>JAQOTM010001957.1:0-21829 GCA_029168755.2 Tillandsia fasciculata
TGTATGTACGAATTATGTATTAAATATTAAACCCCAGTATTTATTACTCCCAAATATTGAACTTAGAAGAATGTTATATACGACTACTTCCTCTCTACCAACATATATATATATTAAATATATAGTATACATGTAAGGAATACTATTATAGGTAATTTGGAAATTAGTGAATAGGATATATAGAAAGATACGGTACCAAAAAAAGCAAGTATAAAATGTATACAAATTTTTATTTCCCCCCAAATATTTTAAATAAAGGTTTAGGGTTTAAGTAAAAAAATTGCAAATCTTATATAAGTACATTTAGATAATAATATACAAAGAATCTAGGAATATATTACATTGTATTACAGTAGTAAATCTGATGGTATTCCCCACAAATAATTAAATAGAACAAAATCCGGCACATCACATCAAAATAATGGAACCAAATCTTGCAAATCTCATTACGCTCAAAGAACAAATCTGGCAGATCACATCACATTAATCGTAAATTAATCACAAATAATAGCAAATCTGGCCCATCACATCATTCCGACAAAGAATAAGAAGAATTGATAGCAAATCTTAAAGTGAAGAGAACTAATTATTTCAAATCATCCCAAAGTAACAAAACAATGTTAAAAATATATATAAGTTTTATATTTACATATATCATGACATTGAAACCGAAAATATACTAATGTCATGATAGGATATAATGACTTGTGAAATTATTAGTATCTTAGTAGATTTAATAACACTATCAAATAAATGGATATATTTATAGGGTACAAATCTGAAGAAAAGGAATAGACATGTCGCATCAAATATTCTAACATCACATCAGAATCAAATCTAAATCTGAAGGAAATCTGGAGCAAAATCTTCTGATGTCACTTCATTCATTATTAACATCGATATAATTTGTGATAAAATATATAATGTGATAAATGATTAAGTGAAAGGTGATCTTCTACTTATCACATCAGAATCAAAGACAATAATTATGATATATATATAATCATTACTTTCAAATCTATTCAAAATCTTCAAATGTCAGGTCAGAAATGATTAAGTTTATTAAGTTTATTAAATAAGGAATAACACTTGGAATTTATACACATAATATGTAAAAATTATAAAATTATAATGAGATTGAAACTTTGAAATATGTAGAGTTCAATCATATTGTTAGTAAAGTACAAAACTCTATTTGAGTATAACTTCTACCTAAGAAAAGTTTCACTACAAATGGTAAATTAAATTCCGGTATTCAGTTACATAATTTACAAAATTGATAATCTCAATTTCAAAATATGAGAAGTCAAATTGTAGGTTCAAAATTTAGATTAGAATGGAAATCGACAGTTCAAATTTTAAAATATACCCTGTCAATTTTTTTTTTGAGAGGAATCTTTGTTCGAAAGACAGTAGAAGCCTCTGTAGGCATCGAGGTCAGTTTACCAAAAGTCCAACATGTAACAAACAAAGAAATGCAAAGCAAGGAAGAGAAGAACCTTCAGGTTGATCGGAACCATAATCAGGCAAAATTCATAAAGTTGGTAGAGTGTACCTCTGCATCGACGAAAACAATGCAAATAAGCAAAATGGACACCATGACATGTCCAGGATGTGGTGCCCCAACCCCCATAGCACAATGACAGTTCCACGATGTGTTGCCCCAGCCCTTATACACAGGAAACCGGAGTGAACAAACCATTCACCAAAATAATAAGTAAATAATAATAAAAAAAATACAGACCTCAATTTGGATACACCATTCAACCAACGAACCGAACGGCAATAGAATCCCACATGAGGAAAATGAGCGGCAGTTATAATGCACTGCTCAATTTTATAATGGAGCAGAATTTTCACCATACAATGCATGCGGGTCGACAATTGTAGGCATCGAGATCAGTTCAGGAAAAGTCCAACATGTAACAAACAAAAAATGGAAAGCAAGAAAGAGAAGAACCTTCAGGTTGATCGGAACCATAATGAAGGAAAATTCATAAAGTCGGTAGAGTGTACCTCCGCATTGACGAAAACAATGCAAATAAGCAAAATGGACACGATGACATGTCCAGGATGTGGTGTCCCAACCCCCATAGCACAATGACAGTTCCACGATGCGCTGCCCCAGCCCTTATACACAGGAAACCGGAGTGAACAAACCATACACCAAAATAATAAGTAAATAATAATAAAATAAATACAGACCTCAATTTGGATACACCATTCAACCAACCAACGGAATAGCGATAGAATCCCACATGAGGAAAATGAGTGACAGTTAAAACTTTTGGGCCAGATGTAAAAAACCAAATATACCTCTAGCTCACATGTAAAATCTGAAGACACATGTAAGAAATAGAGAGGTAGGAATAATCGATTTAGCCTCTGCCAAATATTTTAGGAACACATTGTACCAACCATGGAAGCCCACTTGGTGGAAGGGTTTTTTTTTTTCCAAAATATTGTAGAAAGCCGCACAAACCATCGAAGGCAACTTCGTGTACGGTTTTTTTTTTTCTCCAAAACATTGAAGAAAGCAGCGCAAACTGTATGGGTTACCAAACTTAAATATACACCATTCAACCAACCAACCGAACGGCGATAGAATACCACATGAGGAAAATTAGTGGCAGTTAAAACTTTTGGGCCAGATGTAAAAGACCAAATATACCTCTAGCTCACATGTAAAAACTGAAGAGAACCCACAATGAGGTAAACCGAGAGACAGCGAAAAAGAGACATATATCATTCTAGCTCACATGTAAAAAATAGAGAAGAGACATATATCATTCTAGCTCACATGTAAAAAATAGAGAGGTAGTAATAATCGATTTAGCCTCTCTCAAACATTTCAACGAACACATTGTACCAACCATTGAAGCCCACTTCGTGGAAGGGGTTTTTTTTTTCCAAAATATTGTAGAAAGCCGCACAAACCATCGAAGGCAACTTCGTGTACGAAATTTTTTTTTGCAAAACATTGGAGAAAGCGGCGCAAACTGTATGGGTTACCAAACCTAAAATATGAACAAATAGGAGGGAAAACAAAAATATAACAAAGGGGACCAAATATACCTCTAGCTGACATGGAAAAAATTAAGAGGCTGTGTAGTAATATTCAATCTAGGCTCTGTCAGACAATCCTCCGAACATGCTGTACGAATTGTTCCAACCACCGAACTCAACACAGCAACCATGCACGGTAAACTTGGAGAACATGCTGTACGAATTGTACCAACCACCGAAAATGGAAAGCAAGAAAGAGAAGAACCTTCAGGTTGATCGGAACCATAATGAAGGAAAATTCATAAAGTCGGTAGAGTGTACCTCCGCATTGACGAAAACAATGCAAATAAGCAAAATGGACACGATGACATGTCCAGGATGTGGTGTCCCAACCCCCATAGCACAATGACAGTTCCACGATGCGCTGCCCCAGCCCTTATACACAGGAAACCGGAGTGAACAAACCATACACCAAAATAATAAGTAAATAATAATAAAATAAATACAGACCTCAATTTGGATACACCATTCAACCAACCAACGGAATAGCGATAGAATCCCACATGAGGAAAATGAGTGACAGTTAAAACTTTTGGGCCAGATGTAAAAAACCAAATATACCTCTAGCTCACATGTAAAATCTGAAGACACATGTAAGAAATAGAGAGGTAGGAATAATCGATTTAGCCTCTGCCAAATATTTTAGGAACACATTGTACCAACCATGGAAGCCCACTTGGTGGAAGGGTTTTTTTTTTTCCAAAATATTGTAGAAAGCCGCACAAACCATCGAAGGCAACTTCGTGTACGGTTTTTTTTTTTCTCCAAAACATTGAAGAAAGCAGCGCAAACTGTATGGGTTACCAAACTTAAATATACACCATTCAACCAACCAACCGGACGGCGATAGAATACCACATGAGGAAAATTAGTGGCAGTTAAAACTTTTGGGCCAGATGTAAAAGACCAAATATACCTCTAGCTCACATGTAAAAACTGAAGAGAACCCACAATGAGGTAAACCGAGAGACAGCGAAAAAGAGACATATATCATTCTAGCTCACATGTAAAAAATAGAGAAGAGACATATATCATTCTAGCTCACATGTAAAAAATAGAGAGGTAGTAATAATCGATTTAGCCTCTCTCAAACATTTCAACGAACACATTGTACCAACCATTGAAGCCCACTTCGTGGAAGGGGTTTTTTTTTCCAAAATATTGTAGAAAGCCGCACAAACCATCGAAGGCAACTTCGTGTACGAAATTTTTTTTTGCAAAACATTGGAGAAAGCGGCGCAAACTGTATGGGTTACCAAACCTAAAATATGAACAAATAGGAGGGAAAACAAAAATATAACAAAGGGGACCAAATATACCTCTAGCTGACATGGAAAAAATTAAGAGGCTGTGTAGTAATATTCAATCTAGGCTCTGTCAGACAATCCTCCGAACATGCTGTACGAATTGTTCCAACCACCGAACTCAACACAGCAACCATGCACGGTAAACTTGGAGAACATGCTGTACGAATTGTACCAACCACCGAACTGAACACAGCAACCATGCACGGTAAACTTGGAGGACAAAATTTTTTTTTCCGGAAACCTTGGAGAGCACTACACGAACAGCGCATTTACACTTAAATATATATATATGAAATAACCTCAGAGAAAGAGAGAGAGAGAGAGAGAGAGAGAGAGAGAGAGAGAGGGAGAGAGAGATTAGGAACATGGGCCATCCAAGGACCAGAGAGACACAGAGAGCCCAGACGCGCGCCTTCCGACCACCGGAAGAGATGCGACGGTAACCCATCAGCCAGAGAGAGAACGCGAAGACCGGAGAACACCAGAGGGTAGAGTTAGGGCAGAGATATTATATATAAAACAAAAAATATATATATATGAAATAACCTCAGAGAGAGTGACAATACCTCAGAAGAAGAGATCAGAGCGCCTAAGCACCCGGATTAGGAACATGGGCCATTAAACCACCAGAGAGACACAGAGAGCCCAACGCGAAGACCGGAGAACACCGGAGGGTAGAGTAAGGGCAGAGATATTATATATAAAAAGGGGAAAATATATATATGAAATTACCTCAGATATTATATATATTCAAAATTTTGCATAGCACCGGACATAGCCCTGGGAAAGAGAGATCGCAAGGACAGAGAAAAACCAGGCGAATGGACGGGTGGGTATAGTTCCAACAACCAGAGGATCACAGAGAGCCCACGCGAGAGAGAGAGCGGCGGGAACCCATGCGACGGGAAACCATCGGCCAGAGAAAGAAGGCGAAGACCGGAGAAGACCGGGGGGGTAGAGAGAGAAAATGCAGGCGATTAGACCGAAGAGAGCGAAATGAGATAGCCCTGGGGAAGAAAGCGGAGCGGCACTCGAGATAGCCTTGGGGAAGAGAGATCGCAAGGAAAGAGAAAAAGCAGGCGAATGGACAGGTGGGCATAATTTCGAAGAGGCGCGAAATAGAGTAGGTTCGGAGAAGCGGTTCGGTGATAGGTTAGGAGTAAATAAATATTTTCATATGGTTCGGTGCTAGGTTCGTAGTAATTAATATGGTTCGGTGCTAGGTTCGGAGTAAATAAATGGAATAAAAAAAAGGAAGGGAAATTTTTTTACATGATTCGGTGGTAGCTTCGGCAAAAGGAACCATAGTCTTGAGACACGCCAGTGAATTGAAGCAGAAGGCAACACGTGGACAATAAGGACTGGGAAATCAATATTGTTATAGATTCTTCTTACACATTCTAGATGCTACACGTAATATAAATCCAATACGTTAAAAATGCAATGGAAAACGATTGGGACAGGTTTAAGCCTATTAATAAACATAACTTTAATTTAAGGTTGTGCTATATTAAGTGCATCAACTATCATTTCGGGTCATCATAATTTTTTCCTTCTTTTATGAGCACCACACGTCCACAAGAGTCATTGAATTGCTTTTATGTATATATATATATATAAATATATATATATATATATATATATATATATATATATATATATATATATATATATATATATATATATATAGAGTTGTGCTGGAATGCTATTGATAGCACCAGCCCAACTTTGCCACCCATTTTATAACCATTGGATTGCATTGAGATTTGTGCAAGTCATTTAATTAAAAGGGATAATTGCCTGTGTACCCCTGAAATATGAAGAAATATCTGATTTACCCCTCTTATTTTTTTCTTTCCAATATACCCTTCATACGTTCCACCGTTATTAAAAATACCCCTACCGTTTCCCTTTGTTAAGTTAATTAGGGTTAAACTAGAGTTAAATAATAATCGGAGTTGAAAACTATCAGATATACCTATTTTGCCCCGGTTTAGGGTTTAGGATTTAGGGTTTAGGATTTTTTAGGGTTTTAGGGTTTAGGGTTTAGGGTTTTAGGGTTTAGGGTTTAGGGTTAGGGTTTTTAGGGTTCTAGGGTTTTAGGGTTTAGGGTTTAGGATTTTTTAGGGTTTAGGGTTTAGGGTTTAGGATTTTAGGGTTTAGGGTTTAGGGTTTAGGGTTTTAGGGTTTAGGGGTTTAGGGTTTTAGGGTTTAGGGTTTAGAGTATATTTGAAAGGACAAATAGTAATTACACACAGATAACGGCAGTTTCAAACGGTACACTAACAGAGTTTAACTTTAGGGGTATTTTGGAAAGAAGTTGGAACATAAGAAGGGTAGTTTTAATATTAGCCTTCTAAAAGGGGTAAATTTAAAAACAGAAAAATTTTTAGGGGTACGTAGGAAATTGCCCCTAATTAAAAAGAAAAAAATTTTACTTTTTACTTTTTCTTTTTACTTTTTCTTTTCTCTTTTTTTTATTAATGAGTCTCCACGGATCTCAATGCGATCCAATGGCTATAAAATAGGTGGCAAAGTTGGGCTGGTGCTATCAATAGCATTCCAGCCCAACTCTATATATATATATATATATATATATATATATATATATATATATATATATATATATATATATATATATATATATATTATAGAATTTTTATGTTTTTAAAACACAAAAGAAATTATATTTATAAATTTTTTATCATTAAATTTATATTAAAATTTGTACTTTTTATTTTATCTTTCTTTTCCTTTAGTTAACTTTATAAAAATATAAATTTCAATATAAATTCAATTATAAAAAATTCGCAAACATAAATGTGCTTGTGCTTTTAAAAATATATAAATTCTACTCTCTCTCTCTCTCTCTCTCTGTCACGCCCCGGGGTCGAAACTGCGACCCGGGCTCGCCAACAGATCCGCCACCTATGCCAAAACCCGCATAGGCGAAGCGTCTAACCTGCAAAAGATAGTACTATAGCTACACAAATATCAGAGCTGAAATAAAATGCTGTAAAATAAAATCCAATTACTATACATCATGAAATAAGGTACAATATCCATTCCCATAAATACGGATAATCATCATACAATGTCCTCAGTACAGCATCTCTCAACTAAAAAAAGGAAATAAACTAAAACTATAGTACATCAGTCTCAACTCTGTCTCTCCAAATACAGAAGATCTCCCTCCAAGATAACAGTAAAACCAGCCAACAGCTACAGGAATCTCCAACCAGGGGATACAGCTACACTCCTCGGGTGGTACAGATCTAGCTCGTGACTCCCTCGCCCCGAACAACGATCGAAGATCAGCAACTCCCAAGGAGGACTCTGCAAAACAGGGGGAAGAAAAGAAAGGAAAACAACAATGGGGGTGAGAACCACTAGTAAACCAGTAGCCTCCCCCTGTGGGTAAAGCCTCAAGCTCCGGCGTACCCACTAAGTCTACTAGAGGCAAGAAAAGGGCAAGGGGGTAAAGCTGTAACAGAACTACTGAATAAAAGGGGAAACCACAACAAGTATGCCTCTAAATGCAATACCGAAGGAAATGACGGTATGAATGCATCAGGAAACAGTATCTGACCAAATAGACCCAATCTAGTGCCACCAGTAAACTGGTACTGCCTGCTCTGCCATCACTCACAACTCACCAACTGACCGGAACCCAACACGGTCTAAAGCCTACTCCGGAGTGGCACTCGAGGGGAGCGACCCACACGAGTAAAGTATCACTGTATCAAGCATCTCTGTAACCAATATCTCACAATAGCAGGACTGGATCATGACTATGATCAAAGTGGGAAACTCCGTCCACTAATGAAACCCCGATCCGATACAATAATACTCAAAAGTGGGAAATACCATCCACTAGAGAAATCTAATACCCAATCTGATGCAATAGTAAACATCCGGTCAACCGCCCAAAGTCCGCGGTCACCGCAATAACCCCCAACCCACAATTGGGTGAAATAATCAAGATCTGGTCAACCGCCTACTGTCCGCGGTTGCCGCAATAACCCATAATCCAACATCAAGTACACCCTGTCACTGACCCTCAGGTCCCGGCTACACTATCCCAAAACCTCTGCTCGAACTCGAGCAACATGACTCAAAAGTCCAAATGAAAAGGAGAAAGAAAGCAATCATGGTTTCTCCTAAGTCAAATCCCAATATGATAGTGTAGCAATAAAATAGTGGCCTATCTAGATGTCCAAATAAGCATGCAAAAGTCCTCAGGCAATATGAAATGGAGAATGTCAAATAACAGTTCTACATGTGTAATATTTAATAATATCCACATAAATAAGACATCATGCTAAAATCATCAGTCAACTACACATGTATATGATCCCTGATCCATAATAAATCCCCAGAGTGAAACCCGCACATATATAAGTCATTATGTCCCACCATTAATCTATTTAATCCACTTTCATAAATCTAGGTGCTACAATAGCATGTTAATTATCACTAATAAATTATTCCAATGATCATGTTCCAACAGCAATATTATCCCAGTAATATCCCCAACATGCTATATTCACAAAATTAACCTCAGATGATAGGCTCACATTTATATCAGTCAATCATGCAAGATACTCAATCAATATGCTCAACATTGGGGGTTTTCTAATAAACTTAGTAAGTAAGCCAGGTGTAGAGGCATGCAACAACCACCCACCTGAAGCGCTAACTGTCCGGGTCCACACAGCTGAAAATACCAAAAACTCCAATCCTGCGCTCCAACAAGAACAGTACACCCGAAACACTCCTGGCACAACACAAAGTCCACTAAATACACTTAGGCTCCCAAATAGTGCTCTTACAAATACATACAACAACAGTCCCAGAACTGTTAAATTATCACCTGCAGGAAGTGCCCAGAAAATTCCCAGAAAAATATCACAGCGATCCTCGCATCGATAGCTTCGAAACGGTACCTTGCACGCCCAAATCCGAGTTCGGTAAGTCAAGTTATAAATTCGGCAAGGTGGTAATCCAAACATCAAACTGTAAAGAAAAACTGCACACTGTACACTGAGAAAACAGTAATTATCACCTTCGAAACAATTTCCTAAAATCCCAGAAAAATCACCACTGTGTTCCTCGCGACGAGTAGATCAAAATCGACTCTTGAATCGCCTTGATCCGATGCTCCTAGGCTGAGATATAAAATCGACAAGTTGGTGCTGTCCAAAATCCATCACAGAAAAATGGGGGTCAAAGATGTCTCGGGAAACGTGCCAAAAGTGCGAAACGGAGCGAAGCGATCAACACGAAAATCGAAGCCTTACCTCTTAGGAACACGCTGTCGAAGAAATCATCCAAAAACTCCTCCTGGTTGGCCCACAATGAATTTTTGAATAATCTGCGACGGTAATGGGCCAAAATGGGGGAAAACCGAGGCGAACTGTAAAAATGTTATCGCCGTTGCCGAGCTTCCAGACATTCTGAGAATCCACCACGAGATCAAGGGCACCAAGGGGAACAACTTTCATATACAACACTCCCTCTCATTCCCTCTCTACAGCTCGGAAAAAGAAAGGAAATGAGCGAAGTGGGCTGCCTTATATAGGCCCACCAAACAATTCCAAAATACCCGGGGTGTCCCCGGTTTCGGGCGCCCGAAAAGATTCGGGCGCAAACAGTGCGGCCCGGCCCGCACTTTCGGGCGCGCACAGTAACTCGGCCCGGCCCGGCCCACTCCGCGCACGCGATCCGGTCGGACCGCACGACCGTCCGACCCGCTCCTCGCGCCGACACGTGTCCCCGAACATGAAACAGCGGATCCGACCGACCACCCCGCGCCGCGTGGCGCTCCTCTGGTCAACGGGCAGTTGGCGCTGGCCAATGGGCGGCCGCCACGTGGCGCACGCGTGCGCCACGTCGGCGCCGTGGCCACCACGCCCGCCGGCACCGCCGCCTGCCGCCTGCCCCGCCGCTGCCGTCCGTACGCACACAGTAGCTCGCCCAATCCTCGCTTGCCACGTGTCCAAGGCATAATCTCGATGAACCCGGTGCACAACAATCTCAAACACTGAACCAAACAACCTCTGCCACGTGTCCCTATCCGGTCCACCGTGCACCACGCACCGCCCGCACCTGCCACGCACAGTGGCGCGCCCAATCCCCGCGCGCCACGTGTCCCAGCTCACGCTCGATACACCCGGTGCACCCGACTTCATGCACCACACCAACCGGAGGATGCCACGTGTTTTCCCGCCCAGTCCACCGTGCACCCTACAGCTCCGTAGACCGGGACCAGTGAGCCACCCAATCCAGTCATGCCACGTGGCACCCCGCTCCGGTGCACGCCCGCCGCGTGGACCGCGCGTCCTGCCCGCGCGCTGCGCGCTGCCCGCGCTTGCCCGCCGCCGCGCTGCCGCCTGCCCGAGGCCGCGCCGCCGCCCTCCGCCGCTGCCCGCCGCCGCCGGCGATCGCCGGAGTTACTGTTCCGGCGGTGAACAGTAACCCGTGCCCAAAAACATCAAGTAGGTAGTCCATTTTGACCGTTTTCGCGCGCTGAATCCGAATTTGACGTCCGTTTCGCCAAATTCCAACTCTAAAAATTGCCGAAGGCACCCGGAAATGCGTTCTTAGTCCAAACTTCGTGCGGAGCCCAATTTAAATATCCGATTCGCGCGAAACCAGTTCTAAACCCTCCACGGGGTCCTCTGATCACTCACAGGGTCCATATAAGTCCGATGTCCAACACTTATGTCCAATTATGCCACAAACACCTCCAACACACCATGTAGGCCTTCAATGGCCACCCCAACGCACTGTAGCAGCTCTGCGGAGATCCGGATCATCACACACTCTCTCTCTCTCTCTCTCTCTCTCTCTCTCTCTCTCTCTCTCTATCTATCTATATATATATATATATATATATATATATATATATATATATATCAGGATTAATAAATAGTAGTTTCAGTTCAGAATTTAAAAACTATGCTGCTGCACAGTGTTGAAAATTTATAAACACATGATGTGTATTGAATTATATTTGATAAGTATTGATTACAAAAAAAATATTTATTGACACGTAATAATATAAAATATTTATTTTATTGATAATAAAATATTCTAATTACTTAATTATTATATATTTTTATCAAATTTTTTAAATTTTTTTTAAAAAATATTTATTATTTTTTTAAAAAAATTGAATTTGTACTATCGGTATAGAAATTAGATACATTAAAAAACGATAGACTTTTAAATTCTTCATAATTTAAACTATTAAAACTATTATTATATTTTTATATTCAACGCTAGTTTACGTTAAAACTCAAAATTTTATAATAAATCTATAAAAAATAAATAAATAATGCATATGCCATATTACATGGTACAAAATTTTTTTGCATGTTCGTGTGTACATTCTACACCCTATTCCAACTTAGGGTGGGTATTCACTCCACCATGGAATTCACCCCATATTTCAGAATGGGGTGAGACGTAGGATGTATATCCTTAAGGGGTGTATATTTATATATACCCATAATTTAAACCCAGTAAATTGTATTAATTCTTTAAACTCTATTTTTTTTTTTTTTTGTATAAAACTATATATACCCTTATTATATATGTAAAAGTACGAATATATAATTAATATAATTGAATGCTAGTACTTGAGGAAGGAAAAAAAAAAAAAAAGAAGAAAGTACTTCGAGGTAATTAGGTCGAACCAAAGCTTTCACGAAAAAAAAAATATTTTATTTTATTTTTTTTAAAAAAAATCTAACAATATAGAAGGGGGAAATATATGGGTTTAAAATAAATATATATATATATATCCACACCAATGTGTTAACAAAAAAAAAAAAAAAAAAAAAAAAAAAAAAAAAAAAAAAAAAAAATCTATAAGTATACACCCCTTTAGATGTGTATATCTTACATCCTATCTCATTCTGAGATGAAATAAATTTTACTCGTTACTCAATGTGACAAGTGAAATAATACCTACTCCATAATGAAGTGGGGTAGTATCCCTCAAAAAAAAAAAATATATCTACGTTTGTCACTGCACTTGCACCTGCACGTACGTACAGCATGCCCCCGAGCGAAAATTATATATATATATATATATATATAATATATATATATATATATATATATATATATATATATATATATTAAAATTTATATATTTTTAAAAATACAAATTTATTTATATTTGTAAATTTTTTATTATTAAATTTATATTAAAATTTGTATAATTATATATATTTTTTTCTTTTTTAAATGTCTTTATAATAATACGAATTTCAATATAAATCTAATAATAAAAAATTACAAATATAATTAGATTTGTGTTTTTAAAAGTATATAAGCTCTACTATATATATATATATATATATATATAGAGAGAGAGAGAGAGAGAGAGAGAGAGAGAGAGAGCTAGACTTCTGTGAATTAGAAAATACAAAGACATTCGTGCTGGTATTCATGCTGGTAAGTTATTATCAATAATGGAGTATTCAATTCGGCAATCATAATTTATAATGTTGAAATTATTTAGAAATCAAGTTTTATAATTTTTTTTTTTTGATTGGCTAGTAAACGAGTAGTTTCAAAATGAATAGTTAAAATTAAAAATTTTATAAAAAATAATAATAAACGATTTAAATTTCAAATCGGAAGTATTAATTTTATTCTTGATGTTAAGCAGAATTTTTTAATAAAATTTTTTCTAATTTTAATTGTTCTATACCGTTGAACTTACAAACGTGCTGCATAGATCATTAAAATAATTATTTTTTGAAGCATCTTGATCATTTGATAAAAGATATCAAAAAGTTATAAAATTTAATTTTTATATAATTCTAATAGTGTAGATCATATATAATGAAACCCATCAAATATTTAATTATAAAAAATAACTTACATGCACCAAAACTTCTCTACTTTCAAAAGCACAGAAAATATTAATTCTCTCTCTTTTTCTTTATATATATATATATATAATATATATATATATATCATATATAGAGAGAGAGAGAGAGAGAGAGAGAGAGAGAGAGAGAGAGAGAGAGAGAGAGAGAGAGAGAGAGAGAGGCTGAATATTATTAATAGTACTAAATCTATTAAGTTTTTAATCCTTGGATTAAAAAAAGTGTGGTTCAGATGATAGTGGGTCCTTGAGTTTAATAGATAGTTAGAGAAATAGTAAATTCTAACGGATGAAAATAATCAAAAAAATTAATTTAAGTGTAGAAAATTTAATAGCACAAATAACTTAGTACTATTAATAGTATAGTAGTCGGACTATATATATATATATATATATATATATATATATATATAATAAAGAAATTTGATTCCATTTATTTAATCAATATTTAATATTTTTAATTACTAAATTTATTCTTAAGATTATAATTTTGGAATTAAAAAGGTGAAATAATCGGATCCTTTGCTGGTCAATCTATTTGTTTTCTGTTGTAGATTATAGCATTTCAAATTCGTACCTCGAATATCAACCACCAAACATTTTTAATAAATTATTAAAAGGAGCTCTACATATCTATACAAATTATATTTGCCGGTTCCCTTCTGGACGCGTGGCGCTTTCTTGCGGACTTCGCTGGTGTGGCGTCCTCTGCCGGTTCGTTTGCTCCGAACCTCTCTCGCGCGTCGTCTGGCGGTTCGGTTTATCCGACCCTCTCTCTCTCTCTCTTCTGGACGCGTGGCGCTTTCTTGCGGACTTCGCTGGTGTGGCGTCCTCTGCCGGTTCGTTTGCTCCGAACCTCTCTCGCGCGTCGTCTGGCGGTTCGGTTTATCCGACCCTCTCTCTCTCTCTTCCCATCTCAATCCGACCCTCTCTGTCCCTCTTCCCAACACTGCGCTCCTCGATGTTCCCAATGTTACCCCGCTTCCTCTTCTCTTTCTTCCTCCTCTCCCTAAACCCTACCGTCGTGCCTCCCTCTCGCCGGAGGGTGCTCTCTCGCGGAAGGGCTCTCTCCCTCTCACCCCCCCTCTCTCTCTCTTTCGCGCGCGCGCGCCGGAGGGCTCTCTTCCTCGCCGAAGGCTTCTCTCTCTCCCTCCCGTGTCCTCTGGCGGATCGTTTCCCCGTCCTCTCCCTCGCCTTCTCCTGCGGTCGGCAAAGGGGTCTTTCGTCTCTCCCTCTCTCTCTCTCTCCCTTCTCTCTGTCTCCCTCTCTTCGCTTCTCCTGCGGTTCGGTTCATCCGTCCCTCTCTCTCTCACTTCCCACCTCAATCCGAGCCTTCTCCTGTCGTCGCTGAACGCAAGTTCTTATTAATTAAGAAGCATGATTGTTGATTAATTGTTGTGCAGGTTCTTCTTCTTCTTCAGAGGAGGAGGAGGAGCGATGGAGGAGGGCCTTCGTCCCCGACTTCGCTGGTGGTGATCAGTAGCCCTAGGGGGACGATGAGCCTCCTACGGGAGAGGAGGGCGAGGGTCGCCTCCTCCTCTACCTCCAGCTCCGCCGCCATTGACGAGCTCGAGGATAAGGGATTAGAGGAGACGAAGATGAGGGGCGCCGCGTTCGCCTCTGAGCAGGGGCCGAAGCCTTCCGAGGTCTACGGCTTCGTCGGATCCATCACCACAGTGATCGCCACCGGTTTCGTACTCTCTTTGAACCGATCACGATCTCTTTGCGTATTTGCCGCAGGGGCGAGCACTCGCCGCAGTTTATGGTAAGGTAAAGCATCACTTCTATTTCTCATAACAATTTTTATTTTATTTTATTTTATTATTATTATTTTTTTGGAGCTTGAGCATTCATCGATTGTAAAAATTAAAATTGCAAAATAACTAATTTATAAATATCTTATTTTAGTTTATTTTAAGCAGGAGTAAAAGGCCATTTTACAATAAAATTAAGATTATTTACCAGTAAGCTCTGTAAGTAGGAAACATTTTCAAGAACTGCAAGGGGTTTTAAGTTTAGCAAGCACAGGGGAACAAGCGACAGCATTAGAATGTACTGGAACTATTCATACATGTTACATTCTATTTATTCATTTATGTTTTTCTGATCCGGTACTTTCTTTCTCCAGTTAGCTTTTGCAATCTTGAGGCTTACAAATATATCATCCAACTATTGTTGTATAAAGCTGCTTTGCCGTCCAAGTTAGTTCTCTGAGCTCTTTCAAATGAGGGCACATCTCTCTTGCCAATGACTTGAGCAAGACCCTGCACTCTGCAAATAAGATGGTAAAAAAAAAACTCACCTCTTCCATGCAGGGGCGCCGCCTCGCCGGGTTCATCTCCCTCTCGGCGGCGCATGCAGCTCCGAAACGGTGCATGCATGAACTGTGGGCTATCTATCTAAATAGTTCTCCTCTTGATTAAACAATATTAATATATGAGTTCTTTTCTCTCCTTTTATTTGATCGTACTCAAAACTATGACTCTATTGCAGAGAGAGAGAGAAGCAATGGAAGAGGTGAGTTTTTTTTGTTTGTTTTTTTTTTTCTTATTATTATTTTTATTTTGATCATTTAATTTGATAATTTTTTATATATATATTTTCGAGGATTGTGTAGAATAAAGCCAAACTCTGAAGGAAGCTGTCAGTTGCTAGCTCCACGATCAAAAGATTGGGTGTCCAGAATTTCCTTGACTGGTTCTCTCTAGGAATCAATCTTAGGCCATTGGTTTTCTGATGTCTGGTATGTGTATTAACGTATATTCCTATTAATTTGCCTAATTTCTTCATCTTTTTCTCTAATTTGCGTAATATTTACCTATAAGTACACCGTGTGTATTTACAATTTTACATGATATGCGTAGTATCTGCCTCTAGGTGCATTGTGGGCTAGGTTTGTTCAGGCACCATGGTCGACTCTACCCAAATACAAACAATTTATTCTTTCTGGATTTTACTATTTTCTTTATCTTGAATCTTACTATTTGTTTGGTTTTGGTTTCAGGTGTACTTAACCACATGGTTTACCGATGTCAACTTAAATATATGAGCAGGTACAGAATCTACAGATATTAGGATGATATTTTGTGTTTTTGCATCTTCAATTAACTTTAAGCTTTCATACTTTTTTTTTTTTTTTTTTTACCTCGCTATTCATTTCGAGTCATCTATACAAATTGTTGATGCATTGAATGTTATATGTAGCCAATGGCTGGATTTCATGAGATTCGAGTTTATAGGGCTTAGTCTTCTGTTTGCAGTTTATATAATTTGTATTATTTTAAAACACATTATTTGTAATATAATTTTATATATAATTTTAGTTAATATAATAAGATATTTCCGTACAGATTTTAAATAAAAAAAATAATTATATATAATTTTAGTTAATATAATAAGATTAGATTTTGGAGATATAACATTTAAATATATATAATATAGTTTTGATTTCAGTCATATCCTTATATAATTTTAGTTAATATAATAAAATCAGATCTTGCAGATATATATATAGTTTGATTTCAGTGATATCTTTACACATTTTCAGATAAAAATATTTAGTTAAAATGCATAAATATAGTTTGATATATAATTTAAAATGCATAAATATAGTTTGATTTCAGTCATATCCTTTCGGTTTAAAATATGATCAGTCAAATTAAAATATTAAAATATAAATCTATCATTTGTATTATTTTGATATATTTTAGTACACATTTTCAGATAAAAATATCTATACAAATATATAATTTAAAATGAATAAATATTTAAATATAATATATAAAGATATGATTATCTAATTTGTTTTTTAGATTTTGTCTTTTCTTAGTGATTATCTCTTTTATTATTCCCAACATTAATATAAGATGTAATTATAAGCAAGAAAGAAGGTTCATAGCAAATAGGTATGATTTCTCACTTTTTCTTATTTTCCTAATTTGTGGACTCGAAATTAGAAGCTTACCAAATTTTCGCTTTAAAATATGATGGTAATTTTATGCTTACTTCCCTAATTTTTGGACTCGAAATTACAAGCTTAATTACAAGCTTACCAAATTTACGTTTTAAAATATAATGTTAATTTTATGTTTACTTCCCTAATTTGTTGACTCGAAATTACAAGCCTACAAAATTTTCGTTCTAAAATATGATGCTCATTTTATGCTCCAATTTTACTTCCAAATGTTTAGTTCCCTGATTTAAAAAATTAGAATTACAAGCATATCAACTTTCTCTTTTAAAATATCGATCTAATTTTAGACATCGGTTTGGAATATGAAATAAGTACATAATTTCGAGCTTTCCTAACTTTGTTTTTATATTTCCTAACTTTGATTTTATATTTACATGTTTCTTATAAATGCTTCTCGAGTCTTGCTATTGTCGCTGTCTTCGGTTGCCCGGTTACCATTGGCTCCGGATTCTTGCATGTAAGGTACGTTCGTATGAAATGACCTTGATTTCTACCATGATGGACAAAAGAAGGTGCATAGCAAATAGGTGTGATTTCTGACGTTTCCTTATTTTCCTAATTTTTTGACTCGAAATTACAAGGTTACCAAATTTACGTTCTAAAATATGATCGAAAAAATATCAATCTAATTTTAGGCATCGGTTTGAAATACGAAATAAGTACATAATTTCGAGCTTTCCTAACTTTGTTTTTATATTTCCTAACTTTGTTCTTATATTTACATGGCTGGAAATTACAAGCTTACGAAATTTACGATTTAAAATATGATGGTAATTTTATGCTTACTTCCCTAATTTTTGGACTCGAAATTTATGTTTGAAAATATAATGGTAATTTTATGCTTACTTTCCTAATTTTTGGACTCGAAATTACAAGGTTACAAAATTTTCGTTCTAAAATATGATGCTAATTTTATGCTCTAATTTTACTTTTAAATGTTTAGTTTCCTAATTTTAAAAATTGGAATTACAAGCATATCAACTTTGTCTTTTAAAATATCGATCTAATTTTAGACATCGGTTTGACATACCAAATAAGTACATAATTTCGAGCTTTCCTAACTTTGTTTTTATATTTCCTAACTTTGTTTTTATATTTACATGTTTCTTATAAATGCTTCTCGAGCCTTGCTATTGTCACTGTGTTCAGTTGCCCGCTTACCATTGTTGCTATGTTGGCTCCGGATTCTTGCATGTAAGGTAGGTTCGTATGAAATGACCATGATTTCTAGCATGATGGAAAAAAGAAGGTTCATAGCAAATAGGTATGATTTCTGACATTTCCTTATTTTCGTAATTTTTTTTGTCGAAATTGCAACGTTACCAAATTTACGTTCTAAAATATGATGGTAAAAATATCGATCTAATTTTAGACATCGGTTTGAGATACGAAATAAGTACATAATTTCGAGCTTTCCTAACTTTGTTTTTATATTTCCTAACTTTGTTTTTATATTTACATGTTTCTTATAAATGCTCAGTTCGCCGGTTACCATTCTTGCTATGTTGGCTCGGGATTCTTGCATGTAAGGTAGGTTCATATGAAATGACGATGATTTCTAGCATGATGGAAAAAAGATGGTTCATAGCAAATAGGTATGATTTCTGACATTTCCTTATTTCCTTAATTTTTGGACTCGAAATTACAAGGTTACGAAATTTACGTTCTAAAATATGATGGTAATTTTATGCTTACTTCCCTAATTTTTTCCACTCGAAATTACAAGCTTAATTACAAGCTTACCAAATTTTCGTCCTAAAATATAATGGTAATTTTATGCTTACTCCCCTAATTTTTGGGCTCGAAATTACAAACTTACAAAATTTTCGATCTAAAATATGATTGTCATTTTATGCTCCAATTTTACTTTAAGTGAGAATTCGCTATCGATGCTATGATTCTTACCCGATGTTGTTCTCCATGCCCCGCGACTATTTCAGTCGTCATATAAGGTACAGGGGTTCCTACGAAATAAGTACATAATTTTCAGCTTTCCTAACTTTTCTTTTAGATTTCCTAACTTTGTTTTTATATTTACATGTTTCTTATAAATGCTTCTCGAGCCTTGCTACTGTCGCTGTGTTCAGTTCGTCGGTTGCCATTGTTGGTATGTTGGCTCGGGATTCTTGCATATAAGGTAGGTGCCTACGAAATGACCATGATTTCTAGCATGATGCAAAAAAGAAGGTTCATAGTAAATTAAGTACATAATTTTCAGCTTTCCTAACTTTTCTTTTAGATTTCCTAACTTTGTTTTTATATTTACATGTTTCTTATAAATGCTTCTCGAGCCTTGCTACTGTCGCTGTGTTCAGTTCGTCGGTTGCCATTGTTGGTATGTTGGCTCGGGATTCTTGCATATAAGGTAGGTGCCTACGAAATGACCATGATTTCTAGCATGATGCAAAAAAGAAGGTTCATAGTAAATTCGTATGATTTCTGACGTTTCCTTATTTCCCTAATTTTTGGACTCGAAATTACAGGGTTACAAAATTTACGTTCTAAAATATCATGCTAATTTTATGCTTATTCCCTATTTTTTGGACTCAAAATTACAAACTTAATTACAAGTTTACCAAAGTTTCGTTTTAAAATATAATCGTAATTTTATGCTTACTTCCCCAATTTTTGGACTCGGAATTACAGGCTTACAAAATTTTCGTCCTAAAATATTATGGTAATTTTATGCTCAATTTTACTTCTAAATGTTTTGTTCCCTAATTTTAAAAATTGGAATTACAAGGATATCAACTTTGTCTTTTAAAATATCATTCTAATTTTAGGCATCGGTTTGAAATCTCAAACCTTTCAAGTGGGAATCCACTACCTTTTAAGTGGGAATCCACTACGATTCTTAAGTGGGAATCCACTACCTTTTAAGTGGGAATCCACTATCGATGCTACGATTCTTGCCCGAGGTTGTTCTCCATGGCCGGTGACTATTTTCGCCCGTCAAATAAGGTACATATATAAGATACAGGGTTTCCTACTAAATAATCACATAATTTAGAGGTTCTCTATCTTTGTTTTTATATTTACGTGTTTCTTATAAACTCTTACTTCTCCAATTTTTTAGCTGAAAATTAGAAACCTGTTAACTTCTCCAACTTGCCCTTGCAAAAAAGAAGGTTCATAGCAAATACGTTTTTGACTCAAAATTACAGGGTTACAAAATTTGCGTTCTAAAATATCATGCTAATTTTATGCTTACTTCCCTATTTTTTGGACTAAAAATTACAACCTTAATTAGAAGTTTACCAAATTTTCGCTTTAAAATATAAAGGTAATTTTATTCTTACTTCCCTAATTTTTTTACTCGAAATTACACGCTTATAAAATTTTCGTTCTAAAATATTATGGTAATTTTATGCTCCAATTTTGCTTCTAAATGTTTAGTTCCCTAATTTTAAAAATTGAAATTACAAGGATATCGACTTTGTCTTTTAAAATATCATTTTAATTTTAGACATCCGTTTGAAATCTCAAACCTTTTAAGTGGGAATTCACTATCGATGCTACAATTCTTAAGAGGGAATCCACTACCTTTTGAGTGGGAATCCACTATCTATGCTACGATTCTTGCCCGAGGTTGTTCTCCATGGCCGGTGAGTATTTTCGGCCGTCAAATAAGGTACATATAAGGTACGGGATTTTCTACTAAATAAGCACATAATTTTGAGGTTCTGTATCTTTGGTTTTATATTTACGTGTTTCTTATAAATGCTTACTTCTCGAATTTTTTAGTTGAAAATTAGAAACATGTTAAATTTTCCAACTTGCCCTTGCTATTGTCGTTCTGTTCAGTTGCCGGGTTACCGTTGTTGGTATGTTCGCTCCGGATTCTTGCATGTAACATAGGTTTCTACGAAATGACTATGATTTCCTAAAATATTATGGTAATTTTATGCTCCAATTTTACTTCTAAATGTTTAATTCTCTAATTTTAAAAATTGGAATTACAAGTATATCAACTTTGTCTTTTAAAATATCATTCTAATTTTAGACATCCATTTGAAATCTCAAACCTTTTAAGTGGGAATCCACTACCTTTTAAGTGGGAATCCACTATCGATGCTACGATTCTTAAGAGGGAATCCACTACCTTTTAAGTGGGAATCCACTATCGATGCTACGATTCTTGCCCGAGGTTGTTCTCCATGGCCGGTCACTATTTTCGGCCATCAAATAAGGTACATATAAGGTACGGGGTTTTCTACTAAATAAGCACATAATTTTGAGGTTCTGTATCTTTGGTTTTATATTTACGTGTTTCTTATAAATGCTTACTTCTCTAATTTTTTAGTTGAAAATTAGAAACATGTTAACTTTTCCAACTTGCCCTTGCTATTGTCGTTCTGTTCAGTTGCCGGGTTACCGTTGTTGGTATGTTCGCTCCGGATTCTTGCATGTAATGTAGGTTTCTACGAAATGGCCATGATTTCTAGCATGATGCAAAAAACAAGGTTCATAAGGAATATGTGTGGTTCTGACATTTCCTTACTTTGTTCTCATTTTTAAACGTTCCTTATAAATGGTTAGTTTTGTAATTTAAGAGGTGAAAATTAGAAACACATAAAA
>JAQOTM010000355.1:0-71086 GCA_029168755.2 Tillandsia fasciculata
TTTATAGGTTAGAAACCATTGGAAGAATATACGGATCAAAAACAAACTTTTCTGGAAAGTTTTACCGACGGCGATCCGGATTGGATTTGGCGATCCGGATTGCAGAAGCACAAAAGACGGTTTCCAGAAAATCAATGTTCGGGATCCGGATCGTAGTCCCCGATCCGGATCGTTCATACAGTTTTACCAAAACACAATGTTCGGGATCCGGATTGCAATTCATGATCCGGATCGTTCAAGCAAATAGGTAAAACTGATGTTCGGGATCCGGATCATGGAATGCTGCGATCCGGATTGAACCAGTGTATGAACGAACACCCTTCGGGATCCGGATTGCAAGTTCTGATCCGGATCCTGAACATGTCCCATGTCCAGTTTTTGATGTTTAAGCAATTAAAACCTCTTCCAGGTGTTTCTACACTATAAGAAGTATTCGGATCATCAAAATCTTTAGTTAAACGTACCTGATCCTTTTGAATTCTTCTTTCTTGAGATTGAGGTATACGATCCAAAGTTTCTTCATCTTCAATCTTCAAGACTTAATACATTCACGAAATACGCCAACTCAAATTCCGTAACAATCTCCCCCTTTGGCGGTTTCGTGACAAAACACAAATCCACAAAAGAAAATTCAAAAAGATATTTTTGTTGCTATCACCATACAACAAAAATTTACAAAAGAGATCCAGAAATTAAAAACATGAGATAAACTCCTAAAACAGACTCTAGACTTAGACATCTGTAATCTCTGCACACAGAAATCATTCTTGACAAACAAAAACGTTAGATACCTCAAGAATTGAAACATTCAAAACCAACTACAGAGATAGAGTTTATCTCATCATGACATTTGAAAAATTCAGATATGTAAGAGAATCATAGTTAAAACCAACATATCTTCTAAGCAATCGAAAACCAAATGTCAAAGTATGTTAGTCCAACATCAACTTGTTAGTCATATTACATGCCCAAATAGTTAGTCGAATAGTTAGTAGGAGCATGCACCAATCACAAATAAAAACAAAGTTGAGTTGAAGATACTTACCTTATGTTCACAATCATTGTTCATTGTTCAAAGTTCTCAAGTTCTCTCTAACTCTCTCCCCCTTTTTGTCACAAAACAAAGCCAAAACGTAGCAAGAGCTACAATATGTAAGGAGAGTTAAAAAAAATCTATTAATATGCACAAACTGAGAACTAAACTAAAAGTATCAATAAGACTAAAAACTAAATCCTGCACAAAAAGAAAAGAAAATGAGTTAAAAATGGTCAGTCGGCAGAATTGGAGTCGTCAGAATTTGTGCAACCCATGTTAGACAGTATCTTGCATCCGCTTGTCCATTGAATTTATCTTCTTCGTGATGAATGTAAGTGAGCTGCTGTCGTTATCTCAAGCTCATTGGCAATCCTTTGTTGTTCCTTCAAAATATGTTCCTGCTTGACAGAAAGTTGTCGTTGCAACTTGAAAATCGAAGTCAATGATGCTTCATCATCCGTGCCGTGTTCTTGTCGAGGTGTTGAAGTCGAGGTGCCGTCACAAGGTTTCTTTCCAATAACATGAGGCAATTTGTGAAGTGACTTCACAATTGTTGATTCATCTATCATCCCGCAACTGTGCTGATATGATGTTGAGCTTACATCAATATCAAACTTTTGTAAGATCCTCATGATGATTAGAGGAAACGGAAGTCGCTCAGAGGGGTGAGGATGCTGTGTAGATGCAGATGGTGCATCCAGTCCCGAAACCCATGGAGATTCAGTTTGCAGAATTCCAGAAAGTGAGCGTGCTCTGGTGAGAGGCCCACTATGCTGACTCGCACTTCTTTGGACAGTTTTCCTTCTCGTATACTGTTTGGTTGTTGAGGCAGATCTCATTAATCTTTTTCCTTTGGTAAATTTCCTGTCCTCCTCATCAATTTTTCGTTGAACATCCTTGAAGAATTCGTCCCATTCTTCCTCATCGTAATCCGAGCTGTCCTCCTTGGCTTCGTTCGTGTTGTCTTGAGTTGAAACACCTGGTTCTTCTTTAACAGATGTGCTCGTGTGCACCATCGTGACCAGTAGCAATTAACCAGGAGAATGCCATTGACGTGAGTGCTCTGAGTTTTGAGAAAGTGTCCTGTGAAACCAACTCAAGAACATATGAAAAATCGTCAATTTTGAAAAATTTGAAAAATTGTACCTAGACAATCATAATCATGTAGAGAAGCCAAGAATCAAATTAGTTTTCCAAAAAGAATTTTAAAAATAGATCAATTCCATGATTTTCAAAAATTCCTCTTTTATGCCCTAAACCAGAATTTTTAGAAATCGAAGCCTAAAAACTCGTTTATCTTGAGAAACCCAGCATAAAAGCAAAACTAATTGACCCAGAGTTCTTATTTCAAAAGAAATTTGATCAAAAACCATTCACAAACGAAAAAGTTCCAAGATTTCAACTCACGTTTGATGAAAAACTGTAAAAAAACCGAGTTTTGATCAATAAAACTTACTTGAATCCGAAGAACTTTGAGTTTGGAAGCTCCAAAATGCAAGAAATCTAGAGAGAGAAGCTCTAGAGATTTTAGAACAAAAGATTAGGGTAAAAGAAATCAAATCCTCTTTGTTCTTATAAAAACCCTAGCCGTGATCCGGATCGGATCGAGAATGTGATCCGGATCGGCTACCCGCAGGAAGAATCCTGCGTTCGGGATCCGGATCACTTACCCCGATCCGGATCGGCTCAACTTTTTCTCCAGAAAAATTTAGAAAAATTCCATAAAATCCAGAAAAAGTATGTAAGCACTTTACCATGTCAACTTTAAACAAAAGACATCGTTTCATACAACAAGAAATAGATTATGCAAAATCTATCAAAAATACCCAAAAATGAAACGAAAATTTACGAAAGTTAAAACACTTAAAGTTGAACAACTTCAATTACATCTATCCTGATCTTATGTGTAATGCCTTTATCAAATCATCAATTTTGGTAAAGAAAATGAAATACCAAGATCAATAGATGTTTGAAATCCCAGATAAGTTAGATAATATATCTAGACAATCTGTTGAAGGAGTGGCTCTTTGAGCATCTTTTACTAAAATCCCACCTTATACCAACCATGAAATACGACTGAGTCAAGTATTTCAATATGAATTTCATCAACAATTTTCAAAACAAAAATTTGCTTTTCATTCATGGAGTATTTTTTTTTTTTTCTCCATGTGGTGGTAGTTTTCACACTCCTCATTGGGATGTAACTCTTTCCACATCTTTTGAGCATTTTACATTTCATTGACTCCCCCTCAATTGGCTATCAATTATTTAATATATAAGGTATTCAACCAACCATTGATCTCGAATTCATACTCGACTAAGCAATCAAATATGATAATGACTATACCAAGAGATCATTGAGAGAGAAATTGACTTTGATCACTTAAAAGATGGTTTAATTAACGTAAATGATCATTGCAACATTGAAATATTATGATATCAAAAGCATAATAAATTTCTAAATGCATAAAAGGATGCAATTAAAGTCAATTATGATTTATGCTCAATTAATGTCCTATGTACAAAACATAGATAAAGAACAAAACAAAAACAAAAACAAAACCTAACCTAAGCAAAGGTTTCAAAAAGGTTATTTCAAGGAAAGCATGCCAATTGCTTTACGCAAGTGAATAAAACGTTTTTGATCCAAAGGTTTTGTTAAGATATCAGCTAATTGATCCTCAGTTGAAATATATGACAGTTGAAGAATGTTTGATTCAACTAGCTCTCTAAGAAAATGATATCTAAGTTCAATATGTTTTGTTCTAGAGTGCAACACAGGGTTTTTAGAAATGTTAATAGCACTAGTGTTGTCACATAAAATGGTTACCGAAGATGTTGAAATCCGGAAATCGCTCAACACGCTTTTCATCCAAATCAATTGGGTTGAACAACTTCCTGCAGAAATGTACTCCGCTTCGGCAGTCGAGAGTGCTATGCAATTCTGCTTTTTACTGTGCCATGCAACAAGGCAATGGCCAAGATAGAAGCATGCACCACTCGTGCTTTTCCGGTCATCCACTGATCCAGCCCAATCGGCATCTGAGTATCCAACAATATCCAAAGTCGTTCCCATAGGATACCAAATTCCGAAATTGATTGTACCTTTGATATACCGGATGATCCGTTTCACCGCTTTCAGGTGAACCTCCTTCGGTGCTGATTGATATCTCGCACAAATCCCAACACTGAAGGATATATCCGGGCGACTAGCCGTGAGATATAGTAGACTTCCAATCATACTGCGGTACAGTTTCTCGTCTACATTCTCACTTTGTGATTCACTTCCAAGTCCCTTATGGCTAGTTCCCATTGGAGTCGGAAAATCTTTAGAATTTTCAAGATCAAACTTTTTGACCAACTCCAGTGCATACTTGGATTGACACAAGTGAATTCCTTCATCGTTTTGTTTAACTTGTAATCCAAGAAAATAATTCAATTCGCCCATCATGGACATCTCAAATTCGCTTTCCATGGTCTCCGCGAATTTAGAAGCATCATTATCTCTCGTTGCTCCAAAAACAATGTCATCGACATAGATTTGAGCAACTATGAAATTGTTTTGATAATGCTTCACAAAGAGAGTCCTGTCAGCTCCCCCTCGAGTATAGCCCTTTTCCAAAAGGTGCTTTGTCAACCTTTCGTACCATGCTCGCGGTGCTTGTTTCAGACCGTAAAGAGCCTTTTTCAGACGAAAAACATGGTTAGGTAGTTTATGATCCACAAAACCTTTCGGTTGAGCCACATAAACTTCCTCATTTAAAAACCCATTTAAAAAGGCGCTCTTAACGTCCATTTGAAATAATCTGATTTTAAAATGACAAGCTATCGCAAACAATATACGAATGGACTCGAGTCTAGCTACAGGGGCGAAAGTTTCATCAAAGTCTATACCTTCTACTTGAGAGTAGCCTTGAGCAACTAACCTTGCTTTGTTCCTGATGATGGTACCTTCTTCATTTTTCTTGTTCTTGAAGATCCATTTGGTACCTATCACATTGTGTTGCTTCGGAGGCTTCGTTAATTCCCAGACTTTGTTTCGCTCAAATTGATGGAGCTCTTCCTGCATTGCTTTAATCCAGTAGTCATCTTGGAGAGCTTCATCAACATTCCTTGGTTCGATTTGAGATACATAGCATGCAAATCCGCAAACCAATTGTCTCCGTGTTCTAACTCCTTCTTGTGGATCTCCAATGATGTTCGATTCAGGGTGATCCTTGGAGATGCGTAACGTTTGAGGTAGAGGAGTAGACGGAGGTACACGAGATGATTCCTGCACATCAGATAAACTTGAAGAACCGTTAGATGCATCAACATTATTATCGAAAGAATTGTTAGAAGAAGATGCATTAGCAGGTGTATCATCATCAATAGAGATATCGAGGGTAGATTTTTCAGATTCAAAGTGAAAAGCTTCATCTACCTTAACATTTATCGATTCTACGATCGTCTTAGATTGTAAGTTAAAAACTCGATATGCTCTGCTGTTTGTAGAATAACCTAAGAAAATCCCTTCGTCACTTCGAGAGTCAAATTTTCTAAGATTCTCACGATCGCGTAAGATAAAACACCGACTCCCAAAGATACGAAAATACTTGATGTTAGGTTTTCTACAAAACCAAAGCTCATATGGTGTATTCAATGTCCCCGGGCGCAAATACACGCGATTGATAACATAAACAGCAGTGTTCACCGCTTCTGTGATGACCTGGATCTCTGCAGAGTTGTGGTAGGGTCATCGGTGACTTCGGGGGAGCCTGTTCTGTGTTTCGGGAGGTGTTGGGCATGATTAGATACAAGTGTTGAACCTCGAGCTTTATTGGATCACTTGGGTAACCGGAAGACCCCGTCGGATGTTTAGAAGTGTTTTCGCGCAAATCGGATATCAAATTTGGACTCCGCGTGAAATTCGGATTGAAATACCTTTCCGGGAGCCTCCGGCAAATTTTAGGATTGGAATTTGGCAAAACGGACGGCGAATTTGGATCAGCGCGCGAAAACGGTCAAAACGGACTACCCACTTGTATTTTGGGTGCTCGGGTACTGTTCACGGCCGGAACAGTACCTCCGGCGATCGCCGGCGGCGCGGCGGCGGCGGGCAGCGCCGGCGGGCGGCGGCGCGGCCTCGGGCAGGCGGCACAGCGGCGGCGCGCGGCGCGGGCAGGGCGGGGCAGCGCGCGGGCGCGCGAGCAGCGCCGGTCCACGCGGCCCGAGCGTGGCCGTGGCGGTGCCACGTGGCGGATGGTGGTTGGGCGCTCACAGCGCGCGGTCCACGGAGTTCTGCGGGGTGCACGGTGGACCGGTCGGTGGACACGTGGCGTTACGTGATTGGTGCGGTGTTGTGCTCCCGGTCCACGCAATGGGTGGAGCAGGTGCCGTACGCGACGTGCGGGGTGCGCGGTGTACGGGCGGTGCACGGTAGTTGGGGCCACGTGGCGCGCCTCCATTGGCGGGCTCACGTGCACCGGGCGCAGGGAATTTTTTTTGAGGACAAGATGGGTATTTTCTGAAAAGATTTTCTGGATTTCCTTTAAGTGGTAACCCGAGGCTCTTCAAGGGGGATTTTCGACCCCTTCGAGACCTCAGCTCGAAGGGGAGGTGAGAAGGAGATTTCTTCTCCTTCAAGTGAGGATTACACCTACCAAGTTTCAGATTTTCGGGGACACGGATTTCGAGGTTTTGGATTTTACGGCGCGGCGCGACGTTGCATTTCCTGTGTTCTTCTTCGGCGCAGCAGCAGTGTTTTAGCTCCCCTGGTCTACCCCGAGCTCCTTCTTCTGTGATTCTTGCGCCGAAGGACTCCTAACAGGTAGGGCTTCAACTTTGATTTTGATCGCGCATTCTGATTTTGACTCCCTGGCACGGATCCCGAGGCATTAATGTGACCCCTTTTTCTGTGAGGAATATGAGGACAGCATCGGAGTATTTTGGCCATATCTTCGCGCACGAGCGTCTGACGGAGACGAGCTTATACAACTTTTTCATCTACAGATCGCAAGGAACGCGCTCGTATTTTTATTGGAATTTTATGAGATTTATTTCGAGGTGAAAATCACTGTTTTCTCAGTGTACAGTGTGCAGTCTTTTTCCACAGTTTATTGTTTGGATTACCACCTTGCCGGATTTTTATCTTGACTTACCGAACTCTGATTTGGGCGTGCAAGGTACCGTTGCGAAGCTAGCGACGCAAGGATCGCTGTGATATTTTTCTTGGAATTTTCTGGGCACTTTCTGCAGGTGATAATTTAACAGTTTCGAATCCGAGGTTGTATGTGGTTATAAGAGCATTAATTGGGAGCCTAAGTGTAATTAGTGAGCTTTGTATTGTATCAGGAATATTACGGGTGTGCTAAAATTGTGGGAGCAAGGATTTGGAGTTTTTGGTATTTTCAGCTGTACGGATTTGGACAGTTGCACTTCAGGTGGGTGGTTGTTGTTTACCTCTATTTTGACATGCTCACTAGGAATATTAGAGTGATCCCTTTATTTGGACATGCATGCTTAAAGTAATATGAAATTGTGAGCCCTTCATACGGAAATTACTATTGTGGATATTTGATAGTGGTTGGGACTTATACATGTTGGTATGGATGGAATGTTAGCGTTTAACCTTGCATGTGGATTGGATTATTTATTTTGGACTATATGATTATCCTGTTAGTGGTTGGTACTATTTGAGGATTTTATGACATGCATAGGTGGATAGTGATGCTTTATCATGGAACATGGATTATAGACTTGTGTGGTTGGATAATGTTTTAGCATGATGGTTATATCTATGCGGAGTTATTAATTGTTACACATGTGGAACCACTATTGAACACCTTTTCCTTTATTTCCTTGAGAACACTTGCATGCTTGTTTGGACACCTAGATAGGCCACCTTTTTCTGCTACACTATCATGCTGGAATTGACTTAGGAGAAACCATGTTTGATTTCGTTTCTCCTTCTTATTTAGACCTTTGAGTCTGGTTGCTCGGGTTCGAGCAGGGGTTTGGGATAGTGTAGCGAGGACCTGAGGGTTAGTGACAGGTTGTGTTTGATTATGGGTTGCGGGATTATAGCGGCTACCGCGGACAGTAGGCGGTTGACCGGATGTCGGATGTGGGACATGATTGTGATTGTGGGTATTGCGGCGATCGCGGATTTTGGGCGATCGACCGGATGTTCATTTTTGCATCTGATTGGGATCAGTTTTCTTTTAGTGGAGGGTTGTGTTCCACTGGGGCTTTATAGTTGTGAACCAGTCCTGCTTTTGATACTTATTTTACCGGCGCGGTTATTGCCCGGTAGTGCTTTCCTCGAGTGGGTCGCTCCCCTCGAGTTCCCCTCCGGAGGCCGGGGCCAGACAGTTATTGACAGGTTTTGCTATCACATCGGCGCGGCTTATTGCCCGATGGTGAGGGCGGCAGCAGGAGGTTTGCTATCACATCGGCGCGGCTTATTTGCCCGATGATGAGGGCGGTACAGATTGGGTTCATCTGGGATGGTTGGTTATGTTGCATACGGTTATTCCAGTCTAGGACTGTATTTTAGAGGCATAGTAGTGGTAGATTTCCCTTTTTCAGCAGTTTCATTTCTTACCACTCTTCTTTCCCCTTTTGCCTCTGGTAGACCTAGTGGGTGTCAGAGTTTGAGGTTTTACCCACTAGGGGAGGCTACTGGTTTACTAGTAGTTCTCACCCCCATTCTTCTTTCTTCTTTTTCTTCTTCCTTGTTTTGCAGTGTCTTCTGCGGGTGCTGCTGGGTTTTCAGCGGCGGGTCGAGGAGAGAGGACGGCTGAGTAGATAGATCTCGAGGCAGGATGAGCGGTTAGCTGGACTGTTGGTGTACCCATGTTTCCTCAGACGGTTGTACTTTTACATTTGGGACTGGCTTTTGCCAGCAGGTTGTATTTATTTTGGTGAGCTGGGAGAGACTGATGTATCATTTACAGATGTATTGTATTTTATTTCCAGCTTCAGTCTGAGATGTATTAGATTTTAGTTCAGCTCTGTTTTTATTGCTCTTTTATTGTATTTTTATATCTGAGCAGGTTACCAGCGCTTCGTGTACATAGAAATTCTGTGTGCACGGCGGATCTGTTGGCGGGCCCGGGTTCTGGTTTACACCCGGGGCGTGACAGATTAGGTGGTATCAGAGCTTAGGGATAGGTCAGTTGGGACTTAGGAAACCCTAGGCTTTTGGTGGACCCTAGGATGTTAGTGCGTGAGAGACGCGACATTTTGCGAAAGTCGGTGATTTACTTGTTTGACTCTTCCTGTGAGTGAAGAGGGATCGACATATCCTATTTTTGTGGGACAGTTATGTTGGCTGCAGACAACATAAAGTTACAAAAATAGGGGGATGTCTTTGACTTTCGCTAGATTGGGTCGAGTGTTTGGGGTGTGCTGATTTGCGGTTTTGTCGTGGTGAGCGGTGTCTCCCCGACGTTGGGCCTTGACCCGGGTGCACCTTGGTGCGGCAGTTGGGTCTGAGCTAGTTGTTTCGGGCCGGATACCAGATTGGAGTCTGAGAGCTCCGGACCCAGGTGACAGGATTGTCAGAGGCTTTCAGCGCAGAGTGAGCGAGCATCTGGTTTGTGACACAGTTGTCGGAGCAGCGCAGTGGCACAGTTGTCGGAGCAGTGGCACAGTTGTCGGATCAGCGCAGTGGCACAGTTGTCGGAGCAGTGGCACGGTTGTCGGAGCAGCGAGTGGCACAGTTGTCGGAGCAGTGCACAGTTGTCGGAGCAGTGCAGTGGCACAGTTGTCGGAGCAGTGCACAATTGTCGGATCAGCGCAGTGGCACAGTTGTCGGAGCAGTGGCACAGTTGTCGGATCAGCGCAGTGGCACAGTTGTCGGAGCAGTGGCACAGTTGTCGGAGCAGCGCAGTGGCACAGTTGTCGAGTAGCGAGTAGCCCCCTCCGTGCTGACGTTTAGTGTTGAGGCACCGAGGCAGGGTGGATAGTTGACAGCGGTAAGCTGTGGGATTGCAACGATCGAGTGAGCCAGTTTTGGCGGATGAGTCATCCAGATTCGTGGATTGAGTATGGAGCCCTTGGAGGCAGGGTCTTGTTCGGTGGGGGGATAGAGAGTACTTGGAGGCTCTTTATGTCAAGAGTTAACGCAGTTGCTGAACTGCACGCTCCATGTGTAGAGGGACGGGGCGCATAGGATACGAGTGTTTGAGAGTGGATTACGCCAAGATACCTTTTAACTCATTGGGTCCCTCCAGTACGGATTAGGGACGCCTCATTGGAGTAGGCGCCGGGTGTGGAGCGTGGTATTGTAGTTCCTTTGGGTTGGGATCTACCGCCTGAGGCGAGTTCTGATTGAGGCGCTTGGCGCCGGGTGATGGAGGACAGATCAGTCGGTGGAGGCATTCCCGATTTCTTTTTCCAGGATAGTGGATTTCTGAGACTGTCAGAGCACATATGTTACAGTGGTCGGTGTGGTGGTACTTGTTGGGCTGGCGGGTTTAGTTTTCTTTCGCGCGGTTGATTATGCCGCAAGGACAGTTTTCTTGGGGAGCCAGGCCCGAGGTGTTGGTGCACTTGGGTTACTTGAGGGTTATCTTCGCCTCTATAGTTTTGACTTCGGGAGCGAGGCGGGTGTTTCACAGTGGATGAGTAGACTCTTGGCTGGTGTGGTTGTGGGACCTACGGCGGCGCTGGAACTCGGGGATACCCCCTTTGGTTGCGAGTTCCCAGCTGTTCTCCTATCGGAGTGGTCTTGCATGTCACTAGTTTGGGAGTTGAGGACACAACTCCAGGATTCGATGTTTTGGAAGTTTGTCAGATCAAGTGTGTTGCCTTTGGGGCGCCGGTGCTATTCGAGTTATGGAAGGTTGGTTCACTTCGGCTTTGCGTGGATCCCCGGGAATTAGATGAAGTGACCATCTGGAGCTAGTACCCTTGTCGAGCATGGTGGATATGCAATTTGGTTTTTTCGACTGCATATGGCTGTGTGTTGATGCTGGAGAGTTGGGGAATTGCTTTTACACCCCGACGGTTTAAAGATTAGAGATCAGAGTCTACGTGATCAGTTGGGGGACTTATATTGGATACCTTGGGAGTACAGAGGTATTGGGATCAAGCTTTTGTGTCCATGGACTTGTGGTTGGATTATCGTGTCCCTGGAGGAGGTATTTGACAGCTTGGGGAGCTTGAGTGGCGGATGATCGGATAATTACCCCCTCTATCTGGTTGAGATTCCGTGTTGAGGAACGACTTTAGTTTCGAGGACGAAACTTTCTTTTAGTGGGGGAGGATGTGATGACCTGGATCTCTGCAGAGTTGTGGTAGGGTCATCGGTGACTTCGGGGGAGCCTGTTCTGTGTTTCGGGAGGTGTTGGCATGATTAGATACAAGTGTTGAACCTCGAGCTTTATTGGATCACTTGGGTAACCGAAGACCCCGTCGGATGTTTAGAAGTGTTTTCGCGCAAATCGGATATCAAATTTGGACTCCGCGTGAAATTCGGATTGAAATACCTTTCCGGGAGCCTCCGGCAAATTTTAGGATTGGAATTTGGCAAAACGGACGGCGAATTTGGATTCAGCGCGCGAAAACGGTCAAAACGGACTACCCACTTGTATTTTTGGTGCTCGGGTACTGTTCACGGCCGGAACAGTACCTCCGGCGATCGCCGGCGGCCGCGGCGGCGGCGGGCAGCGCCGGCGGGCGGCGGCGCGGCCTCGGGCAGGCGGCACAGCGGCGGCGCGCGGCGCGGGCAGGGCGCGGGCAGCGCGCGGGCGCGCGGGCAGGCGGCCGGTCCACGCGGCCCGAGCGTGCACCGTGGCGGTGCCACGTGGCGGATGGTGGTTGGGCGGCTCACAGCGCGCGGTCCACGGAGTTCTGCGGGTGCACGGTGGACCGGTCGGTGGACACGTGGCGTTACGTGATTGGTGCGGTGTTGTGCTCCCGGTCCACGCAATGGGTGGAGCAGGTGCCGTACGCGACGTGCGGGTGCGCGGTGTACGGGCGGTGCACGGTAGTTGGGGCCACGTGGCGCGCCTCCATTGGCGGGCTCACGTGCACCGGGCGCAGGGAATTTTTTTTGAGGACAAGATGGGTATTTTCTGAAAAGATTTTCTGGATTTCCTTTAAGTGGTAACCCGAGGGCTCTTCAAGGGGGATTTTCGACCCCTTCGAGACCTCAGCTCGAAGGGGAGGTGAGAAGGAGATTTCTTCTCCTTCAAGTGAGGATTACACCTACCAAGTTTCAGATTTTCGGGGCACGAATCCCGAGGTTTTGGATTTTACGGCGCGGCGCGACGTTGCATTTCCTGTGTTCTTCTTCGGCGCAGCAGCAGTGTTTTAGCTCCCCTGGTCTACTCCGAGCTCCTTCTTCTGTGATTCTTGCGCCGAAGGACTCCTAACAGGTAGGGCTTCAACTTTGATTTGATCGCGCATTCTGATTTTGACTCCCTGGCACGGATCCCGAGGCATTAATGTGACCCCTTTTTCTGTGAGGATATGAGGACAGCATCGGAGTATTTTGGCCATATCTTCGCGCACGAGCGTCTGACGGAGACGAGCTTATACAACTTTTTCATCTACAGATCGCAAGGAACGCGCTCGTATTTTTATTGGAATTTTATGAGATTTATTTCGAGGTGAAAATCACTGTTTTCTCAGTGTACAGTGTGCAGTCTTTTTCCACAGTTTATTGTTTGGATTACCACCTTGCCGGATTTTTATCTTGACTTACCGAACTCTGATTTGGGCGTGCAAGGTACCGTTGCGAAGCTAGCGACGCAAGGATCGCTGTGATATTTTTCTTGGAATTTTCTGGGCACTTTCTGCAGGTGATAATTTAACAGTTTCGAATCCGAGGTTGTATGTGGTTATAAGAGAATTAATTGGGAGCCTAAGTGTAATTAGTGAGCTTTGTATTGTATCAGGAATATCACGGGTGTGCTAAAATTGTGGGAGCAAGGATTTGGAGTTTTTGGTATTTTCAGCTGTACGGATTTGGACAGTTGCACTTCAGGTGGGTGGTCGTTGTTTACCTCTATTTTGACATGCTCACTAGGAATATTAGAGTGATCCCTTTATTTGGACATGCATGCTTAAAGTAATATGAAATTGTGAGCCCTTCATACGAAATTACTATTGTGGATATTTGATAGTGGTTGGGACTTATACATGTTGGTATGGATGGAATGTTAGCGTTTAACCTTGCATGTGGATTGGATTATTTATTTTGGACTATATGATTATCCTGTTAGTGGTTGGTACTATTTGAGGATTTTATGACATGCATAGGTGGATAGTGATGCTTTATCATGGAACATGGATTATAGACTTGTGTGGTTGGATAATGTTTTAGCATGACGATTATATCTATGCGGAGTTATTAATTGTTACACATGTGGAACCACTATTGAACACCTTTTCCTTTATTTCCTTGAGAACACTTGCATGCTTGTTTGGACACCTAGATAGGCCACCTTTTTCTGCTACACTATCATGCTGGAATTGACATAGGAGAAACCATGTTTGATTTCTTTTCTCCTTCTTATTTAGACCTTTGAGTCTGGTTGCTCGGGTTCGAGCAGGGGTTTGGGATAGTGTAGCGAGGACCTGAGGGTTAGTGACAGGTTGTGTTTGATTATGGGTTGCGGGATTATAGCGGCTACCGCGGACAGTAGGCGGTTGACCGGATGTCGGATGTGGGACATGATTGTGATTGTGGGTATTGCGGCGTTCGCGGATTTTGGGCGATCGACCGGATGTTCATTTTTGCATCTGATTGGGAATCAGTTTTCTTTTAGTGGAGGGTTGTGTTCCACTGGGGCTTTATAGTTGTGAACCAGTCCTGCTTTTGATACTTATTTTACTGGCGCGGTTATTGCCCGGTAGTGCTTTCCTCGAGTGGGTCGCTCCCCTCGAGTTCCCCTCCGGAGGCCGGGGCCAGACAGTTATGGACAGGTTTGCTATCACATCGGCGCGGCTTATTGCCCGATGGTGAGGACGGCAGCAGGAGCTTTGCTATCACATCGGCGCGGCTTATTTGCCCGATGATGAGGGCGGTACAGATTGGGTTCCATCTGGGATGGTTGGTCATGGTTGCATACGGTTATTCCAGTCTAGGACTGTATTTTGAGGCATAGTAGTGGTAGATTTCCCTTTTTTCAGCAGTTTCATTTCTTACCACTCTTCTTTCCTTTTTTGCCTGCCTCTGGTAGACCTAGTGGGGGTGTCAGAGTTTGAGGTTTTACCCACTAGGGGAGGCTACTGGTTTACTAGTAGTTCTCACCCCCATTCTTCCTTCTTCTTTTTCTTCTTCCTTGTTTTGCAGTGTCTTCTGCGGGTGCTGCTGGGTTTTCAGCGGCGGGTCGAGGAGAGATGACGACTGAGTAGATAGATCTCGAGGCAGGATGAGCGGGTTAGCTGGACTGTTGTTGTACCTATGTTTCCTCAGACGGTTGTACTTTTACATTTGGGACTGGCTTTTGCCAGCAGGTTGTATTTATTTTGGTGAGCTGGGAGAGACTGATGTATCATTTTTACAGATGTATTGTATTTTATTTCCAGCTTCAGTCTGAGATGTATTAGATTTTAGTTCAGCTCTGTTTTTATCGCTCTTTTATTGTATTTCTTATATCTGAGCAGGTTACCAGCGCTTCGTGTACATAGAAAATTCTGTGTGCACGGCGGATCTGTTGGCGGGCCCGGGTTCTGGTTTACACCCGGGGCGTGACAGCTTCAGCCCAAAAATAAAAAGGTAAGTTCCGGCTGTGAAGCATAACACGTGCCATTTCCTGTACGACCCTGTTTTTGCGCTCGACTACACCATTTTGTTGAGGTGTGTAAGGTGCAGAAAATTCATGTTTAATGCCATTAGAAGTGCAAAAATCAATGAATTTGGAATTTATGAATTCCCCACCTCTATCACTCCTAACTCGAGTAATCCTATCATTCTTTTCAGTCATAATACGATTGCAGATTTCGAGAAAAGAATCAAAGGTATCAGCTTTTTCTTTTAAGAATGCTACCCAAGTATATCTAGAATAATCATCAACCAATAAGAAAATATACCATTTACCTCCCAGAGATGGTTGACGAGTTGGCCCCATTAAATCCATATGCAAAAGTTCCAAAGGCCGTTTTGTACCTATGTGGTTCAAGTTCTTGTGTGCAGTCCTAGACTGTTTTCCTTTTTGGCAACCGCCACACACAAGGTTTTGTTCAAAAGAAAGTTTCGGAACCCCCTTGACCACATCTTTATTCGAAATTCTAGCAAGTTCCTTAAAGTTTATGTGACCTAGCCTTTCATGCCAAAGTGTTTCATTTTTCAAAGATGCTAGGTTACATTTTTCAGAAATCTTATGAGGAACTACATAACAATTGTTTTCTGATCTAACCCCCTTTAAAAAGAAAGCATGGTTCATGTCAGTTACAGTGCATTTATCAGAAGAAAAATTAACTGAATAACCACTATCACAAAGTTGACTTATGCTTATGAGGTTAGTCTTAAGGCCATGAACAAATAACACATTATCTAGAACCGGGCCATCTGGAATAGCTACCGTTCCCTTTCCAACAATTTTGGAAGACCGACCATCTCCGAAAACAACAAGTCCTCCGGAGTTTTTCTCAAATGTTTGAAAACAGTTTTTATCGCCGGTCATATGACGGGAACACCCGCTATCCAGGTACCAAGACGAACTATCATATGCATGCAAAGAAACATTGGTAGCAAGACAGGGAAAAATCTCACCTTTGCGCACCCAAACCTTTTTGGAATGCGTCGGTAATGATCGTGAAGTTGATTTCCTGGGTGAGAACGTCTTGCTTGAAGAATTGCTGCTCCTTGATGATGTCGTCTTGAGCGGTGTACTACCAAGGCTCTTTTCCTTTGAATGAATTGAACTTGATTTTCGAGGATTCGCCTTTTTGGTAGTCATTGCAAGAGGTGCTTGAGGTGTGCGTTTGGCTTCCGTCTTGCAATTTCTTCTTATGTGCCCTGAAATGCCACAACGAAAACATACCTTGGTTCTTGTCGATTCCGAGGAAGATGTAGTAGGTTTGTTGTCGTTGCTTGTCGTGAACACCGGTGTCGGAGGAGGAGATACCGACTGAGGCACAAATACTGTACCACTCGAACTTGGAATGTCTCCAGTTTGAGTGTATCCGAGGCCGAACTTATTTCTTTGACCAAGACCAAGAAGTCTGTCCAACTTACTCCTTCCAGAAGAAAATCTCTTTAAGTCATCCTTCAGTTGGCGTATGGTCTCCGTCATTTCCAATTTTCCTGTCGAGCCTCGCCGTTGAGCTTCAAGAAGTAATTCGCTTTGTTCACCATATCCATATAATTCTTCTCGAGTTGCTCATTGGACTCTTGAAGGGAAACATTAGTTTTAATCAAAATATCCCTTTCCACTTCAAGATCGGTTGAGAGAGAGGTTACCCTTTTTACTTCTTCTTCGAGATCCTGCAATCTCCCTTTCAACCCCTTGTTTTGCTTAGCCAGTTTCTTTGAATCCCTCAACAGTCTGTGGTAGGCTAGAGCAAAATCTTCACCTTCAGAATCATCCGATTCATCGTCCGTTGCAATCTTTTCAACAGAGGAGTTGGACAAGGAATCAGAGTACTCTGCCATCAAGCACATGAAGGGTGAAGATGTAGTGGACGCGTGGAAAGCTGTCGCGTTGTCTTCTTCATCACTTGAGGATGACTCATTTGACGTGGAGTTGTCATCCCAAGTAACAACTTGCATCGCTTTCTTCTTAGCCGGATTCTTGTTGGGACATTCCGTTGAAATGTGGCCGTAGCCTCGACATTTGAAACACTGAACTTGTCCCTCTGAACTTTTCTTATCCTTTGAGAAGTTCTCTTGCTTCCTTGACTTGTAAGTTGAAGAACCCTTGCCTTTCTTCGACTTTCCGAAGGATGGAGTTTTGCTTGAATTTCCCCTTCGGAAGTTGCGGCGAAACTTCCTTGTCAAGAGAGCGAGCTGCTTCTCAAAGTCCTCCATAGAAAGGTTCTCGTCGTCGTCCGAGGAGGATGAATCCGCGTCTTCTTCTTTAGTTGATTTCAATGCGTAACCTGAAGACTTAGAAGAGGATGCTTTTCCAGAAGAATAGTTAGTAGGAAATGTCATTTCATAAGTTTGCAAAGCACCTACTAATTCTTCTACACGCATTTCGTCCGGGTGTTTAATTGTTTCAATGGCTGCGACCTTCGGGCGAAATCGTTCAGGAAGAGTTCTTAGAATTTTTCTTACAACTTTAAATTCTGGAATCTTCTCTCCCAAGTTAGCACATGAGTTTACGATATCTTGCAATCGTGTGTAATAGTCAGTGAAGGATTCATTCTCTGCCATAGAGATAGAGTCAAACTTGCTCGTGAGCATTTGCAGTTTCTGAATCTTCACTAGGTTAGTTCCCTCATGCGTAACTTGAAGAACATCCCAGATTTCTTTCGCAGTCTCACATGCCGAGACGCGAGAGAACTCAGTTTGTGACAAAGCATTAAATAGAGCATTAATTCCTTTGCCATTGTAAGAAGATAAGTCTATCTCTTCCTTGGTCCATTTCGACCTAGGTTTTAAGGTGCGAACATCATCTAAAATTTCAGTTGGATTAGACCATCCTAATTCAATTGATTGCCACACCCTTTCGTCGATGGAAATTAAAAAGGCTTTCATCCGCACTTTCCAGTACGCATAATTTGTTCCATCAAAGAAAGGGGGTCGATTGATGTTTCCACCTTCAACCATTGTTTACAACCCTATTCCCGCTCTGATACCACTTGTTGGGTTATAAGTAATGGATCTAAATAGGGGAAAAACACCTAGAGGGGGGTGAATAGGTGTAAACAATAAACACTCAAAAAATCATTGCGCAAATAAACCCAATGCGGAAAAATAAAAGAACACGCAAGATTTTTACGTGGAAAAACTCCAAACCGGAGTAAAAAAACCACGGGACCGATAACACGGCGAAATCCACTAGAATTAACACACGTACAAGGTGATATAACGTACTCACAGACGACTCAACCTTTTTCATACGCTCCTAGTAGATCTTCCCGCTCGCTCCACGACGCTTCTCGAATCCACGATCCGCGCCCAACGCTGAATCCACAGCGTCCAACGTCGAGTCCACGACGTCCGACCGAATCCACGGTCTTCACCCAGTGGCACGCTTCGAATCCACGAACGTACCTCGCTCCGAATCCACGAGAGCGGTTGCACCTTGAATCCACAAGGCCACGCGAGTCCACGCGCCGATTTTGGGGTAAATCGTTGTTTGTTTGGGTGGTGATGATCCGCCGAATACTTAGATCAAAGATAGATCGGAAATACCATCTAAGTATTCATTGATTTGATTCTACTCAAAATGTGAGTAAGAAAAACCTAGAATCAAATCAATCAATATAGATGAAGAAACATAGAATAAATCTATTGATTTCCTTTCTTCTCTATATGTGGATCTAAGGCCGTATAAAATGATATTTGATAATGACGGCTCTGTTTTTTTTTTCCACCCTAGAAAAATGACCATAGGGTTTATTTATAGGTTAGAAACCATTGGAAGAATATACGGATCAAAAACAAACTTTTCTGGAAAGTTTTACCGACGGCGATCCGGATTGGATTTGGCGATCCGGATTGCGGAAGCACAAAAGACGGTTTCCAGAAAATTCAATGTTCGGGATCCGGATCGTAGTCCCCGATCCGGATCGTTCATACAGTTTTACCAAAACACAATGTTCGGGATCCGGATTGCAATTCATGATCCGGATCGTTCAAGCAAATAGGTAAAACTGATGTTCGGGATCCGGATCATGGAATGCTACGATCCGGATTGAACCAGTGTATGAACGAACACCCTTCGGGATCCGGATTGCAATTTCTGATCCGGATCCTGAACATGTCCCATGTCCAGTTTTTGATGTTTAAGCAATTAAAACCTCTTCCAGGTGTTTCTACACTATAAGAAGTATTCGGATCATCAAGAAATCTTTAGTTAAACGTACCTGATCCTTTTGAATTCTTCTTTCTTGAGATTGAGGTATACGATCCAAAGTTTCTTCATCTTCAATCTTCAAGACTTAATACAATCACGAAATACGCCAACTCAAATTCCGTAACACCCTCTAGGTGTTTTTTCCCCTATTTAGATCCAATTATTCATAACCCAACAAGTGGTATCAGAGCGGGAATAGGGTTGTAAACAATGGTTGAAGGTGGAAACATCAACAGACCCCCGTTATTCGATGGAACAAATTATGCCTACTGGAAAGTACGGATGAAAGCCTTTTTAATTTCCATCGACGAACGGGTGTGGCAATCAATTGAATTAGGATGGTCTAATCCAACTGAAATTATTGCTGATGTTCGCACCATCAAACCTAGGTCGAAATGGACCAAGGAAGAGGTTGATGCATCTTCTTACAATGGCAAAGGTGTTAACGCTTTATTTAATGCTTTGTCACAAACTGAGTTCTCTCGCGTCTCGGCATGTGAGACTGCGAAAGAAATCTGGGATGTTCTTCAAGTTACACATGAGGGAACTAACCTTGTGAAGATTCAAAAACTGCAAATGCTTACGAGCAAGTTTGACTCTATTTTCATGGCAGAGAATGAATCTTTCACAGACTACTACACACGATTGCAAGATATCGTGAACACATGTGCTAACTTGGGAGAGAAAATTCCAGAATTTAAAATTGTAAGAAAGATTTTAAGAACTCTTCCTGAAAGATTTCGTTCCAAGGTTACGGCCATTGAAACTATTAAACACCCGGACGAAATCCGTGTAGAAGAATTAGTTGGTTCATTACAAACTTATGAAATGACATTTCCTACTAACTATTCTTCTGGAAAGGCATCCTCTTCTAAGTCTTCAGGTTATGCGTTGAAAACAACAAAAGAAGAAGACGCGGATTCATCCTCCTCAGACGATGACGAGAACCTATCTATGGAGGACTTTGAGAAGCAGCTCGCTCTCTTGACAAGGAAGTTTCGCCGAAACTTTCGAAGGGGTAATTCAAGCAAAACTCCATCCTTCGGAAAGTCGCAGAAAGGCAAGGGTTCTTCAAGTTACAAGTCAAGAAAGCAAGAGAACTTTTCAAAGGATAAGAAAAGCTCAGAGGGACAAGTACAATGCTTCAAATGTCGAGGCTACGGCCACATTGCAACGGAGTGTCCCAATAAGAATCCGGCAAAGAAGAAGGCGATGCAAGTCGTCACTTGGGATGACAACTCAACGTCAAATGAGTCATCTTCCAGTGATGAAGAAAACAACGCAACGGCATTCCACGCGTCCACATCTTCACCATTCATGTGCTTAATGGCAAGTACATCCGATTCCTTGTCCAACTCCTCCCATACTGAAAAGAATGCCATGGACGACGAATCGAGTAATTCTGAAGGTGAAGATTTTGCTCTTGCCTACCATAAGCTTTTGAGGGATTCAAAGAAATTGGCAAAGCAAAACCGGAGTTTGAGAGGGAGATTGCAGGATCTCGAAGAAGAAGCAAAAAGGGCATCTTCTCTCTCAAACGCTTTTGAAGTGGAAAGGGATAACCTGATCAAGACAAATATTTTCCTTCATGAGAAAAATGAGCTTCTCGAGAAAGAACATATAAAAATGGTGGATAAGGCGAATTATTTCTCGAAGCTCTACAGCGAGGCTCGACAGGAAAAAATGGAAATGACAAAGACCATTTTCCAACTCAAGGATGATTTAAAGAGATTCTCTTCGGGAAGGAGTAAGTTGGATAAGCTTCTTGGTCTTGGTCAAACAAACCGGTTCGGCCTCGGATACACTCAAACTGGAGACAGTCCTAGTTCGAGTGTGACAGTTTTTGTGCCTCAGTCGGTATCTCCTCCTCCGACACCGGAATTCACGACAAGCAACGACAACAAACCTACTTCACCCTCTTTGGGATCGTCAAGCACTAAGGTATGTTTTCGTTGTGGTTTTTCAGGGCACATAAGGAGAAATTGCAAGATGGGAGCAAAACGATCAACTCAAGCACCTCTTGCAACGACTATCAAAAGGGTGATTCCTCAGAAATCAAATGCAAATTTTTCAAAGGAAAAGAGCCTTGGTAGTTCACCTCGCAAGACAACGTCATCAAGGAGCAGCAATCAATCAAACAAGACGCTTTCACCAAGGAAAAGAACTTCACGATCATTGCCAACGCAGTCCAAAAAGGTTTGGGTGCGCAAAGGTGAAATTTTTCCTTGTCTTGTTACTAATATTTCCTTGCATGTGTATGATAATTCGTCTTGGTATCTGGATAGCGGATGTTCCCGTCACATGACCGGTGACAAAAACTGCTTTCAAAATTTTGAGAAATTCTCCGGAGGACTTGTAGTTTTCGGAGATGGTCGGTCTTCCAAAATTATTGGAAAAGGAACAGTAGCTATTCCAGATGGCCCGATTCTGAATAATGTGTTATTTGTTGAAGGCCTCAAGACTAACCTCATAAGTATTAGTCAACTTTGTGACAATGGTTTTTCAGTTAATTTTTCATCTGTTGAATGTGTTGTAACTGATAAGGACCATGTTTTCTTTTTAAAAGGGGTTAGATCTGAAAACAATTGTTATGTTGTTCCTAATAAAAATTCTGAAAATTTTAACTTAGCTTCTTTGAATAATGAAACACTTTGGCATGAAAGGCTGGGTCACATAAATTTTAAGGAACTTGCTAGAATTTCAAACAAAGACGTGGTCAAGGGGGTTCCTAAACTTTCACTTAAAGAAAACATTGTGTGTGGCGGTTGTCAAAAGGGAAAACAGTCTAGGACTGCACACAAGAACTTGAACCACGTTGGTACCAAACGGCCTTTGGAACTTTTGCACATGGATTTAATGGGGCCAACACGTCAACCATCTTTGGGAGGTAAATGGTACATTTTTCTCTTGGTTGATGATTTCTCTAGATATTCTTGGGTAGCATTTTTAAAAGAGAAAGCTGATACTTTTGATTCTTTTCACGAGATTTGCCATCGTATTATGACTGAAAAGAATGAAAAGATCATTCGTGTTAGAAGTGATAGAGGTGGAGAATTCATAAATTCTAAATTCATTGATTTTTGCACTTCCAACGGCATTAAACATGAATTCTCAGCACCCTATACACCTCAACAGAATGGTGTAGTCGAGCGCAAAAACAGGTTGTACAGGAGATGGCACGTGTTATGCTTCATAGCCGGAATTTACCGTTATATTTTTGGGCTGAAGCTGTGAACACTGCTGTCTATGTTATTAATCGAGTGTATTTGCGCCCGGGAACTTTAAATACACCATATGAACTATGGTTTTGTAGAAAACCAAATATCAAATATTTTCGTATCTTTGGGAGTCGGTGTTTTATTTTACGTGACCGCGAAAATCTTGGAAAATTTGACTCTCGAAGTGACGAAGGGATTTTCTTGGTTATTCTACAAACAGTAGAGCATATCGAGTATTTAACTTGAATCTAAGACGATCGTAGAATCGATAAATGTTAAAGTAGATGAAGCTTTTCACTTTGCATCTGAAAAATCTACCCTCGATATCTCTCTTGATGATGATACACCTGCTAATGCATCTTCTCTAACAATTCTTTCGATAATATTGATGCATCTAACGGTTCTTCAAGTTTATCTGATGTGCAGGAATCATCTCATGTACCTCCGAGTACTCCGTTACCTCAAACGTTACGCATCTCCAAGGATCATCCTGAATCGAACATTATTGGAGACCCACAAGAAGGAGTCAGAACTCGGAGACAATTGGTTTGCGGATTCGCTTGCTATGTATCTTAATCGAACCAAAGAATGTCGATGAAGCTCTTCAGGATGACTACTGGATTGAAGCAATGCAGGAAGAGCTCCATCAATTTGAGCGAAACAAAGTCTGGGAATTAACGAAGCCTCCGAAGCAACACAATGTGATAGGTACCAAATGGATTTTCAAGAACAAGAAAAATGAGGATGGTACTATCATCAGGAACAAAGCACGTCTAGTTGCTCAAGGCTACTCTCAAGTAGAAGGTATAGACTTTGATGAAACTTTCGCCCCTGTAGCTAGACTCGAGTCCATTCGTATCCTATTTGCGATAGCTTGTCATTTTAAAATAAATTATTTCAAATGGACGTTAAGAGCGCGTTTTTAAATGGGTTTTTAAATGAGGAAGTTTATGTGGCTCAACCGAAAGGTTTTGTGGACCATAAACTACCTAACCATGTTTTTCGTTTGAAAAAGGCTCTTTACGGTCTGAAACAAGCACCGCGAGCATGGTACGAAAGGTTGACAAAGCACCTTTTGGAGAAGGGCTATACTCGAGGGGGAGCTGACAGGACTCTCTTTGTGAAGCATTATCAAAATAACTTTCATTGTAGCACAAATCTATGTCGATGACATTGTATTTGGTGCAACAAGAGATAATGATGCTTCTAAATTCGCGGAAACCATGGAAAGCGAATTTGAGATGTCCATGATGGGCGAATTGACATATTTTCTTGGATTACAAGTTAAACAAAGTGATGAAGGAATTCATCTTGTGTCAATCCAAGTATGCAATGGAGTTGGTCAAAAAGTTTGATTTAGAAAATTCTAAAGATTTTCCGACTCCAATGGGAACTAGCCATAAGGGATTGGAAGTGAATCACTAGTGAGAATGTAGACGAGAAACTTTATCGCAGTATGATTGGAAGTCTACTTTACCTCACGGCTAGTCGCCCGGATATATCCTTTAGTGTTGGGATTTGCGCGAGATATCAATCAGCACCAAAGGAGGTTCACCTGAAAGCGGTGAAACGGATCATCCGGTACATCAAAGGTACAATAAATTTCGGAATTTGGTATCCTATGGGAACAAGTCTGGATATTGTTGGATACTCAGATGCCGATTGGGCAGGATCTGTGGATGATCGGAAAAGCACGAGTGGTGCATGTTTTTATCTTGGCCATTGCCTTGTTGCATGGCATAGTAAAAAGCAAAACTGCATAGCACTCTCGACTGCCGAAGCGGAATATATTTCAGCAGGTAGTTGTTCAACCCAACTCATTTGGATGAAAAGTGTGTTGAGCGACTTCCGGATTTCAGCAACTTCGGTAACAATTCTTTGTGACAACACTAGTGCTATAAACATTTCCAAAAACCCTGTGTTGCACTCAGAACAAAACACATTGAACTTAGATATCATTTTCTTAGAGAGCTAGTTGAATCAAATATTCTTCAACTTTCATATATTTCAACTGAGGATCAATTAGCTGACATTCTAACAAAACCTTTGGATCAAAAACGATTTATTCATTGCGTAAAGCAATTGGAATGCTTTCCTTGAAATAATTCTTTTTGAAACCTTTGCTTAGGTTAGGTTTTGTTTTTGTGTTTTTGTTTGTTCTTTATCTATGTTTGTACATAGAACATTAATTGAGCATTAGTTCATTGACTTTAACTGCATCCTTTCATGCATTTAGAAATTTATTATGCTTTTGATATAATATTTTCAGTGTTGCAATGATCATTTATGTTAATAAGTTTTTTTTAAGTGATCAAAGTCAATTTCTCTCTCAATGATCTCTTGGTATAGTCATTATCTTATTTGACTATTTAGTCGAGTATGAATCGAGATCAATTTTTGGTTGAATACCTTATATCTTAAATAATTGATAGCCAATATGAGGGGGAGTCAAAGATGATGTAATGATGCTCAAGAGTTGGAAAATCCCAATGAGGAGTGTGAAAACTACCACCACATGAGAGGAAAGAGCTACCACCTCGGTCGTCCGAGTACTGTGTGCAGCTACCACATGTATACCAAGCAAGGTTTTTCAAGTTTGATTAAATAAAATGCATGTTGAAATACTTGACTCTGTCAAATTTCAAGGTTGGTATAAGGTGGGAATTTTAATGAAAGATGCTCAAAGAGCCACTCTCTTCAACAGATTGTCTAGATACATTATCTAACTTATCTGGGATTTCAAACATCTATTGATCTTGGTATTTCATTTTCTTTACCAAATTGATGATTTGATAAAGGCATTACTCATAAGATCATATTAGATGTGATTGAAGTTGTTCAACTTTAAGGGATTTAATTTTTATAAATTTTCGTTTCGTTATTTGGATATTTTTGATAGACTTTGCATAATCTATTTCTTGTTGTATGAAACGATGATTTTTATTTAAAGTTGATACACAAAAGTGCTTACAATCTTTTTCTGGATTTTCTGGAATTTTTCTAAATTTTTCTGAAGAAAAAGTTTGGAGCCGGTCCGGACTGGACAAGCCGATCCGGACCCCGAACGCAGGAAAGTCCTGCGGGTAGCCGATCCGGACTGGATTCTTCAGGCAGTCCGGACCGCGGCTAGGGTTTATATGAAACAAAGAGGTTTTTTATTTTATTTCATCACAAGCTTTCGTTTCTAAATCTCCTGAGTTCCTCTCTCTAGAAAACAAAGATCTTGAAGCCTTCCCAACTCATTTTCTTCGAATCAAAGTAAGTTTTTACGATCAAAATCTCGGTTTTTCACTGTTTTTTCTTCTTTGCTCAAAACGTGAGTAGAAATCATGGAAGAACTTCGTTTGTAGATGGTTTTTGATCAAACTTCTTTTGAAATAAGAACTCTGGGAACATTATTTTTGATTATATGTTAGGTTTTCTCCTGATAAACGAATTTTTGGGATTTGATTTCAAAGATTTCGGTTTTAAGGCATATTTTGAGAATTTTTGAAAATCATGGAATTGATCTATTTTTAAAATTCTTTTTGCAAAACTAATTTGATCCCTAGTCTCTCTACACGATAATGATTGTTTGGGTACAATTTTTCAAATTTTTGAAAATTAACAATTTTTCGTGTTCTTGAGTTATGCTCACAGGACTCTTCTTTTCTCTTAAGCACAAGCAGCAATGGAGTTTGCATGGATAATCTTCTTTCTTGTTGCAATGGTACACACACGAGCAATAAATAAATTAAAGAGAGCGAAGAAACCTTTTCGAAAAGGAGAATGTGTTCAACTTGAAGATTTAGAGTCTGAACCAGAAAAGGATGAAGTAGATTGGGACGAGTTAATGAATGAGGAAGCAACGCCTGCTAAGTCAACGAGAAAGACTTCTGACACATCGAAAGGAAAAACTACCATGGATAGAGGAAAAGCGCCAATGACTTCACCATCCATCTCGGTGAAAAGGAAACGACTAGCTCGACGCTTTGGACAAGCACGAGATGTTGATATTAACAAACCAATAGTTCCTGATTCTCCGCCTCGCTTGGAAGAAGTGTTCATTAATACTGACCGTCTTAGGGCATTTGAACATCGCGAATGCATCGGAGAAAGACATGTCAATATTGGTGCTCTCCGAGATCACTCACCGGAGTTCGGGATTTTGATTGAACAAGCTAATCTTATTCAAGTTTGCAGATTCCCGGAATTACTTGGGTATTGTTTGCATCGTGTAAGAACCTTTTACACAAATGCAAGATATCTTCAGGAAGACGAACATGGTTTGATGCAGTTTTACACAAACATCCAAGGGATGAGACTCAAAATCACTCCGCAGTTAATCGGCGAAGTCCTAGGAATGGAATCCAACAGATCGGGGATCAACTATTTAACGGGAAGAAGTTTGACGAATGCCATGTGGCAAACCGTTATAAAAGGAATTTGTTTGGAAGGAACTGAATCGACAGATGGTAAAACTGTTAAATCCAAACAACTCCGGCTTGAATACCGGTTTCTCAACTTCATCACTTGTTATAACATTCTCCCTAACATGCAGACTAAGGTGGTGAGATGGGATAGAATGCTGTTTTTATATCTCCTAGGTCATCCTTCTGAGGCCTTGGGATTGAACATGAACATTCCTTACATAATTTGGAATAGAATGTCTAGATATGTTGAGCATCCTCATCCATCCGAAAGACTTCCTTTTCCTTTGATAATTATGAGGATCTTGAAGAAGTTTCAGATTGACATCAGCTCAACATCTTATCAACATTGCTTGGGAATGATAAATGAATCCACCATTGTCAAATCTCTTCATAAACTGCCTCATGTCACTCCAACTCCTTCATCCGGAAAGAAACCTTGCGTCGGCACATCTACATCTCCATCACAGCACGCACACCCGCCAGATGATGACGCATCGGTCACCTCAATTTATAAGCAACAACAACGCTTATCTTTTGAACAAGAGCAGATCACGAAAGAACAGAGGCGTATTTCAGAAGAACTTGAAATCATCACCGCGTCCCAAATCACATTGACCAAGACAGTGTCCTCGATGAAGAAATTGATGAAGAAGATGTTTTCTAAGATGGGTTGTAGTGCCTCTGATGCTTCAGACTCAGATGACTAATTTGTTTCTCTAACATCTTTTTGTGCAGGTTTTTAGTCTTTTGCAGGTTTTTAGTTTCTTTTTCTTTTTAGTTTTAGTTCTCAGGTTTTTCTTACTTTTGGAACTTTTAACTCTCCTTACATTTTGCAATTTTGGCTAAGTTTTGTGACAAAAAGGGGGAGAGAGTAGAAAGAGAACTTTGAACATGAACAATGCTTGGAACTTTGAACATGAACAATGCTTGTGAGAAACTATGAAGGTAAGTATAACTTCAACTTTTGGTTTTATATGTGTTTTGATGCATGCCTCTGCTAACTATTTGACTAACTATTTGGGCATGTAATATAACTAACAAGTTGATGTTGACTAACACCTTCTATGACATTTGGATTTCTATTGCTTAGAAGATATGTCGATTTTTGATTGTGAGTTTCTTACATATCTGAATTTGCAAATGTCATGATGAGTATAAACTCTATCTCTGTGTTTGGTCTTGAATGTTAAAATTCTTCAGGTATGTAACGATCTCTTTTGTCAAGAATGATTTCTTTTGCAGAGAGTACAGATGTCTAAGTCTAGAGTCTGTTCTAGGAGTTTAACTCATGTATTTATCTTTATTTGGATCTCTATAGTAAATTTTTGTTGTATGGTGATATCAACAAAAATATCTTTTTGAATTTTCTTGAGTGGATTTGTGTTTTGTCACGAAACCGCCAAAGGGGGAGATTGTTACGGAATTTGAGTTGGCGTATTTCGTGAAATTGGTTAAGTCTTGAAGATTGAAGATGAAGAAGCTTGGATCATTTACCTCAATCTCAAGAAAGAAGAATTCAAAAGGATCAGGTACGTTTAATTAAATATCTTTGGTGATCTGAATACTTCTTATAGTGTAGAAACACTTGGTTGAATTTTTAATTGCATAAAAATAAAAAACTGGACATTTTACATGTTCAGAGTCCGGACCGGGCATTACAGTCCGGACCCCGAACATAGGTTTGTTCATGCGCTGTTTCAGTCCGGACCCTGGTAAATTCAGTCCGGACCCCGAACGTGAAATGAACAGTCCGGACCGTGGATTGCAGTCCGGACCCCGAATGTCCTCTTTTCTGGAAAAAGTTTGTTTCGCTGAAACAGTCCGGACCGTCAATTCCAGTCCGGACTGTCGTCCTGTAAAATTCCAGAAACGGTAAGTTTTTGATTCTTATCTTCTTCCAATGGTTTCTAACCTATAAATAGACCCTACAATTCATTTTCTAGGGTAGATCCGATACGACCGAAATAGAAAAATCCACATATAGAGAAGAAAGGAAATCAATAGAATTAATTCTATGTTTCTTCATCTATATTGATTAATTTGATTCTAGGTTTTCCAAACTCAGATTTTGAGTAGAATCAAATTAATGAATACTTAGATGGTATTTCCGATCTATTTCTAATCTAAGTATTCGGCGGATCATCACCACCCAAAAACAACGATTTTCCCAAAATCGGCGCGTGGACTCGCGTGGCCTTGTGGATTCAAGGTGCAACCGCTTTCGTGGATTCGAAGCGAGGTACGTTCGTGGATTCGAGACGTGCTACTGGGTGAAGACCGTGGATTCGGTCGGACGTCGTGGATTCGACGTTGGACGCCGTGGATTCGGCGTTGGACGCAGATCGTGGATTCGAGAAGCGTTGCGGAGCGAGCGGAGAAGATCTACTAGGAGCGTATGAAAAGGTTGAGTCGTAAGTGTGTACGGTAAATCACCTTGTATGTGTTTTAATTCTAGTGGATTTCGCCGTGTGATCGGTCCCGTGGTTTTTTACTCCGGTTTGGAGTTTTTCCACGTAAAAATCTTGCGTGTTATTTTTATTTCCGCATTGGGTTTTATTGCGCAATGATTTTTTGAGTGTTTACTGTTTACACCTATTCACCCCCCTCTAGGTGTTTTTTCTCCTATTTAGATCCAATTATTCATAACCCAACACAGATGGCCCCGTACGAAGCCTTGTACGGACGCCGATGTCGATCGCCTATTTGCTGGGACGACTTAGGGGAGCGGAAGCTCTTGGGGCCAGACCTCGTAGAGAAAACGGAGGCAATGGTGCGCCTTATCAGGCAGCGGTTGTTTACCGCCCAGAGCCGGCAGAAAAGTTACGCGGACCAAAGGCGACGGGAATTGGAATTTGCGGTAGAGGACTATGTGTTGCTACGTGTGTCACCGTCTAAGGGGACAAGACGGTTCGGCATACGAGGGAAGCTGAGCCCACGGTATGTGGGACCGTTCGAGATTTTGGAGCGCGTGGGCCCGGTGGCATACCGGTTGGCCTTACCGCCAAATCTTGAACGGGTGCATAACGTATTCCACGTCTCGATGCTCCGGAAGTACCTACCCGACCCGTCGCACGTCCTCGACGCCTCGGTCGTTGAACTGCGGGAGGATTTGAGCTTTGAGGAAACGCCGATGCGGATCTTGGCAAGAGAAGAAAAGAAACTTCGTAACCGGACGATCCCCTACGTAAAGGTGCAATGGAGTAACCACGAGGAGCGCGAGGCGACGTGGGAACTTGAGACGAAAATGAGGGAGTGTTACCCTGAGTTATTTAGCGAGGGTTGAGGTTAAGTTTCGGGGACGAAACTTCTTTTAAGGGGTGAGTGGTGTAATATCATAGATTTTTATAACATTTTACCTCCTGCTAATAAAGTTTTCGTTTGGAGAAATTGAACTAACGGGATTACTTAGGTGGGTAATCTCGAGGTGCGGGTATTTTTCTGCGATAGAACTCGAAAAACGGAGAACGGCGGTGCGATCAGATCCGGATTCCGACTTACGGAACCCCCGGAAAGGGGTGGTTAGTATCGCAGTAGCAAGGGGGTGCATGGAAATCCGCATAAGTGATTTTGCATGCTTTTCGAGGAAATAAGGTGCCACGCCCCGGCGTCGAAACTGCGACCCGGGCTCACCAACAGATCCGCCGCCCATACGGGAAGCCCCGTATAGACGAAGCGACTAACCTGCAAAAGATCAGACTATACTAAACAGATATCAGAGCTGAAAGTAAAACTGCTAGAAATAAAAACTAAGTGTACAACTACAACTCTCAAATAGTACAATCCAACCTCACCAAAATACAGAAATCTCTCGATGCAGTAAAATAAATACAACTCTACACCTCGCTACAAAGTTCTCTCAACATGAACTCTCAAAAGTAATAAGGGTACATCTACTCTCAGGACGACGACTGGTAGGGATCTAGCTCGCAACTCCCTTACCTCGATCAGAAGAAGCAGCACCAGGAGCAACTGGAACAGGAGTAGAAGTCCCTGTGGGAAAAGACACCACGACGGGTGTGAGAACTACGTCCCAAGTAGTTCTCAGTGGGTGCCGCCAACAAGCCCGACGGTCTGCCCACTAAGTCTACTAGAGGCATAAGGTAACAATAATAATACTGAAATGAAAGGGCTGGAAAAGTAACTCTACAGCTACTATGCCTCTATCTAGATGCTCAAGAAAATGAAACAGATGGAAACATGAAGCATCTACTAACTCAACAGTACAGTCACCCAATCTACACTGACTGCCACATAGGGTCCAGTCAAACCTGCGCCTACCTACTGCCGTGACATTCCGGAGGACCGGACTTACGTAGGGCGTCTGTAGCTGCCACTAACTGGCCCAGCCAGAGGGACTATGTCCGTAACTGCCACTAACTGGCCCAGTCAGAGGGACGGCGTCGACAAGTCGCGATACAGAAGTAACATATCCACCCCGGGCGTGGCTCTCGAGGGGAGCGACCCCACCGAGGAAAAAGGTATCCGCGCACTCTGTCGAGCTCAAAGTGGCACTGCAGGCTATAGTCCAAATCCACGCTCACGCTCTGAACGGAAAGACTCAATCCACAAACATCTCGCACAACAGTCGGAGCACTCTCGACGACTCAGCTGATCAGCTCACGCGAAACACGAGACACAAGCCTCACTAATAACTCGCAGCACAAAACACACTGGCTGGAGATACTCCACAGCCAGGATCGACCCACAACAGAACACTAAACTCACAGAAAAGACCGACACCATAAGGGTTCGGAAACCCGATAGGCCGGTGTTTAGAACCCTATCAAACAAGAACAGACTCTAGGCTCCGCCTATCGTAGTTCCCAACCCCTTATAGTTCGGGAACACGACAGCCTCGGTACAACACGCAGAAGACACCAACCAGGGCCCGAAAGTTCTGGGAGACCTACACCTACAACCCTATCAAACAAGAACAGGTTCCAGGCTCGGCCCCCGTGGCTTTCGTCCCGACAAAGGAACGACCCCTAGAACCCAGACCACTCGAATCCTTTCGAGTGAGGAGATTACAGGAAACAGGTGACATTTGTTATTGAAAACCCTTTTGATCTGGAAGAAATCCATATTTAATGATTTTAGTTCTTTTTAGAAAAACAGTTAGAAAACAAATATTTTACCCAAACCCCGAAGGGCTGATGCCTTTGTCCAATCAAACAAGAACAGACTCCAGCGGCCCTTCGATGCTTGGAAGAAAGCATTGGTAGGCTAAAATCATGTGTATGTCGAAAAAGGTTCTAGGTTCTAGGTCCGGCTAACACTAGTAACTACTGCCACTAACACAGTGGCGACAACCCAAACAGGGGAAAACAAGACCTCCCGGGACCACCGTTTACCCCAAACGGTTCCCGGTACAGACAAGCGATCCACTACATCTACCACACTCCACTCTGCTCCCAAGCACGAGTGCAAATGCAACCCACACTAAAAGAAGTCCCGACCGCTCGGCCCACTACCCGGGCGAGGATAACACTAAGTCCAGGAATGAAAAATAATGTGTGGATGTCTAAACATAAAGAACCCTAGCCCAAGTGAGGGTTTTCTAATGGTCTGGTTACACATGCAACATATGACGGGGGTGCTAGGTCAGGTTCCAAGATAACAAATATTTAACATGTGGTAGGAAGCAGAAGAGATCATACGATCATCAGATAAATACAAGGAATAAATAACACTCAAATTCTAGCATACTACCAAGTCCAAATCCCTATCATGTATGATTCTATATCAATAGAATTAGCGCACAAACCATAGATCCTGAAAGCAAAGCCACCCACCTGAAGGTGCTAACTGTCCGGGGTCACACAGCTGAGAGAACCATAAAAACAGCAACACTTATGTCCAGCAGGTCCAGTACAGTCCACAATCTCTCCTGGGTACAACAAAAGGCTACAGTTACACTTAAGTCCCAAAAATCTGCCCAAAAACACACGCTGAATTTTCAGCTACAAAGAAGTCAATATTTCACCTGCAGAAAGTGTCCAATAAATCCCAGTAAAAATATCCCGGCGTTCTTCGCGTCGATAGCTTCGAAACGAGTACCTGCACGCCCAAATCGGAGTTCCGCAGGCCAAGATATAAATTCCACAACACGGGCGCGCGAAAACATACAACCACACAACTGTAAAATCTTGTACAGTTAAAGAAGGAAAATGTATACCTCCGGGAAAATCTCAGAAAATTCCAAAAAAAATACCACGATGATCCTTGCGTCGAGTAGATGAAAAAAGTCTACAAGTACGTCCTGATCCGAGGTTTGTGCGCGAAGATCTCCTCAAAAGAAGCTGCTGCCCTCTCCAAAATCTCACAGCAAGAAGGGTCCCAATGAGCACGAGAAAACACCTCGAAAAATGCGAAATCTGAAAATGTACGTGAAACCCAAAATCGTAGCCTCACCTGTTGCGAATCCAACGGCGAAGAAATCGCTCAAAAAGATGGTCGGAGTAGGCCGGGGGAGCTCGTGCACCGAAGAGCGACGGAATAAACACCGAAGAAAGAGCGTCGCGCCGCGCCAAGAAAATGAGAATCTCGAAAAGCGTGCCCCCAAAAATCCCCAAACTTTGCAGATGGAAGCTACTCAGCGAGAGGAACAACTTTGCTGAAGACCTCCCGTCGGTTTGAAGCTCGGAAGAGGAAGAAAAGAGGGAAACAAGGCGGCTCGGATCGCTTTTATAGGCTCCAGGAAACAATTCGGAAAATACCGAATATGTCCCCGTTTTCGGGCGCCCGGAAGATTCGGGCTGCTACAGTGTTGGGCCCGGCCCAACACTGTGCAGGCCCGAATCCTTCCTGGGCCTCCACGTCGCCCACAAAACAACGCACAGCAAGATCGGCCCCTCACCGCGCGACACGTGGACCAACGAGGGATCGACACGTGGCGACCACTTGGTCAACACGTCGCTGCCACGCCCACGTGCGCGCTGGCAGCGCCGCCTGCGCCACCCTGCCAGGCACGCGCCCCGAGGCGGCCGCACCTGCTCCGTGGACCGAGTGCACGTGGACCGGCCAACCGGTGTGCGCCACGTGTCCCCCCACCGGTCCACCGTACACCCGTCATTCCCCGTGGACCGCGCCCGCTGCGCCAGCCAACCGGGACCCGACACGTGTCCACCGCCCGGGTGCACGCCTCCGCGGTGGACCTGTAGTGATCCGACCCTTGGGGGTACTTTTGAACTCACATGTAATTGCTTAAGCCTTAAGCGAAATAAAATTATTTATTTTTCAAAAGTCGGCCGGGTGGGGTGCGTGTATTTTTCTGCGATAGAGCGCGGAAAATGATGACAGACGGCGCGATCGGATTTGAAATCCGATGTCGGGATCTCCCGAAACGGGGCCCTAAGTGACACGGTAATTAGTCATGCATCGGAATCCGTGCAAAATATCTTGCACCCGTTAGAGATAAGGTGGGTTATCTCGTAGGGAATAATTAATTAATTAATTATCCATAACGGAAGTTTGGATTCTCTTACGTACGAATTAAAGGGGTTAAATAATCGGTAACCGGGATTTAAATTGGGAATTTATTTCCCCGAGATTATTTAATGAAGGGGATTAAATAATCGGTGACCAGGATTTAAAATTGGAAATTAAGTAACCGATAATTTAAATCCAATTGGGAATTGACTTCCCATGATTATTTAATGAAGGGGATTAAATAATCGGTGATCAGGGTTTCAAAAGGTGGGATTTTATCTCGTGGGGTAGATAAGAGATAAGATCCGGATATTTGCGGGTTTTTCCTTTTTACGTACCGTATGAAATAAAAGGGGAAAAATAATAAAATATATAATTAAATAAAAAGGGGATATTTAAACAATCCCCGTTATCCGTAGAAAAGAAAAGAAAGTAAAAACCCTAACCGGTGAGGAGAGAAAGAAAAAAAAAGAAAAAGGAAAAAGACGGAACCCTAGCCGAAGGAAGAAGAAGGAAAAAGAGAAGGAGCCCGATTGTCCCGGACATCGATCGGAAGGCAAAAACACGACCGGGCGACCTTCCCGACGATCTTCGGTGAGTAAAAGATTTTTTAGAATTTTTTGGGATTTTTCCGTCGCCCTTTTTGTCAAGTTCTTGGGTTTCTCCGTCGTCCCCATTACCGTCGCCGTCATCGTCATCATGCTAGGGCACGGAACGGACGGCGGAGACGCGCGGTGCCGCTAGGGCATCGCGCGGAGGAGAGCCGCGGACGGACGGTCGCCGCCGCAAGCGGCGACGTGACCGCGCGGGCTCCGCGCGGGTCGCACCCGCGCGGGTGCCGCGCGGCCGCCGCGCGGGCGACACCCGCGCGGGCCCGCAACCGCGCGGGCGCCGCGCGGGGCACCCGCGCGGGCGCCGCGCGGACCCGCACCCGCGCGGGCACCGCGCGGAGCGCCGCGCCGGGCACCCGCGCGGGCACCGCGCGGGCCCGCACCCGCGCGGGGCACCGCACCAACCCCGCCGGAGCGCCGCGCGGGCCGCCCCGCGCGGCGCCGCGCGGGCCCGCACCCGCGCGGGCGCCGCGCGGGCAACCCTGTGCGGGCGCCGCGCGGGCCCGCACCCGCGCGCGCACAGCGCGGGGCGCCGCGCGGGGCACCGCGCGGGGCGCCGCGCGGGGCACCCACGCGGGCGCCGTGCGGGCAACCCCGCGCGGGTGCCGCGCGGGGCCGCACCCGCGCGGGCGCCGCGCGGACACCGCGCGGCCGCCGCGCGGGCAGCACCCGCACGGGCGCCGCGCGAAGCGCCGCGCTGCGCGGGCGCCGTCCGCGGAGCCACGCCGCGCGGGTTCGAGCCGCGCGGGGCTCCGACGGACGGCGACGGCGGTGCGGGGGTTCCGGTTACGGCAAACCGGACGGTGCCGGGTCTTTTTCCGTCAAAAGTTTAAAGTGGGGTTTTCCGATTTAAGATGTTAGTGTGTGTTTCTGATCATAGTTATCCTTGCGGACTTTCTTTAGGTCCAGGGGTGCAGCGGGAGAGCGCGAAGGTTACGGGTGTTCCAATTGCTCTCCAACAAGGTGGGTAGGGTTGCCATAAGTGCAACAAGTGCAGTAAGTGCATCTATCGTCATTAAAAATTGCTCTCAATTTACCTAACAAAGTAGATGGACGGTTTAACCTTTCGCATAATTGTATTTTAATTAACAATTGAAGCGGCTGCGGTCGCGGTGCTCACTACACGCCGTATTCGGATGCTGCACGTACACAGGCGGTCGGGCCACCGCATGGGTGTACTTTTCCGGAAGAGTGGTCTTTTTGACCCGTGTGCCTCACAAAGGAGTGGGAGCCGTGAGGACCTCCTCGCGCCAGCTGGTACAGCACACCAGCACCGCGAAAAGGGGGTGAAAGCATCAAAAAGGGGACTGTGCACGAGGGGAGACTTTAGTCTCTCCGACAGGTACTCTGGGGTTGGTGCCCAACTTAATTGATAAATCTGGGGTTGGTGCCCAGTTTAAAATATGCACAGGGGTTTAATGAAAGGTTTCGGTGTACTCGGGTTATTCGGTTCGTTTTTCCTTCTTTGATATTATTAGACATCTACTTTGTTTGTCACTGACTTTACCCACTCCGTGACAGGTATTCCTAGGTGCGTTAGCCGGGATGGCGGTGAGACTGCGTCGCGAGGACCGTAGTCAGGACTCTTGGTTTTCTATCTCATTTCCTTTCATGCTTTAATAGTTAATTTGCTTGTGGATTACTTTAGTTGTGGACATGTATTAGTTAGCTCTGTGGATGAGATGTACCCTTATGCTGTTGATACTTTTAGTGGTGTTTTCCTATGCGGCATGTTTTCACGATAAACTAATTGATTGCGAAAACGTTTTCTCAAAACGAAGTGCCGTGTGGGCACGGATTTTACAAACGCTGGGTTTTATCCTTTCCAAACGTTGACGCCGCTTTGTAAACTGGTTTGGTATGGTGATGTATGACTACTGTATGGTTGTTGGTTGAAGTTGTATGTTGTAATTGATTTGCATGTTGTAAACGAGACGCCGTGCATATACAAAGGAGACTCCGTCCGTTGGCGGAGAGAATTTGTGTATGTGGCGGTCTGGCACGCACCGGGGATGAGGTTTATATTACCTTATCAAGGAAAAAAAAAATAGACACGCAATTTTCCGCTTTGATTGACTTAAAAACCCCCGGGGGCGTGACAGGACCGCGCACCTGCCCGCGCGCCTGCCCGCGCGCTGCGCGCTGCCCGCCGCCGTGCCTGCGTCCGCGCCGCCGCGCTCCGCCGCCGCCGCCGCCGCCCGCCGCCGGCGGCCGCCGGCCGGAACAGTAACACCTGCCTCGAAAACCGTGCGCGACATCCGGACTCCGAAAAATACAAATAAATAGTCCATTTTCATCGTTTTCGCGCGCTGAATCCAAATCCGATATCCGTTTCTCCAAATTCCCACTCTAAAAATTCCCGAAGGCATCCGGAAAGGTGATCATAAATCCAAACTTCGCCCTGAGTCCAAATTTGACATCCGCATCGCGCGAAATCACTTCAAAACACTCGACGGGTACTCCAACTACTCCCGTGATCCACAATTAAGCCCGAAGTCCTCCACTTGTGTCCAAATTGCGCACAAACACCACCAACACACCACACAAGCCTTCGAAAGCTGCCAAACAACCAGAAAACTCCCCCACGGGGAAACCAGGTCCTCACATAAGGATTTATCTTTAAAGAATTATCTTTAAAGAATTTTTTCGAAGGATTATCTGTGGGGAATTAATTAATTAATAAATTAATTAATTAGAGTTTAAAAATACCCGATGTGGTTTTTATTGTACATTAAAAAATAATTTTTGACTTCTCCTGAAAGAAAGGAAAAGAAAAGACGAAACCCTAACCGGAAGGGAACGAGAGAAAAGAACGACGAAAGGAAAGGAAAAGGCGAAACCCTAACCGGAAGGAAACGTGAGGAAAGAAGGAGAAGGCGGAAGGATCCAACCCTCCCGACGAACGTGCCGAAGCCAGGAGCGTGAACGATCTCCGTCTCCGACGATTAGCGGTAAGCGAGATTTATTTTCGGTTTAGCTTCGCTCGGTTTTCGTTTCTGTTTTACGGGTTGTCTTAGGGGTAGCCGTTTGTTACCCTACGCGTCATCGCCACGGAACCCTAGGGCACCGCCGCACGGCCCTAGGGCATCACCGCCGCGTCATGGCCGCGCCGCGCGGGGGTCAGCGCCCGCGCGGCCGCGGCACACGCCGCGCGGGGAAGGTGCTCGCGCGGCCGCGGCTAGCGCTGCGCGGGACCAAGGCCCCCGCGCGGCCGCGGATAGGGCAAGCGCCGCAGGGGGTCGGTGCCCGCGTGGCCGCGGCAAGCGCCGCGCGGGCGGATGCCCGCGCGTGCCGCGCGGGGTCCTTGCCCGCGCGGCCGCGGCTGGTGCCGCGCGGGCGGGCGCTCGCGCGTCCGCGGCTGGTACCGCGCGGGCGGGCGCCCGCGTGGCTGCGACGCGGGCCGCGTGGTGGCCATGCCCGCGCGGCCGCGGCAGGTGCCCTGCGGTGCTTGCCGCGCGGGGTCCATGCCCGCACGGCAGCGGCTGGTGCCGCGCGGGCGGGCGCCCGCGCTGCTGCGACGCGCGCCGCGCGGGGCCCATGCCGTGCGGCCGCGGCTGGTGCTGCGGCGCGAGCCGCGCGGGGCCCATGCCCGCGCGGCCGCGGCTAGGGCACGCGCCGTGCGGGGCCGGTACCCGCGCGGCCGCGGCTTGCGCCGTGCTGGGCTAAGGCCCGCACGGTCACGGTGGGTGCCGCGTCGGGCTGGTGCCCGCGCTGTCGCGGCTTGCACCGCGCGGGGCTAGGGCCCCCGCGGTCACGGCAATTGCCGCGTGGGGCGGGTGCCCGCGCGGCCGCATGGCCCACAACGCCGCGTGGGGGGTGGCCGCGTCGCTCGTCGCGCGCGGGCGCCACCGCCGTGTCAAGTTGCCGTTAGTGCTTTTGGGTTTTTGTACTCGGTTTATCTGCTGTTATATTTCTGATCTGACCGCGGCTCTTTTGGGGACTACTTTTAGGTCCGGGAGTCGACAGGGAGCAAGGTTCGGTCTCCGAAGTCCAGATTTCGCACAATCGAGGTGGGTACTTTTGGTTATTACCGGTGTAGAGTCGTTCCCGAAAATTCGGTTTGATAAAGTAGATGTTTTTGGTAATTTGACTAACTCCATAGCATGTGAATCCCATTTACTATTTTAATCAAGGCGGCTGCGGTCGCAAGATCGTTCTATTATTCTGACCAGAGCGGCTGAGGTCGCAACATTGTTCTTACACTCATATTGCTTACACACACACCGGCGGTTTGGCCACCACACAGGGTGTATTTTTTTGGAAAGATGGTATGTTTTTACCCGTGTACCTCATACTTGTGATGGTGGGGACCCCTTAGGGAGAGGCGGCTGCTACTTGGGCAGTGGAGGGGTTGGTGGCACCAAGAAGATGAGTACGGCATTGGGGTAGGGGCCCAAAGTATTCTGAAAGCTGGGGTAGGTGCCCAGTGTGACATTCGACAGGAATTTAGCGATACATGAGGGGGGGGGGAAGTAAATGCTCCGGCGATTCGGTGTGTTCTTTCAGTTATTGCATTTACTTATATGTTTTCTACTTTATCAGTCACTGACAACCCACACTGTGACAGGTCCGAGCAGGGGTGGGAACCGGGACGACGGTGAGGCATCAGTTAGAGGACCCTAGCCATGAGGGCTAGTAAACGATACGTTCTTTCTTTGGTTATTTCCTTATACTGTGGTTAGTTAAACGGTGATTCATTTGTGTGGTTTCTGATGGATGTTGGAATGAGGATTTCGTGTTTATAATTGATGAATGTTAGGATGTGTAATTGCGGCTTGTTTTGCAATGCAAACCTGGTTTCAAAAGTGTTTTCAATACAGGTGCCGGGTGGGCACTGATTTCAAAACCCGTGGATTTATCCTTTCAAGTTAATGGATTTATCCTTTCAAAACCCGTGGATTTATCCTTTCAAGCTAGTAAACGATACGTTCTTTCTTTGGTTATTTCCTTATACTGTGGTTAGTTAAACGGTGATTCATTTGTGTGGTTTCTGATGGATGTTGGAATGAGGATTTCGTGTTTATAATTGATGAATGTTAGGATGTGTAATTGCGGCTTGTTTTGCAATGCAAACCTGGTTTCAAAAGTGTTTTCAATACAGGTGCCGGGTGGGCACTGATTTCAAAACCCGTGGATTTATCCTTTCAAGTTAATGGTCGCTTAAAAGTATTTGCGAAAATGTTTTGAAAAAACTGGGTGTCGAGTGGGCACCGAATTTCAAACCCATGGGTTATGCTATAGACTGTATGTGATAGCAGTGACTGTATGTTTAATGGTAATCTCTCCTCTTTGTTTGTCATGGTTGAAATGGTTAAAGTGTTTGTCTTGCTGGGAACGCCGTGCATATACAAAGGAGACTCCGCACGTTTGGGGAGTGAATTTGTATATGCGGCGGGTCTGGTACGCACCGGAGGCAAGGTACATTTTGAATACAAATAAAAAGAAAAAAAAAAAAAGGGTACGTTTTCCGCTCTTTTAGAACCTCCGGGGCGTGACACGGGTCGAGTTGTTAGTAGTGTTTTTGGGTTTTTGGACTTGGTTTATCTACCGTTATGTTTCTGATCTGACCGCGGTTCTTTTGGGGACTATTTTTAGGTCCGAGTGCCGATTGTGATCGTGGTTTGGTCTCCGGTGTTTCGATCAGCACATTTGAGGTGGGTACCTTTGGTTATTTTTCGGTGAAGGGTCGTTCCCGAGTATTTTGTTTGATAAAGTAGATGTTTTTGGTAAACTGACTAACCCCATTGCATGTAAATCCCGTTTACTATTCTAATTGAGGCGGCTGCGGTCGCAAGATCGTTTTATTAATCTGACCAAAGCGGCTGAGGTCGCAAGATCGTTTTTCGCTCTTTTAGAACCTCCGGGGCGTGACAGGAAGCATGTTAGATATAGAGAGGATGTCCTCGTATTGTTATCATGATCATGTTGATGTATGCTTCTTATCTGTGTTAACTTAAATACCACTATTGAAACTTGTAATGATCTAACTCTCGTTGTGAATTACTAATGGAAGGAACCCTCTTTGTTCTTTGTTTGGGGTGTTGAGTTTTTGGCACTCATAATATCTTTCCATGAAAGAGCACGAAAAATGTTGATCGGCGGTACGATCGGAGCGAAAATCCGACTTACGGACCTCCCGGAATAGGGATTTAAAGCTCTGGGTGACTCCCGGGTGCATCGAAAGTCGTGCATCGTGATTTACACGATTTTCGAGGGAGGTTTGGGCTTGATCTTTTGGCCTAGGGTTTTGAGGGTTGCGGTATTTTCACAGCAACCCTTTTTGCTCTCTCGGTAACGCCTCCCTTTTTGAGAACGGGAGCGGGAAAAAAATGGGTTTTCAAACGTTCGAACGGTTTTGAAAAGAGAAAGAACGAGAGAAAGGGGGGGAGAGCTCCAGCCTCGCAGATCATCGTGACCGGAGACGGAAGGGAAGATCCACCTCCCTCAACTTCGCAACCAAGGTTAGCGATCGGATTCCCCTCCTCCTTCATCTCTTTATTTCTTCGTTGTCGTCGGGGGATTGGTTTTCCGCTGCCGCTGTCGCCGCCGCCGCGCACCCGGCGCGCTGCTGCTGCCGCGCGGAGCATCGCGCTGCGCTGCTGCTGCCGCGCGGGGCCCTTGCCCGCGCGGAGCATCGCGCCGCGCGGGGCCCTTGCCCGAGAGGAGAGTCGCGCCACTCTGCTGCTGCCCGCGCGGGGCCCTTGCCCGCGAGGAGCGTCACACCGTGCTGCAGCTGCCGCGCGGGGCCCTTGCCCGCGCGGAGAGCCACGCCGCGCTGCTGCCACCCGCGCGGGGCCCTTTCCCGCACGGAGCGTCGCGCCGCGCTGCAGAGAGCTGCGCCGCGCTGCTGCCGCCTGCGCGGGGTCCTTGCCCGCGCGGAGCGTCGCGCTGCGCTGCGCCTGCCGCGCGGGGTCCTTGCCCGCGCGGACAGCCGCGCCGTGCTGCTGCCGCCCACGCGGGGCCTTTGCCCGCGCGGAGCGTTGCGCTATGCTGCGGCTTCCGCTCGGGGCCCTTGCCCGCGCGAAGAGCCGTGCTGCGCAGCTGCCGCCCGCGCGGGGCCCTTGCCAGCGCGGAGCGTCGCACCGCGTTGCTGCTGCCGCGCGGGGCCCTTGCCCGTGCGAAGAGCCGCGCCGCGCTACTGCTGTCCGCGCGGGGCCCTTGCCCGAGCGGGGCCTCGCGCCGTGCCGTGCCGTGCCGCGCCTCGCGCGCCGCTGCCGCCCGCAATGGAGGTGTGCCGCGCGGAGCGCCGTACCGCACTGCGCTGCTGCCGCGGCGCCGCCACTCCCCGTTTTCTTCTGTCTCGACCTCACCCAGGTATCTCAGGCCTTTTGGGTAGCTGTTCTTCAAACAATTTCGGTCTTAACTGTTATCCTCCTTTTTTTGGGACTCCGTAGGTTCGAGCGCCTTTCGAGATCAAGGGTGGCCGTTGGGCGAGTCGGTCGACACGATAAGGTGGGTACCCCCCTGTCACTTCAGGAATGTGGTAAAAGAAATTATGTATCGTCATGAATAAAGTAACACTTATATTATGATCGTGTCTAACCCCTGTTTTACATAAGCATGTTTATTACTAATATCTCTAACGACTACGGGTCGCTCTGGTTTATGATACACACAATTATCACGTTATGAGCCCAAGGTTGCTTCCACGCACACCCGCGGTTTGGCCACCGCACTAGTGTATTTTTTCGGAAAGATGGCACGTTGGCCCGTGTACCCCACGACTAGTGATGATGGGGACCTCTCACGGCTGCTCAGAGACCGCACGAGCGCCGGGGAGGGGTATAAGTAATCACGAGAGGTAGGTGCACTTGTTTAATTGTTACAAGGGTGCTGTAGAATCTCGAGGGGAAAGCTTGGAATCCTCGAGTGTTTTCGGTTTGCAAGAATTTAATTTCGTACTTGAACATCTCATTCATGTTACACCTAATCCTGTTACTAGTAGTGTTGCTGACTATCCACTGTTGTGACAGGACAGGGGAGGGTTATGGGACGCGGGTGAGGCCGCCACGCGAGAGTTCCGTTATATTGCCGGCGCCACCCCAGCAAGGACGAGGGAGGACTCCACCAGGACCGGCGAATCCTCCCCCAACGTCCCAACGAGAGGGAGAGACTCGGCCACAGGCGGGAGGGAGAATCTATTCAATGAACCATCAGGGGGCGGATCCACCCGAGGACGTTGTGGCAGGTTACACTCTTTTCTCTGACTATCATGCTAGGACTCTTTTTGATACTGGTGCATCCCACTCTTTCTTGTCTCGAGATTTTGCGTACATCCATAATTTAGAAGGGGCACCCCTCCGTAGAATAATGTCAGTTTTGACCCCTGGGGGACCCCTAGAAGCGACCCACTTTGCACCCTCCTGCTCCATAAGATTGGGGAGGCTGTATTGTCCTTGGGACTTAGTCATAATCCCACTAATAGAATACGACGTGGTCCTCGGAATGGATTGGCTCACAAGGTATCAAGCGGTGATCGACTGTGAGAAGCGCCAGGTGCGCCTGCTTGAACCCGGATTTCCAGATAATGTATACCTGGCGTGTAAGAGTACCACCTTCTCTCGGATTATCTCGGCATCACAGGCAAGGTGACTAGTGGAGGGCGGATGTGTAGCCTATGTGGCTTCAGTGGACCTAACGACTCGACCCTCGGCCTCGCTCGCGGACATCCCCGTCGTAAGAGATTTCGAGGACGTTTTCCCGGCCGAGCTGGTTGGGATGCCCCCCGAGCGAGAAACCGAGTACCCCATTGAACAATTGCTAGGCACGCAACCAATTAGCAAGGCGCCGTACAGGATGGCGTATGCCGAACTGAGGGAGCTTAAGGCGCAACTTGAAGACCTTTTGGACAAAGGATTTATTAGGCCGAGCGTGTCACCCTGGGGAGCACCCGTACTCTTCGTGCGGAAGAAGGACGGGAGTCTACGGCTGTTCATTGATTACCGGGAAATCAACATGTCACGGTGAAGAATAAGTATCCCTTGCCCCGGATCGACGATTTGTTTGACCAACTCCAAAGAGCGACGGTGTTCTCCAAGATCGACTTACAGTCCGGCTACCACCAGCTTAGGGTTCGAAGGGAGGATATACCCAAAACAGCCTTCAGAACCCGTTACGGCCACTACAAATTCACGGTCATGCCTTTTGGGCTAACAAACGCTCCAGTCGTGTTCATGGATATGATGAACAGGATTTTCAAGCCCTTCTTGGACCAGTTCGTAGTGGTCTTCATCGACAACATCCTGGTCTACTCACGTACGGATGAGGAGCATGAGGAACATCTGCGGATAATCCTACAGACACTTAGAGATCAAAAGTTATTCGCTAAGCTCAAGAAGTGTGAATTTTGGCTGCGTGAGGTGGACTTTTTGGGACACATAGTTTTAGCAACGGGAATCGCGGTGGATCCCAAGAAAGTAGAATCGGTAACGCACTGGCCCCGGCCAACTACGGTGACGGAGGTCAGAAGCTTCTTAGGATTGGCTGGATATTACCGACGCTTTGTGGAGGGCTTCTTGAAAATTGCCACTCCCCTGAACCGGCTAACCCGAAAGGGGGAGAAATTCATTTGGACAACGCAGTGCCAAGAAAGTTTCGAGCAACTCAAGGATAGACTAACACGGGCACCCGTACTTACACTACCGACACCCGGCGAGGACTTCGAGGTTTATTGTGACGCGTCACGGAACGGCCTGGGAGGTGTATTGATGCAGCAGGGGAAAGTCATCGCCTACGCGTCAGACAACTCAAGGATTACGAGCAAAACTACCCCACTCACGATCTGGAACTTGCGGCGGTCGTCTTCGCACTGAAACTCTGGAGACATTACTTATACGGAACCCATTGCAACGTGTTTTCAAATCACCAGAGCCTCAAGTACATTTTCACCCAGAAAGAACTAAACTTATGCCAAAGACGTTGGCTTGAACTGCTGAAGGATTACGACATATCTCTGCAATATCACCCCAGGAAAGCGAACGAGGTGGCGGATGCCCTGAGTAGAAGGGGCCAGGCGGAGGAGTTACCCGTAAGCCCCATTACTCAGCAAGACCGCTTAACCGCGGAACTCTCGCGTTTGAGGTTGGAGGTGGTACCGACCGGTGCTGTATCGCGACTCTTGACCCTTGTAGTCAGGCCTACCCTATTAGAGAGAATCCTAGAAGGCCAAAGGACGGATCCCCTACTACAACTCAAGCGGTACAAGCTTCTTGTGAATAACGACAGCGACTTCTCGATCGGCACGGACGATGCAATTCGATACCGAGGATGAATCTGCGTGCCTGACCTACCAGACCTAAAGAACGAGATTCTGACTGAGGCGCACTGTGCCCCCTATGTGGCATACCCAGGTGGCACAAAGATGTACCAAGATCTCAAACAAACCTTTTGGTGGCCTGGGCTAAAGTCAGACGTGACGCAACGCGTGGCCCACTGCCTGGTCTGTCAACAGGTGAAGGCCGAGCACCAGCGTCCAGCGGGAAAACTTCAACCCCTACCGGTGCCAGAGTGGAAGTGGGAACATATCACCATGGACTTCATCACTGGGTTTCCGAGATCCCAGCAGGGCCACAACGCAATCTGGGTCGTAGTTGACCGATTGACGAAAACGGCTCACTTCCTACCCATCCACACGACGTGGACTCAGGACCGTTTGGCGCAGGCCTACGTTAGCGAGATCGTGAGGTTGCATGGGGTGCCGGCCACCATCACGTCAGATAGGGACACCGAATTCGTATCAAGATTCTGGCAAAGCCTGCAACGAGCTTTGGAAACCAAGCTACATTTCAGCACAGCCTTCCACCCTCAGAGTGACGGACAATCCGAGAGGGTGGTCCAAATACTTGAAGACATGCTTCGTTCATGCGTGCTTGACCTAGGGGAAGGATGGTCCCGCTACCTACTCCTTGTGGAGTTTGCTGTAGCTGTTACTTTTACAACGGTTATTTCATTCACCGGATATTTACTAATATAGCTAAAAGGCTACAACAATATCCATCAGGCTAGCATTAGGATGGCACCTTATGAGGCACTCTATGGACGTCGTTGCAGATCCCCTATCTGCGGGATGACTTGGGAGAACGGAAACTCCTGGGTCCGGACGTCGTAGAGGAAACCGAAGCAATGGTACGGCTCATCCGACAGCGACTATTGATCGCTCAGAGCCAGCAAAAGAGTTACGCGGACGAAAGACGCCGCGACTTGGAATTCCAGGTCGGTGAACACGTGCTACTCCGAGTCTCGCCATCCAAGGGAATCAAACGGTTTGGGCTGCGAGGTAAGCTGAGTCCGCATTTCGTGGGACCTTTCGAAATCCTAGAATGGATAGGCCCGGTAGCCTACCGCTTAACCCTACCGCCAAACTTCGACCGCGTGCACAACGTCTTCCATGTGTCAATGCTCCGGAAGTACCTACCGGACCCGTCGCACGTCCTGGATGCGTCTACAATCGAACTCCGAGAAGACTTGAGCTATGAAGAGACGCCCGTACGGATCTTAGCATGGGAAGACAAGAAACTCGCAACCGAATCATCCCCTACGTGAAAGTGCTGTGGAGTAATCATGAAGAACGCGAGGCGACGTGGGAGACGGAAACAAAAATGAGAGAGTGTTTCCCTGACTTGTTCAGCGTAGAAGAAAATTAAGTTTCGGGGACGAAACTTCTTTTAAGGAGTGTATGGTGTAATGATCTAACTCTCGTTGTGAATTACTAATGGAAGGAACCCTCTTTGTTATTTGTTTGGGGTGTTTTGTTTTTGGCACTCGTAATATCTTTCCATGAAAGAGCACGAAAAATGTTGATCGGCGGTACGATCGGAGCAAAAATCCGACTTACGGACCTCCCGGAATAGGGATTTAAAGCTGTGGGTGACTCCCGGGCGCATCGAAAGTCGTGCATCGTGATTTGCATGATTTTCGAGTGAGGTTTGGGCCTGATCTTTTGCCCTAGGGTTTTCAGGGTTGCGGAAAAAGGGGTTTTCAAACGTTCGAACAGTTTTGAAAAGAGAAAGAACATGAGAAAGGGGGGAGAGCTCCTGCATCGCAGATCAACGTGACCGGAGACGGAAGTGAAGATCCACCTCCCTCCTCTTCGCAACCAAGATGAGCGATCGGATTCCCCTCCTCCTTCCTCTCTTTGTTTCTTCGTTGTTGTCGGGGGCTCGGTTTGCCGCTGCCGCTGCCGCTGTTGCCGCCTCCGCGCAGCCGACGCGCTGCTGCTGCCGCGCGGGGCCCTTGACCGCGCGGAGCATCGCGCCGCGCTGCGGCTGCCGCGCTGCGGCTGCCGCGCTGCGGCTGCCGCGCGGGGCCCTTGCCCCCGTGGAAAGCCGCGCCGCGCTGGTGCCGCCCGCGCGGGGCCCTTGCCCGCACGGAGCGTCGCATCGCGCTGTGGCTGCCGCGCGGGGCCCTTGCTCGCACGGAGAGCCGTGCTGCGCTGCTGCCGCCCGCGCGGGGCCCTTGCCCGCGCGGAGCGTTGCGCCGCGCTGCTGCTGCCGCGCGGGGCCCTTGCCCGTGCGGAGAGCCGTGCCGCGCTGCTGCTGTCCACAGGGGGCCCTTGCCCGCGCGGGGCGTCGCGCCGCGCCTCGTGCGCCGCTGCCGCCTGCAATGGAGGTGTGCCACGCGGAGCGCCGTACCACACCGCGCCGCTGCCACAGCGCCACCACTCCCCGTTTTCTTCTGTCTCGACCTCACCCGGGTATCTCAGGCCTTTTGGGTAGCGGTTCTTCAAACAATTTCGGTCTTAACTGTTATCCTTCTTTTTTTGGGACTCCGTAGGTTCGAGCGCCATTCGAGATCAAGGTTGACCGTTGGAAGAGTCGGTCGACACGATAAGGTGGGTACCCCCCTGTCACTTCAGGAATGTGGTAAAAGAAATTATGTATCGTCATGAATAAAGGACCACTTATATTATGATCGTGTCTAACCCCTGTTTTACATAAGCATGTTTATTACTAATATCTCTAACGACTGCGGGTCGCTCTGGTTTATGATACGCACAATTATCACGTTATGAGCCCAAGGTTGCTTGCACGCACACCGGTGGTTTGGCCACCGCACTGGTGTATTTTTTCGGAAAGATGGCACGTTGGCCCGTGTACCCCACGACTAGTGATGATGGGGACCTCTCACGGCTGCTCAGAGACCGCACGAGCGCCGGGGAGGGGTATAAGCAATCACGAGAGGCAGGTGCACTTGTTTAATTGTTACAGGGGTGCTGTAGAATCTCGAGGGGAAAGCTTGGAATCCTCAAGTGTTTTCGGTTTGCAAGAATTTAATTTCGTACTTGAACATCTCATTCATGCTACACCTAATCCTGTTACTAGTAGTGTTGCTGACTTTCCACTGTTGTGACAGGTCAGGGGAGGGGTACGGGACGCGGGTGAGGCCGCCATGCGAGAGTTCCGTTAATATTGCATTAATTGTTGCTCCATCTATTTTCTATTTTGTTTCCGCTTTATAACCAGATTTGTGTGTGGGTGGCATGTAACTGTGTGTGGATTGTGACTGTGTGAATTGTGGTCGATGGATGTGCGAAATTCTGCCCCGGTTGGGATTGATCATCTTGCAAATAAAAATCAAATGGTTGCGAAAACGATTTCGAAAATAATGGGTGTCGGGTGGGCACCATTTTAGAACCCCTTGGATTTCTCCTTTCAAAACACCGAAGGCCGTCCTAAGTAATTCATTTCTCTCTCCTTCTAGTGTGTATGATTATTGTGGTTATAGTGTATGTCGGAATTGCTACGCCGCGCGCATACAAGCGGGGCCCGTCGATGTGAGGGGTCGCATTTGTATGTGAGGCGGGTCTGGCACGGACCGGGGAATGCTGCGCCTTTCAAAAAAAAAAAAAAAAAAAAAAAGAAATGGGTCCCCGGGGTGTGACAGATTATATGGTATCAGAGAAATGGCACCTTAACCACAGTGGTCGGTGATCGACATCCACACAGGGTTTAATGCCACTACCTGTTGAACAACAATTTAGCCGAAGAGTAGACGCGGAGAGCGCGAGTGTCCGAGGGACGGAAATAGAGTCTCGGTCTAACCATAGGTGCTAGGCGTCGTAAGTCTAGTATTAACTTGGGTTCTTTGCATGTAGAGATGGCCCGGACTAGATCTTCGACGGAGGACACCGGGACGGAGGGAGCAGCATCTACAGCCGCGGAGAACCAGCTGCTGAGACAGCAACTGCGGGACATGACACAACAGCTTGCGACTCTCTCGGAGCACGTCCAGAGCCTGAGGCAGCAACCTATCGCGCCTGTAGGGATCGCCCAAGCCCCTATACCCGGGCCGACCGCACCGACGACGGGGGACGGAGAGACGGCGGCCGCCTCTCCCCCGACCGCGACGACCGAAGTTCCGGTGGCTCAGGCGGCGACACCCCCGGTAGGCCCAACACCGACAGTCCTCCGACCCACCGCCGGGAACCCACGGGGGGATCGTCGACGACCCCCACCGTCGTAACACCCGCCGTCGCCGAAGGAGAGGCTGCACTCTCGCAGACCGAAAGCGATCGAAAGAGAGCCAACCTGGCAGACTTCCTAAAGTACAACCCACCCGTGTTCGAGGGGGAGACAACCGACCCATGGGATGTGGAAAGATGGGTCGACACTATGGAGAAATTGTTCGAGGACTTATTGGTGGAGGATCACGAGCGAGTCTCCCTGGCCGTCCATTTCCTGGAGGGAAACGCTCGTATGTGGTGGAAGACGGTGCGCCCGGACCCTTCGAAGAGCACCGCCCTTCCATTATGGTCCTCCTTCAGAGAGAAGCTTTTTGGGGCGTTCTTCTCCCACAGTGTGAAGCAACAGATGGAGGACGACCTGAAACATATTAAGCAAAGGGATCAGACCGTGATGGAATATCAACGAGAGTTCGTAAGGCTGGTCAACTGCGTCCCTTTCGTCGTCAGGGACGAATCCCATAAGGCCCGACTTTTCGTGGACGGTTTACGGAGCGACATCTTTCAGGTGGTGCAAGCGGCAAACCTGAACACTTTCCAACAGGTGGTCGATCGAACCACCCTTGTGGAGCCGGGTTTTGCGGTCACCCGCGCCCGACGCGAGAACTACGAGCATGATCGAGACCGGAAACGCCCTCAGCCCTACTCTGGAGGGGGCTCCTCCAGCAGAAACCGGCCCCCTAAACACCCTGTCACGCCCCGGGGGTTTGTTTTAGCGGAAACGATGCACAAATGGAAGCCTTTGCGGCGTACAAAATTTTTTTTGATAAAAACCTCCTTCCCGACGCGTGCCCAGACCCGCCGCATATACAGATTCACTCGAAAACCGGCAGAGTCTCCTCTGTATATGCACGGCGTCGCGGCTATAACTTCGGACAATTACCAGTAATCACTTTCCATTTAATCACAACAGCTCTGAACCTATCAACGCATGAAAGCTAAAGCAATGCCCGTGGCCAATCAAGTTGAAAGGATAAACACATAGTTTTGAAATTAGGCCTATACGGCCTCAGGTTTCGAAAACAGATTGGAAAACGGCATAAATCCACAGGGTTTGAAAAACGGGCCCACACGACCCTAGATTTGTGAAAACGGTTTTCGAAATCCTTTTTCTCTTGTCTTCTAGTTGGTTTGGTTAGAAAATGGCCCAAACGGGAACAATAAAGAAAGCAGTAGTGCAAATCCAGAACAAAAGGAAATCAACATCCACGCGACCCCACAAGGGTATCGAGAACCACACAGTAACCTACAACAGTAAATGAAAAGCAAGGATAGTAAAGACAACAACAGACTAGGGCTCCCACGCCCCGACTGCTCCCACCTCGGCCTCTCCGTCGTCTACCTCTCACCCCCGGAAGTACCTGTCACAGAGGGGATAGTCAGTGACACTATCATGATAAAGCACTAAAGCAGTAAAATGATACCAAGCCTCAAAGTAAGACTAGCCGGAGCAACCACTCCTCTCATAAGGGTCACCCGCAGGCACCTAATTCACCTGTGGCACCTGTAACACCTGTAACACCTGTAACACCTTTACCCCTGTAACACCTTTAACACCTGACCTCGACGGGCACCAATCCCGACAGGTCGCACCGCTCACACCTTTGTGCCTCAAACCCCACACCTACGGGGGCCCCCACTACGTCACCTCGTGGGTAAACACGGGTCAGAGACCGCCTTTCCGGAAAAGAGCACCCTTTGCGGTGGCCAAACCGCGGATGCGCGTGTCGCACTCGAGCATAATAACAAAACACGGGGTAATATAGTAAATCATAGAAGCCATCAGTGTTAGTACAGGTTAACATAGAATCAATATCCTTCCTGGAATACTAATATTACTAAGCCTTGGAAGAACAACCCACCTTTATCGTTGTCGCGCTCCTGACCGATACTAGGCTCCTCTGCGTCTCGATGGGTCCGCCCGGACCTACACGCACCTGTGACACAGGAGTTAGTAACTCAGGACTCCGCCAGGCTAAAAAGACTGGAACGCCCGCACATGTGCGGCGCTGCCCGCATGGGGCGCGGGCGTTGCCGCCCGCACACGGAGTTGCCCGCATGCGGGTGTGTGCGGCATTGCCCGCACTCGGCGCTGTCCGCGTGCGGGTGCGCGCTCCGCCGCCCGCATGCGGCGCTGCCCGCATGCATGCAGCGCCGCCCGCACGCGGCGCTGTCCGCGTGCGGGTGCGGTGCTGCCACCCGCATGCGGCGCTGCCCGCATGGGGGCGCGGCGCCGCCGCCCGCGCGCGGAAATGCCCGCACGCGGGCGGGTGCGGCGCCGCCCGCACGCGGCATTGTCCGCGTGCGGGTGCGGGCGCCGCCGCCCGCATGCGGCGTTGCCCGCATGGGGGCGCGGCGCCGCCCGCGCGCGGAGTTGCCCGCGCGCGGGCGGGTGCGGCGCCGCCCGCACGCGGCATTGTCCGCGTGCGGGTGCGGGCGCCGCCGCCCGCATGCGGCGCTGCCCGCATGGGGGCGCGGCGCCGCCCGCGCGCGGAGTTGCCCGCGCGCGGGCGGGTGCGGCGCCGCCCGCACGCGGCATTGTCCGCGTGCGGGTGCGGGCGCCGCCGCCCGCATGCGGCGCTGCCCGCATGGGGGCGTGGCGCCGCCCGCGCGCGGAGTTGCCCGCGCGCGGGCGGGTGCGGCGTCGCCCGCACGCGGCGCTGTCCGCGTGCGGGTGCGGGCGCCGCCGCCCGCATGCGGCGCTGCCGCATGCGGGCGCATGCGGCGCCGCCCGCATGCGGCGTTGCCCGCGTGCGAGCGCCGCCCGCATGCGGCGCTTCCCGCATGTGCGGCTCCGCGTGCGCCGGCTCCGGTGGCGTTGCCGACCCCTCTTCCCCCCGTTTCCAAGAAGGGACCAAGAATTGACAATTTAAAATCCTTAAATTAAGCTCACCTTGATTTCGTCGGCTAGGGTTAAACGAGGGAAGACTCGTCCCGTCTTGTGTGCCCGGTCCCAAGGCAGAGGATGTGCGGTGTTCCTCCTCCTCCTTGATCGCTCCACCGGGTGCTCTACGCCGATTGATAGGGGTAAGGAAGGATTGGGGAATGGAAAGTTTGGGAAATGGGTCTTGGGGTTGCGTACGACTAAGAGGTGAGGGGGGGGGAAAGTAACTGTCGTAACCCCCCCTGTTTCCCCACGACCTGGAATGGGCGGGAGTGGTTAGAATGGCGGGAGCGGTTGAGGAATGGGAATTAAACCCAGTTTAAGTCAAACGCGGGTAATAAAACGGGTGCGAACCGGGGTCCGGTCTGCCTCAAAAACCGTGCTGGTTGACTGAATCGTTAGCCAACTTCCGGAATTTATTCTGGAAGATCCCGGCGTCGGAATTCAAAACCGATTGCACCGCCGTTCTCCGTTTCGCGAGCTTTATTGACTAAAAATACCCGCGAGCCCCGACGGTCTGACCGGGAACAAGAAATTATAGATCACCCTCCGAGCCCCCCCCGAGACTAATTAAAATAAATAAAACCAAAAGTGGACCCAAGAAAATATTTTAAACCAGCGGTTACTACACCACTCACCTCTTAAAACGAGTTTCGTCCTCGAAACTCAATCCTGGTTCGCGGTGAAGAGATAGGGGTAGCCCTCCCTCATGTTCGATTCCAGCTCCCACGTCGCCTCCCGCTCCTCGTGGTTGTTCCAGAGCACTTTCACGTAGGGGATGACTCGGTTTCGAAGTGTCTTGCTTTCTCTTGCTAGGATCCGCACCGGGGTTTCCTCGAAGCTTAGGTCCTCCTTCAGTTCGAGTGTCGAGACGTCCAGGACATGCGACGGGTCGGGAAGGTATTTCTTAAGCATCGAAACGTGGAACACGTCGTGAATCCGATCGAGGTTCGGTGGTAGGGCAAGGCGATAGGCCACTGGGCCAATCCGTTCCAGGATCTCGAATGGCCCCACAAACCGCGGGCTCAGTTTGCCTTTTAACCCGAATCGCTTGATTCCCCTCGACGGCGAGACCCGCAAAAACACGTGTTCCCCCACCTGGAATTCTAAGTCGCGGCGTCTCCGATCCGCATAGCTCTTTTGTCGACTCTGGGCGGTTAGTAAGCGCTGTCTGATGAGGCGCACCTTCTCTTCTGTTTCCTCCACCAACTCGGGTCCCAAGAATTTCCGTTCTCCCAAGTCGTCCCAACAGATCGGGGATCGGCAGCGTCTCCCGTATAAGGCTTCGTAGGGTGCCATCTGAATGCTGGCCTGGTGACTATTGTTGTAAGCGAATTCTACAAGTGGCAGGTAACGCTCCCAACCGATTCCCCAATCGAGTACACAGGCCCGAAGCAGGTCCTCTAGCGTCTGTATCACTCGCTCTGACTGCCCGTCTGTCTGAGGGTGGAAGGCTGTGCTGAACTGCAACTTAGTCCCTAAGGCTCGTTGCAGACTCTGCCAAAACTTTGAGACGAAACGCGTGTCTCTGTCTGATGTGATCGATGCCGGTACTCCATGCAATCTCACAATCTCGCTGAGGTAGACTTGGGCCAACCGCTCTCTGGTCCAAGTTGTGTGAATCGGCAGGAAGTGCGCTGACTTGGTTAGCCGGTCCACCACGACCCATATTGTGTCATGTCCTTGTTGTGAGCGCGGAAATCCGGTGACGAAATCCATGGTGATATGATCCCATTTCCACTCCGGTATCGGTAAGGGTCGTAACTTTCCCGCCGGCCGTTGATGTTCCGCCTTTATCTGTTGGCACACCAAGCAATGAACTACGTATCGAGTCACATCTCTCTTCATCTTGGGCCACCAGAAGGTCTGTTTGAGGTCCTTGTACATCTTTGTGCCTCCTGGATGCGTTGCGTAAGGGGCGCTGTGTGCCTCAGATAGAATTTCCTTCTTCAATTCCGGGGTATCCGGCACGCAGATCCGTCCGCGAAATCGTAGAGTGCCGTCGCCTTCCGCTGAAAAATCTCCTTCCCGATCCAGTGAGATCTTGTCACTTACGAGCTGTAAATACGAGTCCGCCTGCTGTCCCTCTCGAATCTTCTCGAGCAGGGTTGGCTTGACCACCAAAGTTAGAAGTTGCGCAACCGTGCCTGCTGGCACTACTTCCAACCCTAGTCGTGAGAATTCCGCGATCAAATTGTTCTGCTCAGTTATCGCACCTGCTGATTCCCCTTCCGGTCGCCCCTTCCTGCTCAACGCATCCGCTACCACGTTTGCCTTCCCGGGGTGGTATTGAATTGTTAGATCATAATCCTTCAGTAATTCAAGCCACCGCCTCTGCCGCAGGTTTTAGTTCCTTTTGGGTGAACAGGTATTTAAGACTCTGGTGATCTGAGAAAATGTTACAATGAACACCAAAGAGATAGTGTCTCCATATCTTCAGGACGAAGACCCCCGCAGCCAGCTCCAAGTCGTGTGTTGGGTAGTTTCTCTCGTAGTCTTTTAGTCGCCTACATGCATAAGCTATTACCTTCCCCGTGACACGGCGTCCACTACTCCTAAGGCGGACCAGGGGAGTAACCCCACACCTAACCTATATAACCCCTCCCCCTCCTGGGCACGACCGCACGGTACACGGAGAAAGAAAAAGATATAACCCAAAAGAGGTAAAGGAAAAAAAAAAAAAAAAAAAAAAAAATATATTACCTGCTATTCCCGGTTCTGGGATTCCGCATCACTGCTCCCCGGGGCGGCTGGGGAGGTCCGTCCACAACCTCTGGCCAGCCCCGTTCTGTAGTAGGCTGGCGCTCCGATGCCTTTGTATACCTTCGTTTATGACGGGATTGTTGGGGAGGCTCTTCACTGTGTTTTCTACAATGGACTGGACCTGGACCGCGGGTATTTTTTCTGCGTTTGAGCTCGGAAAACAGAGAACGGCAAAGCGATCGGATTCGGATTCCGATTTACGGATCTCCCGGAATGGGGATCAAAGCGTTTGCCTTTGTGTTGTGCACTAGTTCTGTGCTAAGTGGCCAGCACGCTTTTCGAGTGATCGACGGGATCCTGCTGTAGTCGGACTTTTCATCTTCTTATGTCAGCGGGCATTTGATGGTTTGGGTGGTCCCTCGACCCCCCGCTTTCCATCTTCATCTTAATTGGATCTTCTTAGTTGTTAGAAAGGGGGTTGAAATTCGTGAATTTTTGGGCTGATCGTCGGGGCTTGCGAGTATTTTTAGGTGTAGGGGCCGCAAATGACGAGCGGCGTGCGATCGGATTCGAATTCCGACTCCCGCATCTCCCAGATTAATTTTTTAAAAAGTTTCCCATCAGTTTAGGTGCTCCGGGATCCGTGCGAGCGATTGACACGCTTTACGAGACAATCTTACCCGCCGGTTTCTTTTGTTCCGGTTAAGTTGGGGTTTCTTTAAAACCGGGGGCAGTAGGGTTTTTCCCCTCCTTGGTGTTTCCCCTGACGGCTAGGGTTTAAGGCGGCGTTTAAGAAGGAAAAAGGGGAACCCCAATTCATATTTTCTCTCGTTTCAAACCGTGGGCGTGAGGAACCGAGCAGACCGAGACGGAACAGGACGATCCCCTTTCTTCCTCCCTCACTGGCGAAAACAAGTGAGCGGTTCGGGTCTTTCCGTTTTTTTAGTATGAGGTTTTCCTTTTGTCGTTGTCGGGGGCAATACGGGCGCTTCGTTGGAGCATATGGGGTTACGGGAGGCCGCCGCCACCGTTGTCAAACGGAGGCCGCCGCCGCCGTTACCATGGTCGCGGGGTCTTCGCCGGAGTCGCACGGGAGCGAAAAACGGAGAAGAAAACCGGAAAAAGGGGTTACTGTACGGATTCTCGGCCCGCGTTCCACGGGCCGGGCGTGCACCCGGTGCACGCCCTGCGGCGCGGAAGCCGCAGACCCGGTGCAGCTGTCGTGCACCGGCCCGGCCCGCCTAGGCGCGGTGCACGCACAGCGTGCACCCGGTGCGCGCAGAAGGCGATTGCGGTCGTGAGCCCGGTGCACCGCTCAGGTCGTGCACCGGCCCGGCCCGCCTAGGCCCGGTGCACGCCGCAGCGTGCACCCGGTGCGCCGGAAGGCCATTGCGGCCGTGAGCCCGGTGCACGCTCGGTCGTGCACCGGCCCGGCCCGAGACCGCCGGTGCACGCTCCCTGGTGCACCCGCGCAGCCGCCACCGCCCGACGCTGTGGACCCGGTCCACGCTTCTGCCCGTGCACCAGCCCCCAACCCGGAAGCCCAGAAACTCCGTTTTTGGCCCGTTTCGCCCCATTTTTGAGTGTTTTTGTCACGCCCCGGGAGTTTCATTCAGCGGAAGTGTTTAGTAAAAAGGTTTGATTAGCGTGTCCAAAAATTTTTGTTTGAAATTCCATTCTCCCCGGTGCGTGCCCAGACCCGCCGCATATACAGGATCTCTCTGTAAACGGACAGAGTTTCCCCTGTATATGCACGGCGTAGCGTTTAGTACATGTTCAGAGTCACACACAATCATTCAATCACAACAATCAGTAACGTATATCATTAATTCTAATCGTTCAAACACTTGGCCGATCATTTTGGAAAGGATAAATCCTCAGATTTGAAAGAGCGCCCACCCGGCACTTAGGTTTTGAAAACTAGTTTTGAAATCAACATAAATCCACAGGGTTTTGAAAACGGTGCCCACACGACACCCAAGTTTTGAAAACTCATTTCGCAATCCATAAATCCACAAGGTTTTGAAATCAGTGCCCACACGACACTTAGATTTTGAAAACGGTTTTCGCAATCTTTTCTTTGATTTTGTTTTGGTTTTTCAAATGGCCAGCAGAAAATAAAGGAAAAGGTAATGCATAAACGAATAACCAAATACCGACATCTTTGTCGACCCCACAAGGGTATCGGGAACCTCACACATGCCTACAATATAAATGAAAAGCTGAAAAGAAAAGGAAAGTATATAGTCCAGAGTCTCCCACAATCCCGCTGCGACCGCCCCGTCCTCACCGCCACCTACCTCTCCCCTCGCCTGGACCCTGTCACCAAGTGGGAAGTCAGCGACTAGTAAAAGTAGAGCAGGGGAAAATAATAATAAAAACAAACCGTGGCGACAACCGGGCAACCACCCTTTCGGGGAGGGAAAATGGCAACCTGTATACCTGCACCTGTAATACCTGGCCGCATCGGTCCACTACCGACGGCCCATACCGTACCTGCAGAAACCCGACCACGCCGGACAACTAAACCGACGGGTCGCACCGCTCGCACCTCGGCGCCTCAACCCCACAACTAATAAGGGGCCCCACTACGTCACCTCGTGGGTATACACGGGTCATAGACCACTTTTCCGGAAAAGTGCACCCCTCACGGTGGCCAAACCGCGGGTGCACGTGTTGCTGCCTCGAGCCCAGGAATAACAATGCATGAACAATAATAAAGCAGTAATCGCAATATATATGAACCACTAAAACAGTAACCATGATGCGCAAGTCAGAGTGAGGTAGAGGTATGTAAACTCATGTTGCCCTACTAATAGCATAGTCAAGGAAAGACAGTAACTGCAGTATTAGAACATGAAATCACCTAACTAACAATGCGTAGCAACAACCTGTAGCAACTAGGGCAATAACTTCCGGTAGCATTAAAGTGAACGTTATCATGTAGTAGTTAAATTGAAACAATCAATGGGATTGACGCTAAAATACCACACTCAACCCACCTGTCGCTAGTAGATGATCACGTTCGGCTCCCTCGCGTCCCGGTACTCTCACTTGAACCCGCACACTCACCTGTCGCTAAGGAAAGTCGGCGCTTAGACTCGGGTAAGGACGAAAGGCAGGCAAACCGTCCGTCGCGGTTCGCCGATTCCCGCCCGCGCACGGGTCCGTGCGCGGGTTCAGCCCTGTACGGGCATCCCCGTACGCGGGGCTGGATGCGTGTCCCGGCCCCGTGCGGGTGACCCCGCACGCGGCTGGGCCGCACCCGGCCCCGTGCGGGTGACCCCGCACGCGGCTAGGCCGCACCCGGCCCCGTGCGGGTGACCCCGCACGCGGGCTGGGACGCGCGCCCAGCCCCGTGCGGGTGACCCCGCACGCGGGGCTGGGACGTGCGCCCAGCCCCGTGCGGGTGCACGGGGGCGCCCGAAGGAGGGGAGGGCTTCCGCACGTGCGACGGATTCCGGGGATTCCGCCGCCAGTGTCCCTCTCCCTTCCGATCAAGAACAACAAGAACCCAAAAGAAACGGAGAGTGAAGGGGACCTCATCTCACCTTGGTTGTGTCGACGGTGGTTCGGGGAGAGAGGATCGTCCGATCTTGGGAGTCCGGTTCTACGGTGAGCGTGCGGTGTGTTCTTCCTTCTCCACGGACGGGGAAAGCTTGGGGGGGGCGCGTCCTCGATTCCGCTCGGGGTACGTACGCTACGGTAAGGAAAGAGGGAGGGGATTGGGGTTCCCGACCTAAGTCCCCAACCCCTACTTAATGAACAGAATCGGCGTACTTGAGCCTGAACCCAACCCAAAGCAGAAAAAGTTTAGATTAAATTAAATTACCAGTCCGCTTAAATTAAAGTAAAGTAAATTAAATTAAATTAACTCTCCCAATTAACTTAGATTAAATTAATTTTAATTAAATAAACTTTAGCTGCCCCAATTAAAAGGGATTGAATTTGGTTGATTTACCCGGGTCTAGTTTACCTTTGATAAAACGTGCTGGACACCCGAGCTGCTGTCAACTTCAGAAAAAGGTTCCGGGAGATTCCGGGATCGGAAAACAGATCCGATCGCGCCGCCGGTCTTCATTTCGCGGGCTTTATCCACAAAAATTACCCGCGAGCCCCGACGGCCTGCCCAAAACAACGCACGAAAAAGGGGTACCCCGGGCCCCGTAGCCGAAAGGCGGTTCGAAGTAAAGCACAGGTAAGACCGAAAGGGGAAAGTAAACAGCGGTTATTACACCACTCACCTCTAAAAACGAGTTTCGTCCTCGAAACTCAAGCCCGGGTAGGAGTGAAAAGGTCGGGGTAGCACTCCCTCATCTTGGACTCCAGTTCCCAAGTAGCTTCCCGTTCTTCGTGGTTGCTCCAAAGTACCTTTACGTAGGGAATAGTTCGGTTTCGCAGTGATTTGTTTTCCCTTGCCAAGATTCTCACTGGGGTTTCTTCGAAGCTCAGGTCTTCCTTAAGTTCGAGTGCAGAGGTGTCCAGGACATGTGATGGGTCGGGAAGATATTTCCGAAGCATTGATACGTGGAACACATCGTGGACTCGGTCGAGGTTTGGTGGTAGGGCGAGGCGGTAAGCTACTGGGCCAATGCGCTCTAAGATCTCGAAGGGCCCCACAAACCGTGGGCTCAGTTTGCCCTTTAACCCGAAACGCTTGATTCCTCTGGATGGTGAGACCCGCAGAAACACATGCTCCCCTGCTTGGAATTCCAAGTCACGGCGCCTCTGATCTGCGTAACTCTTCTGTCGACTTTGGGCGGTCAGCAGGCGCTGTCTGATAAGGCGCACTTTCTCTTCAGTTTCCTCCACTAAGTCGGGTCCCAGGAGCTTCCGTTCTCCCAAGTCGTCCCAACAAATCGGGGATCGGCAGCGCCTTCCATATAAGGCTTCGTAGGGTGCCATCTGGATGCTGGCTTGGTAGCTATTGTTGTAAGCAAATTCCACGAGGGGTAGGTAGCGTGACCAACCGGCCCCCCAATCAAGTGCACAGGCGCGAAGCAGGTCTTCTAGGGTTTGTATCGTGCGCTCTGACTGTCCGTCCGTCTGAGGGTGGAAGGCGGTGCTGAAATGTAATCTGGTCCCCATGGCCCGCTGGAGACTTTGCCAAAACTTCGAGACAAAGCGCGTGTCTCTGTCCGAGGTGATCGATGCCGGTACCCCATGTAGTCTCACGATCTCGCTGATGTAGACTTGAGCTAACCGTTCGCGGGTCCAAGTTGTATGAACCGGCAAGAAGTGTGCTGACTTGGTTAATCTGTCGACTACGACCCAGATTGCGTCGTGGCCCTGTTGTGATCGAGGGAAACCAGTGACAAAATCCATGGTGATCTGATCCCATTTCCACTCTGGTACCGGTAAGGGCTGTAACTTTCCGGCTGGTCGCTGGTGCTCGGCCTTTATCTGTTGGCAGACAAGGCAGTGGGCTACGTGTCGCGTCACGTCTTCTTTTAGCTTAGGCCACCAGAACGTCTGTTTGAGATCCCTGTACATCTTCGTGCCCCCCGGATGTGCCGCATAAGGGGCTCGGTGTGCCTCAGCTAGGATCTCTTCCTTCAACTCTGCTGAATTCGGCACGCAGATCCGTCCGCGGAAACGTAAGGTGCCGTTGTCTTCCACCGCAAAGTCAAACTCTTGGCCCAGGGGAATCTTGTCTCGTATGCGTTGTAGGTGTGGGTCCGTCTGCTGTCCCTCCTGGATCCTCTCGAATAACGTTGGCTTGACCACCAAGGTTAGAAGTTGCATAACCGTGCCTGCCGGCACCACCTCCAATTGCATTCGCGCGAACTCCGCGATCAGGTGGTCCTGCTTCGTTAGCGCGCTCCCCGATGCCCCTTCTTGATGCCCTTTCCTGCTCAGTGCATCTGCTACCACGTTTGCCTTTCCGGGGTGATATTGAATCGTCAAGTCGTAGTCCTTCAACAATTCGAGCCATCGCCTCTGCCGCAGGTTTAACTCTTTCTGGGTGAAGATGTATTTCAAACTTTGATGATCTGAGAAAACGTTGCAGTGGACTCCGAAGAGATAGTGCCTCCACAGTTTCAAAACGAAGACCACGGCGGCCAATTCCAAGTCGTGTATCGGGTAGTTCTTTTCGTAGTCCTTCAACTGCCTGGACGCGTAAGCGATTACCTTCCCCTGTTGCATCAGAACACCTCCCAGTCCGATCCGTGACGCGTCGCAGTACACTTCATAATCCTCTCCGGGCGTCGGCAGCACAAGTATTGGTGCCCTAGTTAACCTCCTCTTGAGTTCCTCAAAACTCTGCTGGCATTTGGCCGTCCATATGAACTTCTCGCCTTTTCTGGTCAATCGGTTTAAAGGGGTAGCGATCTTTGCGAAACCCTCAACGAAACGCCGGTAGTATCCTGCCAGCCCTAGAAAACTTCGTACTTCTGTCACCGACGTCGGCGGCTGCCAATCCACCACTGCTTCCACCTTCTTGGGATCCACGGCGATTCCCCGTGCCGAGATCACATGCCCCAAAAAGCCGACTTCACGCAGCCAGAACTCACACTTCTTGAGCTTGGCGAACAGCTTCTGCTCTCTGAGGGTTTGCAGGATTGTTCGTAGATGGTCCTCGTGCTCCTCGTCGGTGGTGGAGTAGATCAAAATGTCGTCGATGAAGACTACCACAAACCGATCCAAGAAGGGTCTGAAGATCCTATTCATCATGTCCATGAAGACTGCGGGGGCGTTCGTAAGCCCGAAAGGCATCACCGTGAACTCGTAGTGGCCGTACCGAGTCCGGAAGGCGGTCTTGGGGATGTCTTCATGTCGAACTCGGAGTTGATGATAGCCCGACTGTAGGTCAATTTTGGAAAAGACCGTCGCTCCCCGTAACTGATCGAAGAGGTCGTCGATTCTGGGTAGGGGGTATTTATTCTTCACCGTAACTTTGTTTATCCCTCTGTAGTCGATGCAGAGACGCAGGCTCCCGTCTTTCTTCCGCACGAAGAGTACCGGTGCGCCCCAGGGTGACACACTCGGTCTGATGAAACCTTTATCCAAGAGGTCTTCCAGTTGTGCTTTAAGCTCCTTTAGCTCCGCGAAGGCCATTCGGTAGGGCGCCTTCGTAATTGGCTGCGTGCCTGGTACTAGCTCGATAGGGAACTCCACCTCTCGCTCCGGAGGCATTCCGGGCAGTTCTGCGGGGAAAACATCGGGGAAGTCCCTCACCACCGGGATGTCTGCAGGTGTCGACGAGGGTCGGGTGGCCAGATCCACCGACGCTAAATAGGCCACGCATCCGCCCTCTACCAATCTTCTGGCTCGTGCCGCTGAGATGACCGCTGGGAAGGTGATACTTTTGCCCGCCATATACACATGTTCAGGAAAACCCGGTTCTTGCAATCGCACTTGTCGCTTGTCACAGTCGATGAGCGCCTGGTACCTCGTGAGCCAATCCATGCCCAACACCGCGTCGTACTCCTTCAAGGGGATTACCACCAAATCCCATGGACAAGCTAATCGCCCAAGCTTAATCGAGCAGGCGGCCACGAAACTGACCGCCTCCAAAGTCCCCCCCGCCGTTTGCACCGTCAAGAAGTTTTGAAGGGGGGTTTCCTCGAGGTCATGCATAAAAACGAAGTCACGAGAGATGAACGAGTGTGTTGCTCCGGTATCGAAAAGAGTTCTAGCACGGGAATTCGAAACGGAAGTAGTACCTGCAAGAGCGTCCTCCGGTGGATTGGTCCCTTGGCTGGTCATTGAGAAAACCCTCCCACCTGGTTGTGGCTGCCGATCCTCCTCACGCCGTGGTGCGGGGGGCCTGGGAGTTGACGCCATAGGAGCTTTCCCCCGCCCTGAGAGCTGTGGCGCGGGCGTGTAAGCTCCCGAGGGTGCAGGTCCCCCGCCCAAGGGACAGTTGCGGCGGAAGTGCCCCCGTTTGCCGCATCTGAAGCAGTGGTCGCCTCTTTGGGGGCACTCTCCCGCAGTATGCCCTCCCCCGCAAATCACGCAATGCCTATTTCCCGGCCTCGGCCCTCCTGGCGGCGCCCCTCGGGGTCCCGCCTGCGGTTTCCACCGTTTGGGGGCTCCGCCCCCACTCCAAGAGCCTCCTCCCTGGTTCTGCTGCTGCCGCTTCCTGTCCTCCAGTCGCGCCGAGTTCTCCCTTCTTGCGCGGGTGATGGCAAAGCCCCGCTCCACCGTGGTGGCCCTGTCGACCACTTTCTGGAATGTATGTAGGTCAGCTGCTTGCACCACTTCAAAGATATTGCTCCGCAGGCCGTCCACAAAAAGTTGCGCCTTATGAGCCTCGTCCCTTATGACGAACGGGACGCAGTTCGCTAGGCGGACGAACTCTCGTTGGTACTCCATGACCGTCCGGTTTCCCTGCTGGATATGGTTCAGATCATCTTCCAACTTCTTCTTGACGCTGCTGGTGAAGAAGGCCTCGAATAGCTCTTTCTTGAAAGTTTCCCAGGACGGGAAAGCGGTGCCCTTAGCTGGATCTGGGCGCACCGTCTTCCACCATAAACGGGCATTCCCCTCCAGGCAATGGACTGCCAGGGGAACCCGCTCATCATCCTCCATGAGTAGATCTTCAAAAAGCTTCTCCATCGACCCCACCCAGTTCTCAACGACCCACGGATCAGTCGTATCCCCTTCGAACGTGGGCGGGTCGTGTTTCTTAAAGTCCTTCAAGTTGGCCCGCACTCGATCCCGCTCGGTCATCACAACACCCCCTCCACTCGTGGCGGCGGCAGCCGCGATAGGAGTAGGCGTGACCACTGTTTCCTCCAGAACAACCCGGCTAGTTGTCCCTGGTGCCGGCCCCGTAGTCGCCGCTGGTGGTGGTGCTGTTGGTGGTGCCGCGGCCGGTGCTGTCGGCCCCGGCGGAGGGACCGGGGCGGCCGTCCCTGGCGCGGCCTGCTGCTGTTGCGTCAACTGACGCACGTGATCGGTCAGTGTCGCCAGTTGTCCTGCCATCTCCCGCAATTGCTGCCGCAGGAGCTGGTTCTCCGCGGCTGTCGACGTGGTCGCGTCTGCCTCGGCGTCCCCAGCTGATGACCTTGTACGGGCCATATCTGTCACTCACAAGAAGGTCAAAATCAGACATTAACTACAACGGTGTACCCTTTTGTGCGAAGAAAGACTCAAACTCCCGCCCTCGTTCACTCACGTTCTACAATCCTATACCCTACCCGTTTCATTCACTTGTAGGTGTGTGAGGCATTATCACGAATGTCGGCATTAACTGTTGTGATTGAACGAACCTCTCTGATACCATCTTAATCTGTCACGCCCCGGGGGTTTCATTCAGCGGAAGTGTTTAGTAAAAAGGTTTGATTAGCGTGTCCAAAAATTTTTGTTTGAAATTCCATTCTCCCCGGTGCGTGCCCAGACCCGCCGCATATACAGGATCTCTCTGTAAACGGACAGAGTCTCCCCTGTATATGCACGGCGTAGCGTTTAGTACATGTTCAGAGTCACACACAATCATTCAATCACAACAATCAGTAACGTATATCATTAATTCTAATCGTTCAAACACTTGGCCGATCATTTTGGAAAGGATAAATCCTCAGATTTGAAAGAGCGCCCACCCGGCACTTAGGTTTTGAAAACTAGTTTTGAAATCAACATAAATCCACAGGGTTTTGAAAACGGTGCCCACACGACACCCAAGTTTTGAAAACTCATTTCGCAATCCATAAATCCACAAGGTTTTTGAAATCAGTGCCCACACGACACTTAGATTTTTGAAAACGGTTTTCGCAATCTTTTCTTTGATTTTGTTTTGTTTTTCAAATGGCCAGCAGAAAATAAAGGAAAAGGTAATGCATAAACGAATAACCAAATACCGACATCTTTGTCGACCCCACAAGGGTATCGGGAACCTCACACATGCCTACAATATAAATGAAAAGCTGAAAAGAAAAGGAAAGTATATAGTCCAGAGTCTCCCACAATCCCGCTGCGACCGCCCCGTCCTCACCGCCACCTACCTCTCCCCTCGCCTGGACCCTGTCACCAAGTGGGAAGTCAGCGACTAGTAAAAGTAGAGCAGGGGAAAATAATAATAAAAACAAACCGTGGCGACAACCGGGCAACCACCCTTTCGGGGAGGGAAAAATGGCAACCTGTATACCTGCACCCTGTAATACCTGGCCGCATCGGTCCACTACCGACGGCCCATACCGTACCTGCAGAAACCCGACCACGCCGGACAACTAAACCGACGGGTCGCACCGCTCGCACCTCGGCGCCTCAACCCCACAACTAATAAGGGGCCCCACTACGTCACCTCGTGGGTATACACGGGTCATAGACCACTTTTCCGGAAAAGTGCACCCCTCACGGTGGCCAAACCGCGGGTGCACGTGTTGCTGCCTCGAGCCCAGGAATAACAATGCATGAACAATAATAAAGCAGTAATCGCAATATATATGAACCACTAAAACAGTAACCATGATGCGCAAGTCAGAGTGAGGTAGAGGTATGTAAACTCATGTTGCCCTACTAATAGCATAGTCAAGGAAAGACAGTAACTGCAGTATTAGAACATGAAATCACCTAACTAACAATGCGTAGCAACAACCTGTAGCAACTAGGGCAATAACTTCCGGTAGCATTAAAGTGAACGTTATCATGTAGTAGTTAAATTGAAACAATCAATGGGATTGACGCTAAAATACCACACTCAACCCACCTGTCGCTAGTAGATGATCACGTTCGGCTCCCTCGCGTCCCGGTACTCTCACTTGAACCCGCACACTCACCTGTCGCTAAGGAAAGTCGGCGCTTAGACTCGGGTAAGGACGAAAGGCAGGCAAACCGTCCGTCGCGGTTCGCCGATTCCCGCCCGCGCACGGGTCCGTGCGCGGGTTCAGCCCTGTACGGGCATCCCCGTACGCGGGGCTGGATGCGTGTCCCGGCCCCGTGCGGGTGACCCCGCACGCGGCTGGGCGCACCGGCCCCGTGCGGGTGACCCCGCACGCGGCTAGGCCGCACCCGGCCCCGTGCGGGTGACCCCGCACGCGGGCTGGGACGCGCGCCCAGCCCCGTGCGGGTGACCCCGCACGCGGGGCTGGGACGTGCGCCCAGCCCCGTGCGGGTGACCCCGCACGCGGGCTGGGACGCGCGCCCAGCCCCGTGCGGGTGACCCCGCACGCGGGCTGGGACGTGCGCCCAGCCCCGTGCGGGTGCACGGGGGCGCCGAAGGAGGGGAGGGCTTCCGCACGTGCGACGGATTCCGGGGATTCCGCCGCCAGTGTCCCTCTCCCTTCCGATCAAGAACAACAAGAACCCAAAAGAAACGGAGAGTGAAGGGGACCTCATCTCACCTTGGTTGTGTCGACGGTGGTTCGGGGAGAGAGGATCGTCCGATCTTGGGAGTCCGGTTCTACGGTGAGCGTGCGGTGTGTTCTTCCTTCTCCACGGACGGGGAAAGCTTGGGGGGGGCGCGTCCTCGATTCCTCTCGGGGTACGTACGCTACGGTAAGGAAAGAGGGAGGGGATTGGGGTTCCCGACCTAAGTCCCCAACCCCTACTTAATGAACAGAATCGGCGTACTTGAGCCTGAACCCAACCCAAAGCAGAAAAAGTTTAGATTAAATTAAATTACCAGTCCGCTTAAATTAAAATAAAGTAAATTAAATTAAATTAACTCTCCCAATTAACTTAGATTAAATTAATTAATTTTAATTAAATAAACTTTAGCTGCCCCAATTAAAAGGGATTGAATTTGGTTGATTTACCCGGGTCTAGTTTACCTTTGATAAAACGTGCTGGACACCCGAGCTGCTGTCAACTTCAGAAAAAGGTTCCGGGAGATTCCGGGATCGGAAAACAGATCCGATCGCGCCGCCGGTCTTCATTTCGCGGGCTTTATCCACAAAAATACCCGCGAGCCCCGACGGCCTGCCCAAAACAACGCACGAAAAAGGGGTACCCCGGGCCCCGTAGCCGAAAGGCGGTTCGAAGTAAAGCACAGGTAAGACCGAAAGGGGAAAGTAAACAGCGGTTATTACAGTTTGACGCGATGATGTTATAACGATGCTTCTTACTGTAGTTCTTTTTTCGGGCACAAGGTGGGAGCGTTTTAACTGAGGTTCCGCCACACCTTCTTCGCGTTTCAGGTGGGGAATCCTTAGAACCCCTTATGCCCCTTTTCGTTACTGTCATGATTAAGCGTGTGTTGTGGTACTCGGCTCATTATTGTTGGTACCGGTTTGGGTACTTGGTTCATTATTGTGGATTCTGTTTGGGATTCGGCGTCGGGTTTTTCGGCAATTGTATCTTGTTTAAAATAAATATTTAATTGTGCTAACGTGGGTTCTTTGTGGTATTTATTGTTGAGTATGCATGGTAGGGGTTACTTCTAGCAACATAGTATCGCCTGTTTCGATTATACATGTTAGAGGGTTACCTTCGAATCACACGTGTTACTGTTTTACTCTTAATATAACATGTTGCCGTTTTACTCTGTTATATATTATGATGCTAACATGATGGTGGTTATGGTTACTTGGCTCGAGGCTGTGCAGCACGCGCACCCGCGGTTGGCCACCGCAAAGGGTTTGGCCACCGCGGTTTTTTTTTTTTTTTTTCAAAAGAAGACTTCTCTTCCCCGGCGCGTGCCCAGACCCGCCGCACATACAGGATCTCTCTGCAAACGGACAGAGTCTCCCCTGTTATGTGCACGGCGTAGCATTTAGTACATCCCCCAAACATTCACAACCATTCAATCACAAGTTTACTAACATACAACTAGCATTCAAGTTTGTTAAAGCGTATGGCCGATTCATTTGAAAAGGATAAATCCACAGATTTAAAAGAGCACCACCCGGCGCTATGTTTGAAAACGAGTTTCACAATCCGCATAAATCCACAAGGTTTTGAAAACGGTGCCCACACGACACCCAAGTTTGAAATCCATTTCGCATCCATAAATCCACAGGGTTTTGAAACCAGTGCCCACGCGCACTTAATTTTAAAAACGGTTTTCGAATCTTTCTTTGGTTGGTTTTCTTTTTCATTCGGCCAACAGAAGTGAAAGGAAAGTACGCATACGAAGATAGCTAAATTCATCCATCACCGCATCCATGCCGACCCCCACGAGGGTATCGAGAACCACACATAACTACAAAGTAAATGAAATGCAAGGAATAAAAGAGAAAATACAATCCAGGGTCCCCAGCGACCCAGCTGCTCCTGCCCCTCCTCACCGCCGCCTACCACTCCCCCCGCTGAACCCTGTCACGAAGTGGGAAGTTATGCTAATAATAACAGAACGGGAAATATAATAAACAAACCGTGAAGACAACCGGAGCAAACCACCCACTCAAGAGGGGAAACGGCGACCTGTACGCCTGTAACCTGTAATACTGGCCACGTCGGACGACTAAACCGACGGCCGTACCGTACCTGCAATATCCGACCACGTCGGACAACTAAACGAGGGGTCGCCACCGTACCGCAATACCCGACCACGTTGGACAACTAAACCGAGGGTGTATACCCACGAGGTGACGTAGTGGGGCCCCTTATTAGTTGTGGGGTTGAGGCGCCGAGGTGCGAGCGTGTTGCGACCCGTCGGTTTAGTTGTCCAACATGGTCGGGTATTGTAGGTACGGTGCGACCCGTCGGTTTAGTTGTCCGACGTGGTCGGATATTGCAGGTACGGTACGGCCGTCGGTTAGTCGTCCGCGTGGCCAGGTATTACAGGTTACAGGCGTACAGGTCGCCGTTTCCCCTCTTGAGTGGGTGGTTGCTCGCGTATGTCTTCACGGTTTGTTTATTATATTTTCCCGTTCTGTTATTATAGTCACTGACTTTCCCACTTCGTGACAGGGTTCAGGCGGCGGGGGGGAGTGGTAGGCTGCGGTGAGGACGGGGCAGGAGCAGCTGGGTCGCTGGGGACCCTGGATTGTATTTTCTCTTTTATTCCTTGCATTTCATTTACTTTGTAGTTATGTGTGAGGTTCTCGATACCCTCGTGGGGTCGGCATGATGTCGGTATGGATTGCATTTAGCTATCTTCGTATGCGTTACTTTTCCTTTCACTTCTGTTGGCCGAATGAAAAAGAAACCAAACCAAAGAAAAGATTTCGAAAACCGTTTTTAAAATCTAAGTGTCGCGTGGGCACTGGTTTCAAAACCCTGTGGATTTATGGATTGCGAAATGGATTTCAAAACTTGGGTGTCGTGTGGGCACCGTTTTCAAAACCTTGTGGATTTTGCGGATTGTGAAACTCGTTTTCAAAACAAAGCGCCGGGTGGGTGCTCTTTTAAATCTGTGGATTTATCCTTTCAAATTAATCGGCCATACGCTTTAACAAACTTGAATGCTAGTTGTATGTTAGTAACCGTTGTGATTGAATGGTTGTGAATGTTTGGGGGATGTACTAAATGCTACGCCGTGCACATACAGGGGAGACTCTGTCCGTTTGCAGAGAGATCCTGTATGTGCGCGGGTCTGGCACGCGCCGGGAAGAGAAGTCTTCTTTTGAAAAAAAAAAAAAAAAAAAAAAAAAAAAACGAACCTTTCCGCTAAAACAAACCCCCGGGGCGTGACAGATTAAGATGGTATCAGAGAGGTTCTTTCAATCACAACATTTAGTGCCGACATCCGTGGGGATACCTCACTTGCCTACAGGTGAATGAAATGGGTAGGGCATAGGAAGGTAGTATAACGCGAGTGATCGAGGGGTGGGAAAAGTTCGAGTCCTTTCTCTCGCTAGGTGGTTCATGTTTTGTAGGTGAAGTCTAGAGCTGACTCTTGTTGTGTGTGGTACAGGTATGGCCCGTACCAGATCATCGGCCGGGGACGCGGAGGGAGGCAGATTACGACGACGTCGATGGCCGCGGAAAAACTAGCTCCTGCGGCAACAAAATGCGAGAGTGCGGGGGACTATCGAGTTTTCCTTTCTCGATATGGCTCGGGTTGGTAGCGCAACCCACCGGTGGTTGTTGGTTTGTTGGCCGTCTGTCGGCCATGAGTAACCGGAGATAGTTGTTTGCCTAAACTTGTACCTTCGGGTCTCCTGGTGTTGGTTGTTACAAGCGGGTAGTCGGTCGATTCCTTTTGCACCATGGGCAAGGTACTGGTGGGAATGAGGGTCCTCCCCTATGATCGTTACCCATAGTTCGGCTTTTCACCGTAACCACTGGCGATTGGTTGAGAGATCGTCGTGTTGGGGTAGTGGTGGTAAAGCTATGGGTTTGCGTGTGATCCCTCGAGTACGTTTTGTGAACCTAGGCAACTTTTGACACGGTTCTTCTCGCTGTTATCGTTGCTTGTCTTCTCCGACCCTTAGATTTCAGATGGATAGTCTTCAGTACCTGGAGGTCTTCGTTGGAAGGGCATAGAGCTTAGTTTTTTTTTCTTCTAGTTGGGAGTGTCACTGTTAGTCTGAAAGCTTACCGCTCGATTCGGTGCCGGTGGTACTGTGGTGGTGGCAACGGTTTGGGACCAAGAGATAGCGGCAATTTAGAGCGTCGCACCCCGTCGGTGCCAGGCGGAGGTAGGACCTACATGTGGGTTTTGTCGCCAGCTTCCCATGACTAAGGTATAGACTTGAGCGGTGGTTTGGGAGGCGCGTGGATGGTGATCTTTGGGCAGGTGTGAGTCAAAGGGGGAAAATCTGGCGACTACTTGGAGGTTTAGATTAGTAATCTTCGGCTAGGAGGCACTGTAAGCGGCCTTTTGTGGGGTAGACTTGGTGGTAGGTCTTAGAGCGAAACCTAACGTTAGTTTCGGGACCGTCGCACTCGGTTAGGAGGGGTAGTCGGATGCGAGTGGTCAGCGGATCGGTGGTTACGCTCCCAGCTTGTGGCCGTGTTGGTGACGGGTGGATGGGAAGTTATCCAGTGTTGGGGACGGAGGGGAGCGGTCCGTGTCGGAGACAGGTGAGTTCTTGTTTTCAGGGGGGGGACGTTATGGTAGTTAGTACCCAGCCTGTTTGGTTGGCAACTCTCGGAGCCTTGTGAGGGGTTGTGATGGCTTGTTTCCTCGTCGTCGGGTTGCGATTTTTTTTTGTTTTGGATTTTAAAGCATCTTGATATGGGTTGGGCGGTATGACTGGGGCCCCTCGACGCATCGCGAGACTTTGTTGCTACGGCTCAGCGCCGGCGGGCGGGGTGGCGGTGCGGGACCGGTGTCGTCTCGTGATGGGAATTGGAGTCGGGAGGCAGGATACGACGAGGTGCCTGGGCAGGGACTGGTTCACGAGATATCCAGGCGGATGTATATAGTACTTGGTTTCAGTGAGCCTAGCGACTCGACCTTTACGTCGTTCACTGACACCCCGTGGTAGGGGTGTTTTTTCTTCTGCCATCCTCCTGACTTATATGGCCGGGAATACTACCGGGCAAGAGGTCACCCTATCTTTCGAGCTTCTACCCGACACGGCAATCTATTACTTAGG
>JAQOTM010000355.1:71186-124007 GCA_029168755.2 Tillandsia fasciculata
TTCCTCTCTTTGTTTCTTCGTGTTGTCGGGGGCTCGGTTTGCCGGTGAGTGCGCGCTGCCGCTGCCGATGTTGCGCTGTTGCCGCCTCCGCGCAGCCGACGAGCTGCTGCTGCCGCGCGGGGGCCCTTGACCGCGCGGAGCATCGCGCCGCGCTGCGGCTGCCGCGCGGGGCCCTTGCCCCCGTGGAAAGCCGCGCCGCGCTGGTGCCGCCCGCGCGGGGCCCTTGCCCGCACGGAGCGTCGCATCGCGCTGTGGCTGCCGGCGCGGGGCCCTTGCTCGCACGGAGAGCCGTGCTGCGCTGCTGCCGCCCGCGCGGGGCCCTTGCCCGCGCGGAGCGTTGCGCCGCGCTGCTGCTGCCGCGCGGGGCCCTTGCCCGTGCGGAGAGCCGTGCCGCGCTGCTGCTGTCCACAGGGGGCCCTTGCCCGCGCGGGGCGTCGCGCCGCGCCTCGTGCGCCGCTGCGCCTGCAATGGAGGTGTGCCACGCGGAGCGCCGTACCACACCGCGCCGCTGCCACAGCGCCACCACTCCCCGTTTTCTTCTGTCTCGACCTCACCCGGGTATCTCAGGCCTTTTGGGTAGCGGTTCTTCAAACAATTTCGGTCTTAACTGTTATCCTTCTTTTTTTGGGACTCCGTAGGTTCGAGCGCCATTCGAGATCAAGGTTGACCGTTGGAAGAGTCGGTCGACACGATAAGGTGGGTACCCCCCTGTCACTTCAGGAATGTGGTAAAAGAAATTATGTATCGTCATGAATAAAGGACCACTTATATTATGATCGTGTCTAACCCCTGTTTTACATAAGCATGTTTATTACTAATATCTCTAACGACTGCGGGTCGCTCTGGTTTATGATACGCACAATTATCACGTTATGAGCCCAAGGTTGCTTGCACGCACACCGGTGGTTTGGCCACCGCACTGGTGTATTTTTTCGGAAAGATGGCACGTTGGCCCGTGTACCCCACGACTAGTGATGATGGGGACCTCTCACGGCTGCTCAGAGACCGCACGAGCGCCGGGGAGGGGTATAAGCAATCGCGAGAGGCAGGTGCACTTGTTTAATTGTTACAGGGGTGCTGTAGAATCTCGAGGGGAAAGCTTGGAATCCTCAAGTGTTTTCGGTTTGCAAGAATTTAATTTCGTACTTGAACATCTCATTCATGTTACACCTAATCCTGTTACTAGTAGTGTTGCTGACTTTCCACTGTTGTGACAGGTCAGGGGAGGGGTACGGGACGCGGGTGAGGCCGCCATGCGAGAGTTCCGTTAATATTGCATTAATTGTTGCTCCATCTATTTTCTATTTTGTTTCCGCTTTATAACCAGATTTGTGTGTGGGTGGCATGTAACTGTGTGTGGATTGTGACTGTGTGAATTGTGGTCGATGGATGTGCGAAATTCTGCCCCGGTTGGGATTGATCATCTTGCAAATAAAAAATCAAATGGTTGCGAAAACGATTTCGAAAATAATGGGTGTCGGGTGGGCACCATTTTAGAACCCCTTGGATTTCTCCTTTCAAAACACCGAAGGCCGTCCTAAGTAATTCATTTCTCTCTCCTTCTAGTGTGTATGATTATTGTGGTTATAGTGTATGTCGGAATTGCTACGCCGCGCGCATACAAGCGGGGCCCGTCGATGTGAGGGGTCGCATTTGTATGTGAGGCGGGTCTGGCACGGACCGGGGAATGCTGCGCCTTTCAAAAAAAAAAAAAAAAAAAAAAGAAATGGGTCCCCGGGGTGTGACAGATTATATGGTATCAGAGAAATGGCACCTTAACCACAGTGGTCGGTGATCGACATCCACACAGGGTTTAATGCCACTACCTGTTGAACAACAATTTAGCCGAAGAGTAGACGCGGAGAGCGCGAGTGTCCGAGGGACGGAAATAGAGTCTCGGTCTAACCATAGGTGCTAGGCGTCGTAAGTCTAGTATTAACTTGGGTTCTTTGCATGTAGAGATGGCCCGGACTAGATCTTCGACGGAGGACACCGGGACGGAGGGAGCAGCATCTACAGCCGCGGAGAACCAGCTGCTAAGACAGCAACTGCGGGACATGACACAACAGCTTGCGACTCTCTCGGAGCATGTCCAGAGCCTGAGGCAGCAACCTATCGCGCCTGTAGGGATCGCCCAAGCCCCTATACCCGGGCCGACCGCACCGACGACGGGGGACGGAGAGACGGCGGCCGCCTCTCCCCCGACCGCGACGACCGAAGTTCCGGTGGCTCAGGCGGCGACACCCCCGGTAGGCCCAACACCGACAGTCCTCCGACCCACCGCCGGGAACCCACCGGGGGGATCGTCGACGACCCCCACCGTCGTAACACCCGCCGTCGCCGAAGGAGAGGCTGCACTCTCGCAGACCGAAAGCGATCGAAAGAGAGCCAACCTGGCAGACTTCCTAAAGTACAACCCACCCGTGTTCGAGGGGGAGACAACCGACCCATGGGATGTGGAAAGATGGGTCGACACTATGGAGAAATTGTTCGAGGACTTATTGGTGGAGGATCACGAGCGAGTCTCCCTGGCCGTCCATTTCCTGGAGGGAAACACTCGTATGTGTGGAAGACGGTGCGCCCGGACCCTTCGAAGAGCACCGCCCTTCCATTATGGTCCTCCTTCAGAGAGAAGCTTTTTGGGGCGTTCTTCTCCCACAGTGTGAAGCAACAGATGGAGGACGACCTGAAACATATTAAGCAAAGGGATCAGACCGTGATGGAATATCAACGAGAGTTCGTAAGGCTGGTCAACTGCGTCCCTTTCGTCGTCAGGGACGAATCCCATAAGGCCCGACTTTTCGTGGACGGTTTACGGAGCGACATCTTTCAGGTGGTGCAAGCGGCAAACCTGAACACTTTCCAACAGGTGGTCGATCGAACCACCCTTGTGGAGCCGGGTTTTGCGGTCACCCGCGCCCGACGCGAGAACTACGAGCATGATCGAGACCGGAAACGCCCTCAGCCCTACTCTGGAGGGGGCTCCTCCAGCAGAAACCAGCCCCCTAAACACCCTGTCACGCCCCGGGGGTTTGTTTTAGCGGAAACGATGCACAAATGGAAGCCTTTGCGGCGTACAAAATTTTTTTTGATAAAAACCTCCTTCCCGGCGCGTGCCCAGACCCGCCGCATATACAGATTCACTCGAAAACCGGCAGAGTCTCCTCTGTATATGCACGGCGTCGCGGCTATAACTTCGGACAATTACCAGTAATCACTTTCCATTTAATCACAACAGCTCTGAACCTATCAACGCATGAAAGCTAAAGCAATGCCCGTGGCCAATCAAGTTGAAAGGATAAACACATAGTTTTGAAATTAGGCCTATACGGCCTCAGGTTTCGAAAACAGATTGGAAAACGGCATAAATCCACAGGGTTTGAAAAACGGGCCCACACGACCCTAGATTTGTGAAAACGGTTTTCGAAATCCTTTTTCTCTTGTCTTCTAGTTGGTTTGGTTAGAAAATGGCCCAAACGGGAACAATAAAGAAAGCAGTAGTGCAAATCCAGAACAAAAGGAAATCAACATCCACGCGACCCCACAAGGGTATCGAGAACCACACAGTAACCTACAACAGTAAATGAAAAGCAAGGATAGTAAAGACAACAACAGACTAGGGCTCCCACGCCCCGACTGCTCCCACCTCGGCCTCTCCGTCGTCTACCTCTCACCCCCGGAAGTACCTGTCACAGAGGGGATAGTCAGTGACACTATCATGATAAAGCACTAAAGCAGTAAAATGATACCAAGCCTCAAAGTAAGACTAGCCGGAGCAACCACTCCTCTCATAAGGGTCACCCGCAGGCACCTAATTCACCTGTGGCACCTGTAACACCTGTAACACCTGTAACACCTTTACCCCTGTAACACCTTTAACACCTGACCTCGACGGGCACCAATCCCGACAGGTCGCACCGCTCACACCTTTGTGCCTCAAACCCCACACCTACGGGGGCCCCCACTACGTCACCTCGTGGGTAAACACGGGTCAGAGACCGCCTTTCCGGAAAAGAGCACCCTTTGCGGTGGCCAAACCGCGGATGCGCGTGTCGCACTCGAGCATAATAACAAAACACGGGGTAATATAGTAAATCATAGAAGCCATCAGTGTTAGTACAGGTTAACATAGAATCAATATCCTTCCGGAATACTAATATTACTAAGCCTTGGAAGAACAACCCACCTTTATCGTTGTCGCGCTCCTGACCGATACTAGGCTCCTCTGCGTCTCGATGGGTCCGCCCGGACCTACACGCACCTGTGACACAGGAGTTAGTAACTCAGGACTCCGCCAGGCTAAAAAGACTGGAACGCCCGCACATGTGCGGCGCTGCCCGCATGGGGCGCGGGCGTTGCCGCCCGCACACGGAGTTGCCCGCATGCGGGCGTGTGCGGCATTGCCCGCACTCGGCGCTGTCCGCGTGCGGGTGCGCGCTCCGCCGCCCGCATGCGGCGCTGCCCGCATGCATGCAGCGCCGCCCGCACGCGGCGCTGTCCGCGTGCGCGGTGCGGTGCTGCCACCCGCATGCGGCGCTGCCCGCATGGGGGCGCGGCGCCGCCGCCCGCGCGCGGAAATGCCCGCACGCGGGCGGGTGCGGCGCCGCCCGCACGCGGCATTGTCCGCGTGCGGGTGCGGGCGCCGCCGCCCGCATGCGGCGTTGCCCGCATGGGGGCGCGGCGCCGCCCGCGCGCGGAGTTGCCCGCGCGCGCGGCGGGTGCGGCGCCGCCCGCACGCGGCATTGTCCGCGTGCGGGTGCGGGCGCCGCCGCCCGCATGCGGCGCTGCCCGCATGGGGGCGCGACGCCGCCGCCCGCGCGCGGAGTTGCCCGCGCGCGGGCGGGTGCGGCGCCGCCCGCACGCGGCATTGTCCGCGTGCGGGTGGGGCGCCGCCGCCCGCATGCGGCGCTGCCCGCATGGGGGCGCGGCGCCGCCCGCGCGCGGAGTTGCCCGCGCGCGGGCGGGTGCGGCGTCGCCCGCACGCGGCGCTGTCCGCGTGCGGGTGCGGGCGCCGCCGCCCGCATGCGGGCGCATGCGGCGCCGCCCGCATGCGGCGTTGCCCGCATGCGAGCGCCGCCCGCATGCGGCGCTTCCCGCATGCGCGGCTCCGCGTGCGCCGGCTCCGGTGGCGTTGCCGACCCCTCTTCCTCCCGTTTCCAAGAAGGGACCAAGAATTGACAATTAAAATCCTTAAATTAAGCTCACCTTGATTTCGTCGGCTAGGGTTAAACGAGGGAAGACTCGTCCCGTCTTGTGTGCCCGGTCCCAAGGCAGAGGATGTGCGGTGTTCCTCCTCCTCCTTGATCGCTCCACCGGGTGCTCTACGCCGATTGATAGGGGTAAGGAAGGATTGGGGAATGGAAAGTTTGGGAAATGGGTCTTGGGTTGCGTACGACTAAGAGGTGAGGGGGGGGGAAAAGTAACTGTCGTAACCCCCCCTGTTTCCCCACGACCTGGAATGGGCGGGAGTGGTTAGAATGGCGGGAGCGGTTGAGGAATGGGAATTAAACCCAGTTTAAGTCAAACGCGGGTAATAAAACGGGTGCGAACCGGGGTCCGGTCTGCCTCAAAAACCGTGCTGGTTGACTGAATCGTTAGCCAACTTCCGGAATTTATTCTGGAAGATCCCGGCGTCGGAATTCAAAACCGATTGCACCGCCGTTCTCCGTTTCGCGAGCTTTATTGACTAAAAATACCCGCGAGCCCCGACGGTCTGACCGGGAACAAGAAATTATAGATCACCCTCCGAGCCCCCCCCGAGACTAATTAAAAATAAATAAAACCAAAAGTGGACCCAAGAAAATATTTTAAACCAGCGGTTACTACACCACTCACCTCTTAAAACGAGTTTCGTCCTCGAAACTCAATCCTGGTTCGCGGTGAAGAGATAGGGGTAGCCCTCCCTCATCTTCGATTCCAGCTCCCACGTCGCCTCCCGCTCCTCGTGGTTGTTCCAGAGCACTTTCACGTAGGGGATGACTCGGTTTCGAAGTGTCTTGCTTTCTCTTGCTAGGATCCGCACCGGGGTTTCCTCGAAGCTTAGGTCCTCCTTCAGTTCGAGTGTCGAGACGTCCAGGACATGCGACGGGTCGGGAAGGTATTTCTTAAGCATCGAAACGTGGAACACGTCGTGAATCCGATCGAGGTTCGGTGGTAGGGCAAGGCGATAGGCCACTGGGCCAATCCGTTCCAGGATCTCGAATGGCCCCACAAACCGCGGGCTCAGTTTGCCTTTTAACCCGAATCGCTTGATTCCCCTCGACGGCGAGACCCGCAAAAACACGTGTTCCCCCACCTGGAATTCTAAGTCGCGGCGTCTCCGATCCGCATAGCTCTTTTGTCGACTCTGGGCGGTTAGTAAGCGCTGTCTGATGAGGCGCACCTTCTCTTCTGTTTCCTCCACCAACTCGGGTCCCAAGAATTTCCGTTCTCCCAAGTCGTCCCAACAGATCGGGGATCGGCAGCGTCTCCCGTATAAGGCTTCGTAGGGTGCCATCTGAATGCTGGCCTGGTGACTATTGTTGTAAGCGAATTCTACAAGTGGCAGGTAACGCTCCCAACCGATTCCCCAATCGAGTACACAGGCCCGAAGCAGGTCCTCTAGCGTCTGTATCACTCGCTCTGACTGCCCGTCTGTCTGAGGGTGGAAGGCTGTGCTGAACTGCAACTTAGTCCCTAAGGCTCGTTGCAGACTCTGCCAAAACTTTGAGACGAAACGCGTGTCTCTGTCTGATGTGATCGATGCCGGTACTCCATGCAATCTCACAATCTCGCTGAGGTAGACTTGGGCCAACCGCTCTCTGGTCCAAGTTGTGTGAATCGGCAGGAAGTGCGCTGACTTGGTTAGCCGGTCCACCACGACCCATATTGTGTCATGTCCTTGTTGTGAGCGCGGAAATCCGGTGACGAAATCCATGGTGATATGATCCCATTTCCACTCCGGTATCGGTAAGGGTCGTAACTTTCCCGCCGGCCGTTGATGTTCCGCCTTTATCTGTTGGCACACCAAGCAATGAACTACGTATCGAGTCACATCTCTCTTCATCTTGGGCCACCAGAAGGTCTGTTTGAGGTCCTTGTACATCTTTGTGCCTCCTGGATGCGTTGCGTAAGGGGCGCTGTGTGCCTCAGATAGAATTTCCTTCTTCAATTCCGGGGTATCCGGCACGCAGATCCGTCCGCGAAATCGTAGAGTGCCGTCGCCTTCCGCTGAAAAATCTCCTTCCCGATCCAGTGAGATCTTGTCACTTACGAGCTGTAAATACGAGTCCGCCTGCTGTCCCTCTCGAATCTTCTCGAGCAGGGTTGGCTTGACCACCAAAGTTAGAAGTTGCGCAACCGTGCCTGCTGGCACTACTTCCAACCCTAGTCGTGAGAATTCCGCGATCAAATTGTTCTGCTCAGTTATCGCACCTGCTGATTCCCCTTCCGGTCGCCCCTTCCTGCTCAACGCATCCGCTACCACGTTTGCCTTCCCGGGGTGGTATTGAATTGTTAGATCGTAATCCTTCAGTAATTCAAGCCACCGCCTCTGCCGCAGGTTTTAGTTCCTTTTGGGTGAACAGGTATTTAAGACTCTGGTGATCTGAGAAAATGTTACAATGAACACCAAAGAGATAGTGTCTCCATATCTTCAGGACGAAGACCCCCGCAGCCAGCTCCAAGTCGTGTGTTGGGTAGTTTCTCTCGTAGTCTTTTAGTCGCCTACATGCATAAGCTATTACCTTCCCCGTGACACGGCGTCCACTACTCCTAAGGCGGACCAGGGGAGTAACCCCACACCTAACCTATATAACCCCTCCCCCTCCTGGGCACGACCGCACGGTACACGGAGAAAGAAAAAGATATAACCCAAAAGAGGTAAAGGAAAAAAAAAAAAAAAAAAAAAAATAATTATTACCTGCTATTCCCGGTTCTGGGATTCCGCATCACTGCTCCCCGGGGCGGCTGGGGAGGTCCGTCCACAACCTCTGGGCCAGCCCCGTTCGGCGTGGCGGGGTGGGGACTCGGTATCAGAAGAGTCCGTCAGGCGTAGGTCGTCAGGTCTCGGCGCCGGGGGTCTGGTGACGGCCGGCTTCCGGGGGCAATCGTAACGTGTGTGGCCCGGCCTGCCACACCGGAAGCAATGTTCGTCCCGCCAAGGGCAATTCATCATTGGATGCGCACCATCACAAATGACACATGGCTTTGGTGGTTCAGGTCCCTCCCTCGTCGCCTGCCCGAGTTTCGGCCCTTTCTTCTGGCGTTTGGTTGCTCTGCCGCTCGGGTATGGGCCCACTGTCGGGCCAGGGTAGGGGTGTGCCCGTCGTGTACGCTCTAGTTCCGCGCGCACGGCCAAGTTGACCGCTCCCTGAAAGGTGGCAACGCCAGTTGGTGGTATCCTACGAGGGTTAAAACCACCGGTGCCGTGCTGGGCGTGGTCGACACTCTCAAGCTCCTGGGTCAGTATACCCACGCGCTCCGCAAGGTTTAGCAGCTGCCCAGCCACGTCGCGCAGCTGGTTGCGTAGTAAGCGGTTCGCCTCTGCCGCAAGGTCCATGTCCGGCAGCAATTACCCACCCAAAACCGGGCTTCTATCTGTCCACACCAAGGAAACACATCAGTCCCAGCATACCTAGGAAAACCGAGCGTAAACAAAATCACACTAATTTCCCCTCCCCACGTTCACTCGCGTCCTACACCCTTACGTCCCGCCCATTTCATTTATTCGTAGTTTAGTGTGATATCTCGGTGGATGTTGGGCCGTCACTGTTGTGATTAAGGCAAAGTCTCTGATACCATCTTAATCTGTCACGCCCCGGGGGTTTGTTTTAGCGGAAACGATGCACAAATGGAAGCCTTTGCGGCGTACAAAATTTTTTTTGATAAAAACCTCCTTCCCGGCGCGTGCCCAGACCCGCCGCATATACAGATTCACTCGAAAACCGGCAGAGTCTCCTCTGTATATGCACGGCGTCGCGGCTATAACTTCGGACAATTACCAGTAATCACTTTCCATTTAATCACAACAGCTCTGAACCTATCAACGCATGAAAGCTAAAGCAATGCCCGTGGCCAATCAAGTTGAAAGGATAAACACATAGTTTTGAAATTAGGCCTATACGGCCTCAGGTTTCGAAAACAGATTGGAAAACGGCATAAATCCACAGGGTTTGAAAAACGGGCCCACACGACCCTAGATTTGTGAAAACGGTTTTCGAAATCCTTTTTCTCTTGTCTTCTAGTTGGTTTGGTTAGAAAATGGCCCAAACGGGAACAATAAAGAAAGCAGTAGTGCAAATCCAGAACAAAAGGAAATCAACATCCACGCGACCCCACAAGGGTATCGAGAACCACACAGTAACCTACAACAGTAAATGAAAAGCAAGGATAGTAAAGACAACAACAGACTAGGGCTCCCACGCCCGACTGCTCCCACCTCGGCCTCTCCGTCGTCTACCTCTCACCCCCGGAAGTACCTGTCACAGAGGGGATAGTCAGTGACACTATCATGATAAAGCACTAAAGCAGTAAAATGATACCAAGCCTCAAAGTAAGACTAGCCGGAGCAACCACTCCTCTCATAAGGGTCACCCGCAGGCACCTAATTCACCTGTGGCACCTGTAACACCTGTAACACCTGTAACACCTTTACCCCTGTAACACCTTTAACACCTGACCTCGACGGGCACCAATCCCGACAGGTCGCACCGCTCACACCTTTGTGCCTCAAACCCCACACCTACGGGGGCCCCCACTACGTCACCTCGTGGGTAAACACGGGTCAGAGACCGCCTTTCCGGAAAAGAGCACCCTTTGCGGTGGCCAAACCGCGGATGCGCGTGTCGCACTCGAGCATAATAACAAAACACGGGGTAATATAGTAAATCATAGAAGCCATCAGTGTTAGTACAGGTTAACATATAATCAATATCCTTCCGGAATACTAATATTACTAAGCCTTGGAAGAACAAACCCACCTTTATCGTTGTCGCGCTCCTGACCGATACTAGGCTCCTCTGCGTCTCGATGGGTCCGCCCGGACCTACACGCACCTGTGACACAGGAGTTAGTAACTCAGGACTCCGCCAGGCTAAAAAGACTGGAACGCCCGCACATGTGCGGCGCTGCCCGCATGGGGCGCGGGCGTTGCCGCCCGCACACGGAGTTGCCCGCATGCGGGCGTGTGCGGCATTGCCCGCACTCGGCGCTGTCCGCGTGCGGGTGCGCGCTCCGCCGCCCGCATGCGGCGCTGTCCGCATGCATGCAGCGCCGCCCGCACGCGGCGCTGTCCGCGTGCGGGTGCGGTGCTGCCACCCGCATGCGGCGCTGCCCGCATGGGGGCGCGGCGCCGCCGCCCGCGCGCGGAAATGCCCGCACGCGGGCGGGTGCGGCGCCGCCCGCACGCGGCATTGTCCGCGTGCGGGTGCGGGCGCCGCCGCCCGCATGCGGCGTTGCCCGCATGGGGGCGCGGCGCCGCCCGCGCGCGGAGTTGCCCGCGCGCGGGCGGGTGCGGCGCCGCCCGCACGCGGCATTGTCCGCGTGCGGTGCGGGCGCCGCCGCCCGCATGCGGCGCTGCCCGCATGGGGGCGCGGCGCCGCCCGCGCGCGGAGTTGCCCGCGCGCGCGCGGGCGGGTGCGGCGCCGCCCGCACGCGGCATTGTCCGCGTGCGGGTGCGGGCGCCGCCGCCCGCATGCGGCGCTGCCCGCATGGGGGCGTGGCGCCGCCCGCGCGCGGAGTTGCCGCGCGCGGGCGGGGCGCGCGCCCGCACGCGGCGCTGTCCGCGTGCGGGTGCGGGCGCCGCTGTCCGCGTGCGGGTGCGGGCGCCGCCCGCATGCGGCGCTGCCCGCATGCGGGCGCATGCGGCGCCGCCCGCATGCGGCGTTGCCCGCATGCGAGCGCCGCCCGCATGCGGCGCTTCCCGCATGCGCGGCTCCGCGTGCGCCGGCTCCGGTGGCGTTGCCGACCCCTCTTCCTCCCGTTTCCAAGAAGGGACCAAGAATTGACAATTAAAATCCTTAAATTAAGCTCACCTTGATTTCGTCGGCTAGGGTTAAACGAGGGAAGACTCGTCCCGTCTTGTGTGCCCGGTCCCAAGGCAGAGGATGTGCGGTGTTCCTCCTCCTCCTTGATCGCTCCACCGGGTGCTCTACGCCGATTGATAGGGGTAAGGAAGGATTGGGGAATGGAAAGTTTGGGAAATGGGTCTTGGGGTTGCGTACGACTAAGAGGTGAGGGGGGGGGGGGAAGTAACTGTCGTAACCCCCCTGTTTCCCCACGACCTGGAATGGGCGGGAGTGGTTAGAATGGCGGGAGCGGTTGAGGAATGGGAATTAAACCCAGTTTAAGTCAAACGCGGGTAATAAAACGGGTGCGAACCGGGGTCCGGTCTGCCTCAAAAACCGTGCTGGTTGACTGAATCGTTAGCCAACTTCCGGAATTTATTCTGGAAGATCCCGGCGTCGGAATTCAAAACCGATTGCACCGCCGTTCTCCGTTTCGCGAGCTTTATTGACTAAAAATACCCGCGAGCCCCGACGGTCTGACCGGGAACAAGAAATTATAGATCACCCTCGAGCCCCCCCGAGACTAATTAAAAATAAATAAAACCAAAAGTGGACCCAAGAAAATATTTTAAACCAGCGGTTACTACACACTCGAGACCTCAACAGGGAACCACGAGCACCCCGGCAGAGGGGCAAAGGCAGGGGGATTGGCCTTGCGTCATTTGCAGAGGAAATCACCGTGTGACGGAGTGCTCACGGAGAAGAGATCATTGTTTCCGATGCGGTAAACCGGGGCACTTCTGTTTTGCCTGCCCCTTGATCACCGGTGTTGCCCCTCCTGTAGTATCTATGCCGGCGCCACCCCTGCAAGGACGAGGGAGGACTCCACCAGGACCGGCGAATCGTCCCCCAACGTCCCGACGAGAGGGAGAGACTCGGCCACAGGCGGGAGGGAGAATCTATTCAATGAACCATCAGGGGGCGGATCCACCCGAGGATGTTGTGGCAGGTTACACTCTTGTCTCTGACTATCATGCTAGGACTCTTTTTGATACTGGTGCTGTCACACCCCGGGGTCGAAACTGCGACCCGGGCTCGCCAACAGATCCGCCACCTATGCCAACCTGCATGGGCGAAGCGTCCTACCTGCAAGAAAAGTACTACAGCTAAACAGAATATCAGAGCTATAAATAAAAATCTGCTGTATAACTAAAATCAATCGCTGTACAACTGGAAATAATACAACAAGTCCGTCTCCCAAAAATAATAATACAATATCCTCATATACAAGCTCTAAACTCAACCGGGAGGTATCTCCAATAAATACATTAGTGTACAGTCTCTCGATACATAATATATTCTCACTACATCAGTCTCTCAAAAGAGGAAAAATAAAATAACTAATCTAATGAAGATCTCCTCTGAAGGGGGTACCGCTACTCTCCAACGACGGGTAGGGATCTAGCTCGCGACTCCCTCGTCTCGATCAACAACCGCAGAATCAGCAACACCCGCTAAGACTCTGCAAAACAAAGGAGAGGAAGGAAAAAGGAGGGAGAAAACTCCCAAAGGGTGTGAGAACTACACCAAAAAGGGAGTTCTCATTGGGTACCACCGCCAGACCCGACGGTCTGCCCACCAAGTCCTCAAGAGACATAAACTAACCCAAGTCATAAAGACTGAAATAAGGAAGCTGGAGACTTTCAACAGCTACTATGCCTCTATCTAAATGCTCAAAAGGGGAGAACCAAAGAATGGTATGCAACCACCAGCACATGAAGTGCACAATCGACCCAATCGAGCTAACTGCCACACCTGGTCCAGTCAAACCTGCGCCCACCTACAACCACCTCCCGCTGATGGGCAGGAATTACGTAGGGCGTCCAAACGGACTAACTCGCTATCGAGTATTGGCTCATGCAGGCTATAGTCAAAATCCACGCTCTCTCTCAGAACGGATAGAATCATGATGCTCAACCTCTCACATAGCGGTCAAAGTACTCTCAACGACACGGGACCACCGTCAACCAAATGGCTCTCAACAATACTAGCACTGATCTAAACTCAGCTACCAGACTGCACTCGGCCCCCAGGCACGAGTGCAACAATAAAGATATCTGACTGAAATAAACCCAATCAAATGAACCGGTATAAAACCCGGTATTGCCTGCTCTGTCATCAATCTCACGAACTCAGTATCTCCATTGTCCAAATGACCGGAACCCAACACGGTCTGACCAGAACCCAACACGGTCTAAAGCCTACTCCGGAGTGGCACTCGAGGGGGGCGACCCACACGAGTAAAGTATCTCTCAGTAACAAGTATCTCTGTCAAGTGTCTCAATATAGCAGGATTAGATCACGACTCTAATCAAAGTGGGAAAACTCATCCACTAAAGGAAGACCCGATCTCAATCGGATACAAACTAAACGATAAGTGGGTAGCTCCATCCACTAGAGAAAACTGATACCCAATCTGATGCATAAGTAAATATCCGGTCAACCGCCCAATATCCGCGGTCGCCGCAAACCCCACAAACTAATCCAACCTGTCCCAGACCCAAAGTCCCGTCTACACTATCCAGACCCCTGCTCGAACCCGAGCAACACTGACCACCTGACTAACAAAGAAGGAGAAAGGAAAATCATGGTTTCTCCTAAGTCAAGTTCCAATAAGTAGTGTAGCAGGAAAAGGTGGCCTAACTATATGTCCATACAAGCATGCTTTTGTCCTCAGAAACGATATAAGAGAATAAAACATATAGTAGCAAAGCATACTACAGTATTCCTACTTATGATATACCTATCTCGTATAAATAGGCCAATGAATAACCATGTATGATCTCTATATCATCTAGTTCAACAAACTTGTACAATTATCAGGTAAGCATCAATCCACATGATCTAGGCCGTTTCCATGCTTACCTCTCGCTCATATTGATTGTACATTAAATTAGGCATGCTATCAATCATAGAGGGTGACATTCCCACAGGTAAGCTTATCCTAACCATACATGAACATCCACTATTACACCTCCCATAAGGCATAACATGCATATAAACCCTGCCATTCCCTTAAACAGTTACCATTAATAAGTTTACCCACCTGAAGTGCTTAAACCAAGGCAAACCTGAGGTCGGTGAAGTGTGCAGACGCTCACAATCCAAATTCTGCCGAAACTACATCCTCGGTACATATCGCGCAAGTCTCGGCTCCAAACAACATCATCCCAACATGCAACACCGAAACAAACAACAAACAACACAACTCACTAATCAATACCACCAAACATACACTCGCTATTTTTCCAAAATAGCTCAAGGAAGGGCATTCTCACCTCCAGGCAGCGCTCCAAAAATTTCAGAAGATTCACGGTTGCGATCCTCGCGACGAGTAGCCCCAAAACAAGTATTTACACGCCCCGTTCCGACACCTGTAGGCCAAGTTACAAGTTATACAATGTGGGGCGCCGGTAATCCACAAAACTGCGAAAATAGCCTCAAAGATGTGAAATTTCCACCTGTAGAACGGACTCAGAAAAATCCAACAAAAATACTGTCGTGTTCCTCGCGTCGATACCTTCGAAACGAGTACCTGCACGCCAAATTTCGAGCCCCGTACCTCAAGTTAAAAATCCGACAAGGTGACCCTCTCAAAAGGATCCTGTACAAAAAAACTGTAGCACATAGCTCTGGAAAAAGGGGGTTTTCACCTTCGGGAAAAACTCAGAAAAATCCAGGAAAATTCGAGGACATTCCTTGCGATGTGTAGATGAAAAAAGTGTACAGGCACATCTCCATCCGATGTCCGAACGCGGAGATAGAAAATCGACAAGCCTCCGCTGTCAAAAACCTCATAGCAGGAAAAGGGGTCACAGAAACACCTCGGGAACTGTGCCAAAAAATCGAAACGAGGGGAAGTGAACAACACAGAAAACGAAGCCTTACCTCTCGTGAACGCGCTGCCACAAAAATTGGCTCAAAATTCCATCGGGGTGATCCGGTGTGCCTCGCGGACTGAAGAGCGACGGTAATAGCCCAAAAATCCAAAGTGCGTCACTGTGCGGCGCGTCGCATATAATGCCGAAGCCGGAGTCTCCAAAAATGCCCAAGATCCAAGGGAGGGTAGAGAACACAGTGTAGAAGCCTCTGTGAAAGAGGGGAGCTCCAGAAATGCCAAAAAAACCCGCTCAACAGGCCTCAACTGCCTATTTATAGGCTGAAGAAAAAGGGAAAAAGCACACTTCCTGGTGCAATTTTGGGCGCCCGGAACTTCCGGGCGCAAACAGTGCCGCCAGATCCGCCGTTCATCGCGCGCCCGAAAGCGCCAGATCGCGCCACGTCACCCCATAACAGGGAACAGCCGACGTGACCACCCGCCGCGCGCCACCTGGTCCAACCTGCTGCCGACACGTGGCGCACCCAACGCGCGGGAAACCGCGGTCAGAGTGCCCACGTGCGCGCCTGCGACGCCGCCTGCACCACTGTACGCACGCGCCCCGAGGCTGTCCCCCATATGCTCCGTGGATCCGGTCCACCGCTCTAACCACTCGCGTCACGCCACGTGGCCAGCCTCCGGTGCATGCCGGCCCGTGGACCGCGCACCTGTCCGCGCGCCCACGCGCCTGCCCGCGCGCCTGCCCGCGCGCTGCGCGTTGCCCGCGCCTGCATCCGCGCCACCGCGCTCCGCCGCCGGCGCCGCCCGCCGCCGCCGGAACAGTAACTCGGCCTCGAAATCTATGCCGGATCATCCGGGCTCCGAAAAATACAAGTAGGTAGTCCATTTTCATCGTTTTCGCGCGCTGAATCCAAATCCGAAGTCCGTTTTGCCAAATTCCAACTCTAAAAATTGCCGAAGGCATCCGAAAAGGTGTTTCTTGGTCCAAACTTTGCGCTGAGCCCAATTTTAATATCCATAGCGCGCGAAACCACTTCTAAACATCCGACGGGGTCATAAGACTACTCCCGTGATCCATTTAACACACCGAGTCCATTACTAGTGTCCAATTGGCGCAAAAATACCACCGACATGCCACAAAGGCCTCCAGAAGCTGCTGGTTAACCAGTATTCTCGTCGTGGGGATCTAGGTCCTCACAGGTGCATCCCACCCGCGCAGCAGAGCGCGCCAGCCACGCGCGCATCCTTGTGCGCGCGCGCGGCTTACCCCCGCCGCGGACACCTCAGCACCAAGCCTCATGGACAAGCAGTCCAGAGCAACACCTCCTCTCTCTAACTGAGCTCTCACCCTCTCTCTAAAAAAAAATGCAACATACCTCCACCGGATTCCTCGCGCGCCTCCGCTCGGGTCCACGCGGCTTCGAGCAGAAAAACACACCTTTGGATTTCGTCTCCGGATTTCCACGATCACAGCAAGGACACGACGCGGTCTGGGTCATAGTGGATCGATTGACAAAGTCGGCCCATTTCCTACCCATTCACACGACGTGGACCCGAGACCGTTTGGCGCAAGTCTACATCAACGAGGTGGTGAGATTGCACGGGGTACCGGCATCGATTACTTCGGATAGAGACACGCGGTTCGTGTCAAACTTTTGGCAGAGTTTGCAGCGGACTTTGGGAACCAAATTGCACTTCAGCACGGCTTTTCACCCCCAGACCGACGGACAATAAGAACGGGTGATCCAGATCCTCGAAGATATGCTTCGAGCTTGTGTGCTCGATTTGGGAGAAGGATGGTCACGCTATCTGCCCCTAGTGGAATTTGCCTACAACAATAGTTATCAGGCTAGTATCCAGATGGCGCCGTATGAAGTCTTGTATGGGCGTCGATGTCGGTCGCCTATCTGTTGGGATGACTTGGAGGAGCGGAAGTTTCTGGGCCCGGATGTAGAGTACCGGGATTTTGTAGAGTGTACCGACCTCGCAAGATGGCGTGGTGCGGAGAAATCGCCTCGGGCGTGTTCCATATATGTTTACAGATGAATTTGGGTTGAGTCGGATCGGTGTGGAAGCCCTAGCTGGAATCGGAGTTTTTTCGGGCATTGTGCGCCGTTAGAGGACTGGTTTGTTAGAGCCGCGACTCCACTATTGTTTGTAGAAAAATTAGAAAAAGTTGGAACATGTGTATTTTCAGTTTACAGTGAAGTTCGGGAGATTTCGGACTGGTGCGGAGACCCCGAAGGCAAAAAGTGAGTTGGAGTCGGCAATTATGGGAGACGGTTTTTGGATTGAGCACGTTGACTCTACGGTTGAGCTTTTTGAGTGGGGAAAAACCTTGGACATGTGTATTTTCATATTACAGCGGAGTTCGGAAAGTTCCGGACTGATGCGGAGGCCCCGAGGGCAAAAAGTGAGTTGGAGTGGGATTAATTTGGATTAATTAATTAATTAATTAATCTTTTAAGTGTTGCCTGTGAAGGGAATTAGAGAAGGAATTAGAGAATAAGGATGTGTGTGAGAGGGAGGTCTTGGATTGGAGTTGGTGTTGGTGCTGGAGGGGTTTCCTTGGGTTCTTATTCACCTTGCACCATACATCATGCACCACACCTCCTTAATTAGGCCACTTAATTAGCACCATGCCATGTCATCACCTTCTCCAAATGTGAAACAGAGGAAAAAATGTGAAACAGAGGAATTGGAAATTGAGAAAGAAGGAGAAGAAGAAGATGAATTGAGGGGAAGTGAAAGAGGTTTTTGATGGTGTTGACGGTGCGGATCTTCCGCTAATAGCCGCGTGGAGCCGAGCGGAGCGCACGCGCGTCGAGCCTCATGGAGGCACTTTGCTGTTTTTCTAGAGTGAGAGAAAGAAGGCTTAGCTTTGGTTTTTGGGGTTGAATTGGGTTTTGGTTGTGAATGGTGTTGTTGTGGGTGGAGGAGAGACCAGCAGAGGGTGCCGCGCGGGTGCGCGGAGGCGCCCCGCGCGGCCGGTGCAATCGCTGCGCTGGCGCGCAGGGGCGCCGCGCGCAGCGGCTGCGGGCGCCGCGTAGCAGGCGGGCACGCAGCAGGCGGGCGTGCGCGGGCGGGAGCGCGCAGCGGGCGCGGGCGCGCGCCGCGGGCCAAGGCGTCGCGCGGTGGAAGCTTGGGCGCCGCGCGGGGGGGATTTTGGGCGCCGCGCGTTTGGGTTTTGAGCAGGGCTTTTGGTGGTTTTTGCATGGAGTTCCAGAACCCACAAGGGGATTCAGGAACTATGTCTGGGTACCGGTACCACATGAAGGGTACCGGTACCCCAACTTGCTGATTATGTTTGGGTGACTTAAGAAAGGGGCATTTCAGACTTTTCTCTTTTCTAACCCTCCCTTGACCCTGTGAACCCCTCTTCTCTATATATGGGCTCCTCTCTTCTTCCCTGGATGCACAGAGAGGAAAAGAAAGAAAGAAAAGAATCTGTAATGTACCGAATTTTCGGCACATAAATAAATGTAAATAAAGGTGGTATGAAATACTATTGTTATGAAAGTTAGGAGAGTAAAGAATATTTGGAAGCGAGTTGGGGCCAAATCGGGATTAAAATGAGAATTCTGGAATTTTATTCGAGAAAGGGGGCCCAGATTTTTAGTGGAAAATTCACAGTGTCGGAAAATTCCGAGAAAATTACGGGAGCCCCGTAAATATGTTTTAAGATCATAGAAAAAGTTTCGCGTTGATCGGAGGCCGGATAGTGAGAACGGGCTCCGCCAACAGTGTCAGAAAATTCTGAGAAAATTTGGGGAGCTTCGTTATTATGTTTTAAGGTTACAGTAAAAATTTCGAGTTGATCGGATACCCGGATTGCGAGAACGGGATCCGCCAATGAATCTAGATACAGGGAGGTTTTGGGCTGGTGCGGAGACCCCGAAGGCAAAAAGTGACTTGTAGTTGTCTCAAATTGAATTAATTGGATTAATAGAGTGGGTATTAGAATGCATTTAATTAGTGGAATCAGATTTTTTTATTTCTTGTGCATTTACTGCTTGCCAACTACCCCTCACCCACCTCCCTTAATTAAGAAGCCCTCCACGTCATCGTCTTCTTCTCAATTTGAAAACAGGGGAAATGGGGGTGAAGCAGAGGATGGAAAGAATGAGAGAAAAGAAGGAAGATGGAGAAGATGGAGTAGTGAAATGGCTTGGTAATTGAAGATTTGGATAATGGAGTTGGTCTGGACCTACTACTGGAGGCCGTGTGGAACTGGGCGGCGCATGCGCGCGTCGAGCTCAACCTAGGTATGTTGCAGTTTTACCTTGTAGAGCTTGGGTGTTGCTCTCTTTTTAGTTTGGGTTTTATTTTTTTGGTGTGGACTAGTTGTCCACAACCCTGCAGGCGCCTGCGGGGGGGCTCGCCGCGCGGGCGCGCAAGGGCGCGCGCGCGGCTGGCCCTGTCGCTGCGCAGGCACACAGAGGTGCCGCGCGCGCGCGTGCTGCGCGGGCGCACCCAGGCACCGCGCGCAGCAGCGCCAGGGCGCTGCGCGGGCGCCAGGGGCGCCGCGCGCAGCGGCTCCTGGGCGCTGCGCGGGCGCCCGGGGCGCCACGCGCAGCGGCGCCAGGGCTGCGGCTGCCTGCGCTGCGCGGGCGCCAGGAGGCGCCGCGCGCAGCAGGCCGCAGGCACTGCGCGGGCGCCATGGGCGCCGCGCGCAGTTCCTGCGGCCACCCTGCAGCGAGGCAAGTGCCGCGCGGCAGGTCTGGGTGCCGCGCTGCTGGCTGCGAGCGCGCTGGTGCCGCGCGGGCAGCGGCAGCGGCGGCGCGCATCGACGAGTTCGCCGGATGCCTTTCGCGCTGCCTTTTTGATGGCCGGAGCTAGTTTTGTTGGCGATCGCGCGGGTGGGCAAAGTTCTCACTGTTTTGGTTGTTCTTCTTCTTGCTTGTTGTGGTGCAGATTTTTCTTTTGATGGGGCTTGGCCGGATTGGAGTGTTTCCGCCACGCGGAGCCCGGGGAGCAAGATGGCTCGGAGGTGTGCTGCTTGTTGGCTGTTTTGAACAAGCTCATGTTGTGGATTTCTTTTATGAGTGTTTTAAGGATTGTGGAATTTTTGGAATGTGAGGCTGTGAGTGTGTGCCGTGGTTTTTGGGAGTTCTTATCAGACGAAAATGTGTGGGAAATGTGTGTGAGCTATGCTTATAGGCAGATGTTTGTTGGTTATGTTTGAAGGTGCTAGACTTAATTAATCTGATGTTTATGTGGGCAAGTATTTTAGAGATGCTGTGGGTATGTAGTGTGTATTGTGGGTGCTTGTGGGGGTAAGTGGATTTATGTGAATGTGTGGTGTGGGTTGTGGTAGCCTGTATGGTGTAGGTGGAAGTTTGGGATTTATGAGTGTGATACTAATGTTGAGGGTGCTGGACTTGGGTTTAAAGTAATTTGTGTATGCTATGTTTTCTTTGGTAATGAAAGGGAGGAAGTGATTTTGTGCTTTGAAGTGGGCTGTGAGCCTATGTGCATGTGAGCATAATGTTGGAGATGTATTTGAGGACTTTTGTATATTTGTGAGTGTGCTTTGGATTATTAGAGTGTTATAGGTGATATTGTGATCAGTGTGAACTTGTATGTAGCAGGTGGATTTATGGGATTTGGTGGTTATGTGAGCTTTAATTTATTTTGTGCTAAAGGGAGCAGCTTGTGTGTGTGTGGGGGTTGACTTAAGAAAATAATGTTTGGGTGAGCATGTAATTTTAATTAAGTTATTAATAGGAGCTTGAAGAGTTTATGTGTTTTGAGTGAGCATTTGGAGCTGCTTGTGTGTTGAGGGAGTTTTGTAGGGTGTAAGTGGTTTGTGCAAATTGGATAAATGAGCATTTATTTTATGAGCGTGCAGATAATTTTGTCGCGCACCGTTTTGCGCGCCATCGCTAATATTATGCATTGTTTTGCATGCAGGGTTGGAAAAACGTGCACCGTTTTGCGTGCAGGTTTGGTGGCCGTGCACCGTTTCGCGTGTGGACCCGAGGGAAGTGCACCGTTTTGCGTGCAAGCTCGAGGAAACAAGAAGAATCGCACAGAGACCAATTGCAAGTGTCTACAAGCAATTGGGTACACTACAAGGTGGGGAATTCTGCCGAAATTGGGTGACCTCTCCCCTTGCTCCTTTGCTTTTCGATTCGAAGCATGATAGTAGCCTGTTAGAGGCGTTAGGTTGATCATGATTATGATTGCTTGTGTAGATGGATTCAGATGGAATAAGGGCAACTGTTGGTTGCCAGAGATAGAGGAATAGATGTGTGTGTGCAAATTGACACAGAGATAAAGTGCAACTGTTGGTTGCCAAAGATACTTGATGAATATGCATGCGTAGAAGTAATTACTATTTGATGAATGAAATGAAATAATTGCATGTATGAGAAAGATTTGTTGATTATGAGCGTGATCATGTTAGGGTATAACCCTAGGAATCATGTGGCATTAAGGAAAAGGACATGTTGGTAGTAAGACTAGGAGAAAACCTAGATTCAGGGTTTAACGAGTGACATCAAACTTAGGAGTTATCCTAGGGAGGACGAGTGGCATGGTCTTAGGTGATAACCTAAGGACACTGGATAGAGTGATCAACATAGAGTCAGAGAACTCTAGGGTGTATATGGCATGGAACTTAGGTAAAGAGAACCTAAGGAGAATTAGTGTTCAACATAGAGTCAAGGAACTCTAAGATGAGTATGACATGGATCTTAGGTAAAGGAAACCTAAGGTGAATTAGAGATCAGCATAGAGTCAAGTTGACTCTGGGATTCAGTAAGGAATCAAGAGAATAGAACAAGGGATCAAATGTGGAGATATGAAAGGGAAAACAGGAAAGTAGAGTCGTGTAACTCTAAGTTAATAGTGGAACAGGAAAATAGAGTTAAGTTAACTCTAGGATTCAATGAGGAATCAGGAAAGTGGGATAAGATCCTAGGGTTAAAGAGTTTAACAGATATAACCCTAGAAAGTCATAGGGTGTCTGGGCAAATGGACAATAACTTTAACTTCAATTTGAGTTAAAGAGATAAAAAAAGAAATGTTTAAGAGTCCATGAGACTCTCTAGTTACCCGTGTGGCAAGGCCTAGGGTAAGAGATGAAAAAGTGATTAATAAGCAAGACAATCAAATTGCTCAAGATAGAGCTAAAATTGGTTAATAAGCAAGACAAGCAAATTGCTTAAGATAAAGAGAATAAAGAGGATATTAATGACGCCTTCGAATTTGAGACTCGTCAAGTGGAGCAGGACTCCCTGGGCAGTGACCCGTCGGACGAGGTACTTTCGAAGGGCTAAAAGTGAAAGCAAGGAGCTAAATGCTCAAAGAAAAGAGAAAGTGATTTGCCAGTGGCAAAAAGGGAGCTATAAGCTCGAATAAGAAAGGAAAGCAAGTGTTCAAAGGCAAAGAGGCTAAGAACTAAATTAAAAAGAAAAGAAAGAAAATATAAAGATAAAACGGGCGGACCTACGGTGAAACCAGCCCATGTTGGAGGTACGGGCAGTATCCCTCTCCCGGGTAGAGACCCGTTCGGGACGTTTCTTCCGTAGGACGGGGTAACACTTGCGGGTGTTATCGGCAACCTTAGAAATCTTATCTTATGGTAGCAGACTACCGGGCTCGGGCCCGTTGGATAAGAATTTCTGAGGGTTAACTTGAACTAAAGCACCAGAATCTAAAGAATAAAGAAAAATAGAGTGGCCAAGGTGGCCGGGTTAGTTGGACCCAGTATACAGCGGCATAGTGGCCGAGTTGGTGCTTAGCAGCCTAGTGTGGCTAGACAGAGTAGTGCTGGGTAGATGGTTATACACAGATAGTGTAGTGATATGTTATATTGCATAGCTGCATATTGATGTTGAGGATTTTAGTTTCCTAGCACACTATTATTATTGCTTCCATTGGACCAAGTGGTGTAGGACACTTTCTCTCGGTGGTTGAACCCACTGGGAACTCGCTCGTAAGTTCTCACACCCCTTGGGTGACCCCCCACAGGTTCGGGAATGGATGCAGCGGTCGAGACAGATCAGATGCAGACGACAGCGAGGCATACGACAGGGGCAAGGGCCCAGCAGCATAGTGACCTAGAGGGTCTAGCAGAGGTATCCCTTTCTATGTATTTCTTGAGTGAACCTTGTATGGTGAGGAATTATGTAAAGGAAATGTAATAATTTTATTTGCAAGTTCAGAATTGTAAAGTGTAATAAGTTTAATTTATGGTTCACTCTTGTATGCTTTCATTTCCGCATTAACTGTTCGTTATTGAATGAAAGTTTTAATTTATAGTGATTTTTAGTACTCTGATATTGAGCTTCCGCATACACTTGTTGTGTTATTATGGATGTTACCGTTCCTTTCGGGTAGAAAAAGGTTTTACCCGATTGGCGGGTCTGTTGGCGTGCCCGAACCGTACAAATTGGCGGACTCGGGGCGTGACAGATTAGAGTGGTATCAGAGCCTAGGAATAGTCCTAGGTGGTTAGCAACCTTAGGGAGACCCTAGGGATTAGCACGAGAGAGTGCGTGGATATTGGCGAAAGTACTTGATTGGGTTTTGTTGTTCCCAAAAAGGATGTTGGGACTGATCGAGGGCAACGAGCTTTCATTCTTCGGATATTACGTTGGCGGCCGACAACGTAATGTTGGAGATGAAAAGGAGTACCCTCTTATACTTTCGCATGATTGGGTCGACGAGCCATTTTGTCGGTATATAGACTGCGCGTTGCTCAAATGGCTAAGTTTGGGCTGGTTGTTTCGTTGTGGTGTGCATATTAGCGATGACACCACATAGGGAAACGCACCTGTTTGACTCGAGTCACGAGAGGGCTCGGGGTCAAACGAGGTATACGAGCTGCGATAGCAGGTGACCGCACTTGTTGGAGTGGTCCAACAGTAGGTCAGATTTCTTGCCGTCGGCGGAAATTTTCCGCCGACAGGAAGACAGATTCCGACGCCTAAGAGTGGCGTCAGCATGACAGTTGGAGCAGATAGATAGGCTCCAGTGGCTGATAGCGCAGCAAGCTGAGGCTTGTATAAATAACGCATGAGTATACAGCGTCGCCGCATGTTGGGGCGACAGTATAGAGGGTGGCAGTGGCCACCGAGCTTTTGTCAGTGCACCCCGCACCTTCAGCAGGGGGTGTTATAAGCTTGTGTCAGCTAGTTGCGGGCAAAGTGTGGTTAGCGAGGTCCAGTGAGAGACCGACTCATGAAGAGAATGGTGATCGCTATGTTGCGAGAACCAAGTAAATATGTCCTAAGGGTTAGGGCAAGAAAGATTTACGGGCCTGGCGGCGTGAGTTCGCCCTGATGACGGTAGTGACCGTGTGGCCTATAATTGTGGCTAAATTGCCGCATTGTGGGGTTGGTAAGACCCGGGACAGGTTTCGAGATTCGAAAACCTCGCAAGTGAGCGGGAGTTTTGTGGCGCCGATTTGATGGATCGGTGTAACGGCAAGGATTGCCACCGTAGGATTCGCATGTTAATCACCAGAGTTGGTGGACAGTTGTCGTGGTGCCTCAACCCTGTTGGGAGAGGTGTATAGGAGTCATACGCGTGTTTAAGCAAGTTGCTTAACACTGGACTTTGTGATTAGCGTGGGGGCGTGGGACGCCCAACCGTTTGGGTGCTCATGGAGCACAAGTATCGTTTAGCCAGAGAGGGCTGATTAGGTGGCGTATTAGCCTTTGCCCAGTGTGGCCAGAGTTGATATTGAGAGTTTGGGTCGTGGATTGACGACTTGTTAGTTGATTTCGCTCAGTGGGGCATAGTGGTCGCGTGGTGACGATTAGCGGGTTCGCTTGTGGACGATCCGTGCCTGGACCATGTTTGTGGACTGTGGGCCTGTAGCCCAGTGGGCAGGCGCAGTCAGCTGTGAGAGACAGCGGCCCGAGACCTGATGGCGGGGCATGATAGAGATTTGGTCGGGACGGTAGTCCGAGCGATGACCCGGGAACGTGGAATGCCACGTGTGAGCATTGAGGCTAGTAGTACACTGAGGTTAGTACACTGAGAGTGAGATATGACCAGGCTATAGAGCTAGTGGTGGTTGAGGTTTTGTAGCTCCTAGTGGGAGTGTTGGTGTAGTAATCCTAAGTGAGGATCTACCCGTATGACGATTGGGTCTGTGTGCTAGTGAGAGCCATTATACAGAATTGGACTAGTTGGGCTATAGGCCCCTATTGGACTGTGGTCTGTGGGCCTATTAGTAGTCTGAGATATCGGGTTAGCTGATAACCCGTGGACTTAGAGCGCTAGCAGCGTGTGAGATAGTTGAGGACTTGTGGATTGGCCTTTGCCCTCCACATTAGGCAGCGGAGTGACCGGAAAATGCGGTAAATGTAATTAGTCGCAGATGCAACCCCCTTGTGAAAGATAAAGAGGTCGCGGAATTAAAGTGAAGATTTCGCAAGAAGAGACTTCGCCATTTGTGGCAATTGAGAGAGAGCAAGTGCTCAACTGTGTCTTTCACCAATTTGGTGAAAGTGGCCAGACGCCAGGTCTGTGTTTGTCCCTAGATTGAGATAGGGATCCGAGAATGAGTTGCTCGTGTAGTCTCGGCGAGCGGGCAATTTGATGCCGGTCACGATGTACAGTGAGCCCAGTAGTGAGGGCAAGATTTCCTCCCTCTCGATCAAGTAGGAGTCGAGATGTGATTCAAGTTTCGAGGACGAAACTTATTTTAAGGGGGGTAGAATGTAATGTACCGAATTTTCGGCACATAAATAAATGTAAATAAGGTGGTATGAAATACTATTGTTATGAAAGTTAGGAGAGTAAAGAATATTTGGAAGCGAGTTGGGCCCAAATCGGGATTAAAATGAGAATTCTGGAATTTTATTCGAGAAAGGGGGCCCAGATTTTTAGTGGAAAATTCACAGTGTCGGAAAATTCCGAGAAAATTACGGGAGCCCCGTAAATATGTTTTAAGATCACAGAAAAAGTTTCGCGTTGATCGGAGGCCGGATAGTGAGAACGGGCTCCGCCAACAGTGTCAGAAAATTCTGAGAAAATTTGGGGAGCTTCGTTATTATGTTTTAAGGTTACAGTAAAAATTTCGAGTTGATCGGATACCCGGATTGTGAGAACGGGATCCGCCAATGAATCTAGATACAGGGAGGTTTTGGGCTGGTGCGGAGACCCCGAAGGCAAAAAGTGACTTGTAGTTGTCTCAAATTGAATTAATTGGATTAATAGAGTGGGTATTAGAATGCATTTAATTAGTGGAATCAGATTTTTTTATTTCTTGTGCATTTACTGCTTGCCAACTACCCCTCACCCACCTCCCTTAATTAAGAAGCCCTCCACGTCATCGTCTTCTTCTCAATTTGAAAACAGGGGAAATGGGGGTGAAGCAGAGGATGGAAAGAATGAGAGAAAAGAAGGAAGATGGAGAAGATGGAGTAGTGAAATGGCTTGGTAATTGAAGATTTGGATAATGGAGTTGGTCTGGACCTACTACTGGAGGCCGTGTGGAACTGGGCGGCGCATGCGCGCGTCGAGCTCAACCTAGGTATGTTGCAGTTTTACCTTGTAGAGCTTGGGTGTTGCTCTCTTTTTAGTTTGGGTTTTATTTTTTTGGTGTGGACTAGTTGTCCACAACCCTGCAGGCGCCTGCGGGGGGGCTCGCCGCGCGGGCGCGCAAGGGCGCGCGCGCGGCTGGCCCTGTCGCTGCGCAGGCACACAAGGTGCCGCGCGCGCGCGTGCTGCGCGGGCGCACCCAGGCGCCGCGCGCAGCAGCGCCAGGGCGCTGCGCGGGCGCCAGGGGCGCCGCGCGCAGCGGCTCCTGGGCGCTGCGCGGGCGCCCGGGGCGCCACGCGCAGCGGCGCCAGGGCTGCGGCTGCCTGCGCTGCGCGGGCGCCAGGAGGCGCCGCGCGCAGCAGGCCGCAGGCACTGCGCGGGCGCCATGGGCGCCGCGCGCAGTTCCTGCGGCCACCCTGCAGCGAGGCAAGTGCCGCGCGGCAGGTCTGGGTGCCGCGCTGCTGGCTGCGAGCGCGCTGGTGCCGCGCGGGCAGCGGCAGCGGCGGCGCGCATCGACGAGTTCGCCGGATGCCTTTCGCGCTGCCTTTTTGATGGCCGGAGCTAGTTTTGTTGGCGATCGCGCGGGTGGGCAAAGTTCTCACTGTTTTGGTTGTTCTTCTTCTTGCTTGTTGTGGTGCAGATTTTTCTTTTGATGGGGCTTGGCCGGATTGGAGTGTTTCCGCCACGCGGAGCCCGGGAGCAAGATGGCTCGGAGGTGTGCTGCTTGTTGGCTGTTTTGAACAAGCTCATGTTGTGGATTTCTTTTATGAGTGTTTTAAGGATTGTGGAATTTTTGGAATGTGAGGCTGTGAGTGTGTGCCGTGGTTTTTGGGAGTTCTTATCAGACGAAAATGTGTGGGAAATGTGTGTGAGCTATGCTTATAGGCAGATGTTTGTTGGTTATGTTTGAAGGTGCTAGACTTAATTAATCTGATGTTTATGTGGGCAAGTATTTTAGAGATGCTGTGGGTATGTAGTGTGTATTGTGGGTGCTTGTGGGGTAAGTGGATTTATGTGAATGTGTGGTGTGGGTTGTGGTAGCCTGTATGGTGTAGGTGGAAGTTTGGGATTTATGAGTGTGATACTAATGTTGAGGGTGCTGGACTTGGGTTTAAAGTAATTTGTGTATGCTATGTTTTCTTGTAATGAAAGGGAGGAAGTGATTTTGTGCTTTGAAGTGGGCTGTGAGCCTATGTGCATGTGAGCATAATGTTGGAGATGTATTTGAGGACTTTTGTATATTTGTGAGTGTGCTTTGGATTATTAGAGTGTTATAGGTGATATTGTGATCAGTGTGAACTTGTATGTAGCAGGTGGATTTATGGGATTTGGTGGTTATGTGAGCTTTAATTTATTTTGTGCTAAAGGGAGCAGCTTGTGTGTGGTGGGGGTTGACTTAAGAAAATAATGTTTGGGTGAGCATGTAATTTTAATTAAGTTGTTAATAGGAGCTTGAAGAGTTTATGTGTTTTGAGTGAGCATTTGGAGCTGCTTGTGTGTTGAGGGAGTTTTGTAGGGTGTAAGTGGTTTGTGCAAATTGGATAAATGAGCATTTATTTTATGAGCGTGCAGATAATTTTGTCGCGCACCGTTTTGCGCGCCATCGCTAATATTATGCATTGTTTTGCATGCAGGGTTGGAAAAACGTGCACCGTTTTGCGTGCAGGTTTGGTGGCCGTGCACCGTTTCGCGTGCGGACCCGAGGGAAGTGCACCGTTTTGCGTGCAAGCTCGAGGAAACAAGAAGAATCGCACAGAGACCAATTGCAAGTGTCTACAAGCAATTGGGTACACTACAAGGTGGGGAATTCTGCCGAAATTGGGTGACCTCTCCCCTTGCTCCTTTGCTTTTCGATTCGAAGCATGATAGTAGCCTGTTAGAGGCGTTAGGTTGATCATGATTATGATTGCTTGTGTAGATGGATTCAGATGGAATAAGGGCAACTGTTGGTTGCCAGAGATAGAGGAATAGATGTGTGTGTGCAAATTGACACAGAGATAAAGTGCAACTGTTGGTTGCCAAAGATACTTGATGAATATGCATGCGTAGAAGTAATTACTATTTGATGAATGAAATGAAATAATTGCATGTATGAGAAAGATTTGTTGATTATGAGCGTGATCATGTTAGGGTATAACCCTAGGAATCATGTGGCATTAAGGAAAAGGACATGTTGGTAGTAAGACTAGGAGAAAACCTAGATTCAGGGTTTAACGAGTGACATCAAACTTAGGAGTTATCCTAGGGAGGACGAGTGGCATGGTCTTATGTGATAACCTAAGGACACTGGATAGAGTGATCAACATAGAGTCAGAGAACTCTAGGGTGTATATGGCATGGAACTTAGGTAAAGAGAACCTAAGGAGAATTAGTGTTCAACATAGAGTCAAGGAACTCTAAGATGAGTATGACATGGATCTTAGGTAAAGGAAACCTAAGGTGAATTAGAGATCAGCATAGAGTCAAGTTGACTCTGGGATTCAGTAAGGAATCAAGAGAATAGAACAAGGGATCAAATGTGGAGATATGAAAGGGAAAACAAGAAAGTAGAGTCGTGTAACTCTAAGTTAATAGTGGAACAGGAAAATAGAGTTAAGTTAACTCTAGGATTCAATGAGAAATCAGGAAAAATGGGATAAGATCCTAGGGTTAAAGAGTTTAACAGATATAACCCTAGAAAGTTATAGGGTGTATGGGCAAATGGACAATAACTTTAACTTCAATTTGAGTTAAAGAGATAAAAGAGAAATGTTTAAGAGTCCATGTGACTCTCTAGTTACCCGTGTGGCAAGACCCTGGGTAAGAGATGAAAAAGTGATTAATAAGCAAGACAATCAAATTGCTCAAGATAGAGCTAAAATTGGTTAATAAGCAAGACAAGCAAATTGCTTAAGATAAAGAGAATAAAAGAGGATATTAATGACGCCTTCGAATTTGAGACTCGTCAAGTGGAGCAGGACTCCATGGGCAGTGACCCGTCGGACGAGGTACTTTCGAAGGGCTAAAAGTGAAAGCAAGGAGCTAAATGCTCAAAGAAAAGAGAAAGTGATTTGCCAATGGCAAAAAGGGAGCTATAAGCTCGAATAAGAAAGGAAAGCAAGTGTTCAAAGGCAAAGAGGCAAAGAACTAATTAAAATGAAAAGAAAGAAAATATAAAGATAAAACGGGCGGACCTACGGTGAAACCAGCCCATGTTGGAGGTACGGGCAGTATCCCTCTCCCGGGTAGAGACCCGTTCGGGACGTTTCTTCCGTAGGACGGGGTAACACTTGCGGGTGTTATCGGCAACCTTAGAAATCTTATCTTATGGTAGCAGGACTACCGGGCTCGGGCCCGTTGGATAAGAATTTCTGAGGGTTAACTTGAACTAAAGCACCAGAATCTAAAGAATAAGAAAAATAGAGTGGCCAAGGTGGCCGGGTTAGTTGGACTCAGTATTCAGCGGCATAGTAGCCGAGTTGGTGCGTAGCAGCCTAGTGTGGCTAGACAGAGTAGTGCTGAGTAGATGGTTATACACAGATAGTGTAGAGATATGTTATATTGCATAGCTGCATATTGATGTTGAGGATTTTAGTTTCCTAGCACACTATTATTATTGCTTCCATTGGACCAAGTGGTGTAGGACACTCTCTCTCGGTGGTTGAACCCACTGGGAACTCGCTCGTAAGTTCTCACACCCCTTGGGTGACCCCCCACAGGTTCGGGAATGGATGCAGAGGTCGAGACAGATCAGATGCAGTCGACAGCGAGGCATACGACAGGGGCAAGGGCCCAGCAGCATAGTGACCTAGAGGGTCTAGCAGAGGTATCCCTTTCTATGTATTTCTTGAGTGAACCTTGTATGGTGAGGAATTATGTAAAGGAAATGTAATAATTTTATTTGCAAGTTCAGAATTGTAAAGTGTAATAAGTTTAATTTATGGTTCACTCTTGTATGCTTTCATTTCCGCATTAACTGTTCGTTTATTAAATGAAAGTTTTAATTTATAGTGATTTTTAGTACTCTGATATTGAGCTTCCGCATACACTTGTTGTGTTATTATGGATGTTACCGTTCCTTTCGGGTAGAAAAAGGTTTTACCCGATTGGCGGGTCTGTTGGCATGCCCGAACCGTACAAATTGGTGGACTCGGGGCGTGACAGAATCAGAGAAAGCAAGGAAAAATGAAAGAGAAGAAAAGGGAGAGAGAGCAAGCTTGGTGCTGCTTGTGTGATCGTGTTCCTTGGAGCTGGACGGAGCCGCGCGTGCGTCGGCTGTGCATGAGGTACGTGTTGGATTTGATTCAAGCATGGGAGTTTTGGATTTATTGATGGATTTTCAATAAGTTTTGAGCTGAGTGGATTTTTATTTCCTTCCATCTCGTTCCATGCTTGCACCTTGGGAACCACTTGTGTGCTGTTGGTTGGGAGCTTTCGATATTTTACTGCGCGAAGCCGAGGGCATGCGCGCGTGCTGTGTGGTGACTGTGGAGTGAGCCGAAGCGCGCCGGATATTTGTAGAGGACCCGAGGGTGATGTTCGAGCTTCCGGGGAATTTTTCGAGGATCGCGAGAGTGCGCGCGCGCGGCGCAGTTTTGGGTTTTTTTTTTTCGGCAGTTTCTGACAGTGAGCGGCGCGACACTTCATCGACTTCAGCGTTTGCCTACGAAATGCTTTTGAGGTGGGTTGGAATTTCTCCGAAATGTATGGAATGCCCTCTAAAGCTTCTGTAAGCATGTTGATCATGTTTAGTTTATCTGTTTTATGCTTATTAAATCTGATAGTTGCCTAGAAAATTGCAGAAATACTTTCCTGAGCCCCTGATATTTTTAGCATGATCTAGAGGTGTCTTGACACTAGACTGCATGATTATTTTGCATTGGATTGGCATCTGAACCGTTTTAAAAATCGTCGGACATGTTTAATGAAAACCGGACTTTGAAATATGTTTCTAAAACTGTGAGATCACCCAGAGGGGTTGAGTTGGTTCAGATTGCATGTATGCTCGTGCCAGAGGGCCAAGCGGATTTTTAGTGCATTGTGTGTTGAGTTTCTAGTGTCTTGAGAGTTGCATTTCCTGGTTGGGATTGTTGGGTTCATTCTAGATCATGGGTCGTATTTCTGATTTAGTCGTGGAGGTTTCCTGACTTCGCCATGGGTTGTGCATTATCAGATTGAGTCGTAGAGAGTTCTCCGACAGATTATGTGAGGATTTGGGCATTTCCCGATTGAGTCGTGGTTTCTTTTCCGACTGAGTTGAGCTGTTGAGCATTTGAGTTTTCGATCTATTTGCTCGTGGATCATAGCCTGCATGTGCCGCTTATGAGACAGTTGATACTGATGAGATACTTGAGTTTGGTGGGGTCGCTCCCCTCGAGCTACGCCCCGGGTGCGTGTGGATGATGCGACTAGTTGATACACTAGAGTTCGCTTGAGATTGAGATAGTCCGTGTGGGACGCCCTATGTAAGTCCCGTCCCAGTGTGGATGAGATGGCAGTAGGTTTGGCGTAGGCTTTGTTGGGTTATATCTAATATGGATCTAAATAGGGGTAAAAACACCTAGAGGGGGGTGAATAGGTGTAAACAATAAACACTCAAAAATCTTTGCGTAATAAAACCCAGTGCGGAAAAATAAATAACACGCTAAGATTTTACGTGGAAAAACTCCAAACCGGAGTAAAAAACCACGGGACCGATAACACGGCGAAATCCACTAGAATTAAACACGTACAAGGTGATATAACGTACTCACAGACGACTCAACCTTTTACCATACGCTCCTAGTAGATCTTCTCCGCTCGCTCCACAACGCTTCTCGAATCCACGATCTGCGCCCAACGCGAATCCACAGCGTCCAACGTCGAGTCCACGACGTCCGACCGAATCCACGGTCTTCACCCAGTAGCACGCTTCGAATCCACGAACGTACCTCGCTCCGAATCCACGAGAGCGGTTGCACCTTGAATCCACAAGGCCACGCGAGTCCACGCGCCGATTTTGGGTAAATCGTTGTTTTTTGGTGGTGATGATCCGCCGAATACTTAGATTAAAGATAGATCGGAAATACCATCTAAGTATTCATTATTTGATTCTACTCAAAATCTGAGTTTGAAAACCTAGAATCAAATTAATCAATATAGATGAAGAAACATAGAATTAAATCTATTGATTTCCTTTCTTCTCTATATGTGGATTTTTTTTTTCCGTTGATTTTTTCATTACGGATTATTTTTCGGATGCCCTAAAAATGAATTAGGGTCTATTTATAGGTTAGAAACCATTGGAAGAAGATAAGGATCAAAAACTAACCTTTCTGGAAGTTTTCAGGACGGCGATCCGGATTGGAATTGTGATCCGGATGCGTCGCAAACAGAATTTTTCCAGAAAACCATGTTCGGGATCCGGATGAAGAACCACGATCCGGATCGTTCATACAGTTTCTGCAAAATTCACGTTCGGGATCCGGATTGAAGCAGATGTGTTCCGGACTGGATTTGCGCATGAACTACCCTATGTTCGGGATCCGGATTGTAGTCCCTGATCCGGATCCTGAACATGTCCCATGTCCAGTTTTTGATTTTTATGCAATTAAAAATTCTTCCAAGTGTTTCTACACTATAAGAAGTATTCGGATCACCAAAATTATTTAGTTAAACGTACCTGATCCTTTTGAATTCTTCTTTCTTGAGATTGAGGTATATGATCCAAACTTCTTCATCTTCAATCTTCAAGACTTAACCATTTTCACGAAATACGCCAACTCAAATTCCGTAACAATCTCCCCCTTTGGCGGTTTCGTGACAAAACACAAATCCACAAAAGAAAATTCAAAAAGATATTTTTGTTGCTATCACCATACAACAAAAATTTACAATGGAGATCCAAAAATTAAATACATGAGATAAACTCCTAAAACAGACTCTAGACTTAGACATCTGTACTCTCTGCAAAAGAAATCATTCTTGACAAACAAATCGTTAGATACCTCAAGAATTGAAACATTCAAAACCAAACACAGAGATAGAGTTTATACTCATCATGACATTTATGAAATCAGATATGTAAGAAAATATCAATCAGAAGTAGAGATATCTTCTAAGCATTAACATCCAAATGTCATAAGTTTGTTAGTCAACAACAACTTGTTAGTAATATTACATGCCCAAATAGTTAGTCGAATAGTTAGTCGACTCATGCAATTATTCACAATACAAAACCAAAGTTGTTGTATACTTACCTACAAAGTTCAAAGTTCAAAGTTTACTTACCTCCAAAGTTCAAAGTTTAAAGTTCTCACAAACCATTGTCAATCATTGTTCATATCTCTCTCCCCGTTTTTGTCACTAAACTGAGCCAAAATTACAAAAATGAAAGGGAGTTAAACGGTTCGAAAAGTGTAAGAACTAAACTAAAACCTGCAAAACAAAAGAAAAACCAAGATTAGATTAATCTGAATCTTCAGAACTGGTACAGCCGAGTTTTTGAAAGATCTTTTTCAGTATCTTGTTCATAGACATCCGTTCCTTCCTTAAATCTCCTATGTCGGCTTTCATTGTAACGAACTCGTTTGACATTCGTTCTTGTTCTGAAGAAAGTCGTTGTTGCTCCCGATAAATAGAGGTAACAGAGGCATCATCCTCTGATGTTGAAGCTGGTGCAGGTGGTGCTGAAGCTGTCGCTGCTGTTTTTGCTGCTGTTGTTGATGTTGAGGGTCGCTGTCCGCGAGGAGGTGTTGGAGGCTCATCCTGTCTTTGTGAGAGGGACTTCACAATAGTTGTATCGTTGATAGTTCCCAAGCTATGCATGTATGCTAACGATGAAATATCGACTTTAAATTTCTTCAAAATTCGCATAATGATTATTGGGAAGGGAAGTCGCTCTGTAGGATGGGCATGTTCCACATACCGCGCCATCCTTGACCAGATGAGATAGGGAATGTTGAAATTAGATCCCATGGCTGCTGCTGGGTTTCCAAGAAGATAAAGAAATAACATTCTATCCCATCTAAGAACTTTTGTTTGCATATTGGGTAGGATGTTGTAGCAAACAATAAAGTTCAGGAAGCGATACTCCGGTCGAAGTTCTTTTGAGAAGATTGAATTTCCCGTCGACTGAGTATCGGGAAAACAAATCACGTTGACAACCACTCTCCAAGTTGTATTGCTAAAAATATGACCCTTTAGGTAATGAGCACCATCAACCCGGGCCTTCATTCCTAACACCTCTCCAATTAATTGAGGTGTAATCTTGATCTTAATGTAATACTCGGAAATTTGAGTTGGTTTAAAGAGTATTTTTCAGGTGTGAATGTCTGCGAGGAAACAAAATTTAACCTTAGTGGTGTGTATACCGGTGTGCGGATGGCACAGTTTCCGAAACACAAATTCCGCCTTTCCGATCCGAGTCTGATCTCGGAAATCTGAGGTCTCCAGTGCGACCGTCTCATCGAATCGAGTGAAAATGGTATAGACCGTTTGTCGATCCGGCGGTCGGATCGTCCTGAACTTAGCAAGGGAACTAGTGGGACCCGCGACTTAAGTGAATAGTGAAATGAATAGTAACTCCCTGATTTAATTCCCTCGCTAGCCAACGTCGGCCGATCAACTGTCTGGAGTCCGAATCTGACGATCCAGGTAGTCGATTTAAATGGCGTCATCGTTCTGAGCGCAGAGGCGTTGTCCAAATTTCCATTTGATGAGCCGGAAGCATCGTAAAGTGTGCAGAACTGTTTAATTTACCATATATGATGGATTTTAAAATTATAGGGGACTGAATGCGACAAACCAAAATCGCTACCTGATAGGTTTCGTCGAGCCGGACGTCGTGGCGAAGTCCGTTTTTCGATTTGACAACTAAAGTGCCTCGAAAAGCGTGAATTACGGTGAAAAGTCCGGCATTGTGCGCAAGAAACCCTATATTTTATGCTCCGTTTCGCGTGCTGCTCTTTGGAGAGGGACCTTAGTGTGAAACAAGTTTGCTGTGATGGACTGGGCTCAAAATAGCAAGTTTTGAGGGATTGAAATGCATTTTTGTAGCATGCATTATATAAGAGTATTAGTGTTAGGGTTCTCTTTAACCCTAACCCCGTGGCCTTAGCCCAGCCGCCAGCTTCAACCGTCCCCCTCTCCCTCTGCCGCACTCCTCGGTGGTCGCACACCGGCCGCCGCCGTCTCGTCGCCGGAGAGGAAGAAGAATCAAGGAACTTTCTTGATCTCGGTTTGGGGAGGTGAGGGTTGCCCCCTGAGGACTTGGGTTGCTCCAAGCTTCATCTGAAGGCATCTCTGTGCCTAGGAGACTCGAGCCGAGGAGCCCCGACGCCTAGCTCCGCCGTGCGCCACCGCGGGGAAGCCTCTATCTTCATCTTCTCCGGCGAGGTAAGAGGTTGGGAAACTTTGTAATATAATTGGCCGATGGACCCTAGAAGTGTGTTCCTGACATTGAGTGGATCGTACCTGTGAAGTTTGAGCCGCCGCCGTCGTCCCGATCGCCGGCGGGAGCGACTCTTCGCCGGAAGTCGGTATTTGGCCGATCTTGAGCGCGGGAAGGATCCAACCGTCGAGATGAGAATCAAGACCGTTAAACCTCTTCTTCTAGATGACTTCAAGGGCTCCATGAAGTTTCGGTCTGATCGGTTAAGGATCCACGAAGTACAAGCTTGCCCTAGAACCGAGCAAAAGAGAGCCTCGGCCAAGCTTCGCCGTCCGGCGCCGCCGTGCACCCACGCCGCCGGCCACCACCACAGGAAGCATCGGGGAGTCGAGAGAAACACTTTGGTCCAAGTTAGAACGGCTCTCGTGCTCCGGCAAGAAATCCGCCATTAGAGCTCTCTCTCTTCGCCGAGCTTGAACTCCGGCGATCGCCGGGGCTCCGCGCGGTGGGAAAGCGACCCAGGTGAGTTCCTTGGAGATAATTATGTCTTCTTGTGAAGTTGCATGAAGATTTTTACGTGGGGTTTTGTGTTTCCGTAGTTGCACCACTTATGCAATCCGAGCTCGGGTGAGCTCCGCCGCCGCGTGTCGCCGGCCCTTTCCGTCGCCGGCCAGTGACCCAGGTGAGCTTGTAGGATCTGTAGGAAGCTCCCCAGCAATTTGCATGAAGCTTTTAACGTAAAGATTTCATTCTTCCTAGTTGCACCATCTTGCTTGACCGAGCTCCACCGCCGGCCGCCGCCGTCGCTTCCGGTCGCCGTTGGGACACCCAGGTAACCTCTAAACCCTGCATGCTTGCTTTCCATCCATCTTAGAAGGTCCCAGGTGCTGCCTTTGCTGAGAAAGAGCTCGGGCTTTGGCTTAGGTTTGTTGTGAAGTTGGGGCACACCAACTGTTTGAGGAAATGCCTCAATGAAGAAATGTATGGAATTAGACTTCGAGTATTATATGAATTTTGCTCCATTATGTCCCCTGAGCTTGATGCTCACTCCAGATCGAAGTTGATCTGTGGGGACTTATGTATAGAGCATTGAGAACATGTTAGAAAGCAAGGGTCTTGGATCTCTTTGATCCAGCAAATTCTGGGCTGCCCAATGGTGAGCCTAGGTGTCCTGGTGTTCCTTGGAGACCAATGTTTCAATTTATTTTAAATTTGCACAAGTATGCTTCAAGTTATAGCATTATTAAGCCTTATGTCTAACAGTTGGCCGTGGTAGTGTTGGGTCAGTTTACAAAGTCGCGACAGTGAGCTCCTGGCTATTTTGGGGTCACTGGACGCGATGCTCACCCTAGTTTCTGCTTTGGTCGAGTCGAGGAGTTAAAAAATGCATTAAAGCCTATGTTAGCAAGAAGTCATGGCCCGAAGTTTTTCTCGGGTTCCGTGCGGCTGAAAATTGGTGAGCACGGTGTCCAGCAATTCGAGGGCCACCTACTAAAGGTGACGGTTCATTAAAATGATGTCCCGATAAAGAGAACAAGCGAAAACGGCTCTCAAATTGCTATAAAAGTGCGATTTCTTGAAACCCTAGGGGTCAAAATGCAATTGTAACCTTATGTGCTGTCTCGGGCCGTGTGTCAATGATCTCTAAACGTTTGGTAGGGATCCAGCGGCTCCCGTTGAGCGGAAAACAGATATCGACCCGTAAATCGGCAAAATCGTCGGTTTTACGGTTTCCGGCATGAGTTTCGTGTGTTTCGGTGAAATAGAGCAGTTAGTGATTGTTGTCAGTTGCCTCTGGTTAACCCCGATACTGTCATGACTAGTCCAATGATTTTAGTCTTTCGTCGGGAGACCCCAAAGCCAAAATGGACTTTCCGGGAGTTTCGCGAGCATTTGTGGCAACACTTTGATACAGAGATTCACGATTTGGCCCCTGTCTACCTGAACATCAAAATTATGATGTTTAGGGTCAACCGGTGTAGTTTGGTGGTTTTTGGATATTTGTAGACCGTAGGCGGGTCAGGTTTAGTGCTTCAGTGGATTTCCGGGAATTTCGGTTTAAGCCTAGTTTTGGCTAAGTTCCCCGTGTTAGCATTTTGTTATTGCAGTGCTGTCGGGATGGGTATGAGTGAGTCTATTTCTGATCACAGTTTCTGTTCAGGGCCCAGCAGTTCAGCACCAGCCTCCCGGTAGTCTAGCGGGAGTTCGGGATCGGCCTTCGTTCGGGGGGTTCGTTCGACTGACTTCGAGGTGGGTACCCCTTAGAACATCTTGTGTATGTTTCCGTTATTGTCATTTATGTCTTGTGAGGGGTGACGTGGACCTCCGGGTTCAATGAACGCCGCTGTGGAAGACTGGATGGGCAGTTCGCCCATCCGAACAACAGTAGGGTTGTTTGGAGCGTACTAGCGAGGGGGACGGTGATCGGTATGACCAGACGGACATCGAAAGGTGGGTTCATCTCCCGACAGTTCTTGAGTCGGGAAACGAGAGCAATTGGTAAGAGTAAAGGTTGACGTGTTGAAATGTTGCTAACCCCGTTCATGCAAATGTTTTGTTATCACTATGTTTATAGCGACTGAGGGTCGTTGTGCCCGACGATACATCGTGTTCTGGGAGGTCACCGAGGCAGGTGCTCGGTCTGGCTTACCGAGGTTGGTGCTCGGTCTGGATGGCCGAGGTTGGTGCTCGGTCGAGGCTCGTGTTACTACACGCACACCGGCGGCTTGGCCCCCGCAAGGGTGTGCTTTTTCGGAAAAGTGGTACGTTGACCCGTGTACCCCACGTGACGGTGACGTTAGGAAAGGGGGCCCCCGTGGGTGGGGGGTGTGAGCGGTGATGCCGAGGCGGGTGCTCGGCGGCCGAGGCAGGTGCTCGGCAGGGGTTCCGAGGCAGGTGCTCGGTGTGGTTGCCGGGGGAGGTGCCCGGTTTGGTTTGCACAAGGTTCCTTATTGCTTGGTTTGCACAGGAGTCTTTATCGTTTGATTTGCACGGGGTCCTTCATTGTTGATTGCTCTGGTTTTTACCGTGATTTGCCTTGCTTTAGCATTATTGCCTTTATTGTTATTTCCGGTCACTGACTTCCCACTCTGTGACAGGTTTGTCTAGTCCGTCCAGGGGCGAGTGCTGGGGCGTTGGTGAGGCCGCGTAAGCGATCTTCTGGCCCTTAGAGGCTACTGATACGGTTTACTTTCCCTTCTTTGTTCATTTCATTACGCATTGTAGCTAGTTGTGGATCGCGATACCCCCGTGGGATCGATGTGGATGTTGGGCTATGCGATAGCTCTTTTGGATGTGTGATTTGTTCTTATTTCTTGGTTTGGCCGCTTTCAAACTACAAACAAGGAACCAGGAAACTGTTGTGAAAACTGTTTTAAAAATATGGGTGTCGTGTGGACGCCGTTTTCAAATTCTGTGGATTTATGTGATTTCGAAACTAGTTTTAATAAAACCTGATGTCGAGTGGGCATCGCTTTCAAAACCCTGTGGTTTTATCCTTTCGAAAATAGTCGGCCTCTTTATTACTTGTGGAAACTGATTGTATGATGTTGAAAATGGTTGTATGCGGTTAGCAATCGGTCTAGTGTGGTTAAAGGCATGTTTGTGCGAACCTTGTGATCAGGACGCCGTGCATATACAAAGGAGACTCTGCCTTGTTGCAGAGCGAATTTGTATATGCGGCGGGTCTGGGCACGCACTGGGGGAGATTTGTTTCAAAAAAAAAAATATGTAGAAGTTTGGGAGCATCAGCGGCTTCCCTTCCGCGCGTAAAAACCCCCCGGGGCGTGACAGATTAAGATGGTATCAGAGCAACAACTTTAACCACAGTAGTCATTGTCCAACATCCACAGAAGCACATTACCACTAGCTACTAACTAATGAAATGATCAGGGTATAGGTGCGTAGAGATGCGTGAGTGCGGGATTGTTAAGTTTTGTTTCTCGGTTTAACTCGGCTGTTGTGCTAGTGTAGTCCGGTTGGTTTGGAGGTTGGGGTCGAGGCCGGCTGCCGCCGGGTTCGAGGAGGTCGCTGGGGAAGCGACGAATTAAACAACCGGCACGGGACACGGTGGGACTGCCGATGGTGCTCATGCACCCGGTGCGGCTGTTAACACAACAGATCGTTGTGTCGGTTTTTGTCTTCCAAACCCCTTCCTCTGCTGACGCCTGGTCGTCGTTAGTAATGGTAACTGGTGGCAGGGTAATCCGCCGGTGGTTGTTAGTGTGTCAGCTGTTATGTCGGACGTGGGTGGCTCTTGTCTAAGGTTGTACCTTTTAGGTCTTCCGATTTAGGTTACAACGGATTGTCGGCCAAATCTTTTGCACCTTGGGCAAGGTAAGCGATGGTGCTGGTCAGCTCTTTTTAAGGGGTTGTGGTGGTGTAGCTCTGAGTTGAGTTCTCCTGTTCGGCACAAGAGGGTCGGTTAGGTCGTCTCATTAATGGGTTGACGCGTGATCCCTCGAGTGCTGTAACGACCCGGCAACTTCGCAATAATCGCTCGTTGGGCCCAAACCACAGCCCAAATGCTTAAGCCCAGTTATTATTATTAGTGTCTATGTCTCATATAAAACCAATCACAATTCCATCCATATCCGATGTGGGACTATTGGGGGCGTCACAGACTCCCCCCGTTTAGGCCTGACGTCCTCGTCAGCCCAAACACACAGCCCAAGATCACCAGGCGATGTGAGACTCGTCTCGCTAGTCCTGTCATCTAGACCCAGACTCAGCCGAGACTCGCCGCACACTTCCGGCTGGTTATTGGCTCTGGTCTATGCAATAATAGAGAGTAACCGCGATATGTGAACAATAATAAGATGATAATCTCTAAGCATGAGCGACACATGAATTATTTAAGTTAAAAGCCAACGGAGATCGACGCTAATTACCACGCTTAACCCACCTGTCGCCTGTAGCGTTCCGCGTTCGCCTCCTTCGCGTTCCGGCGCGCTCCCCAACGCTGCAAAACGGATTCCCCGGGCGGGGAGGTCAAGACCCAAAGAGCGCAGTCCAAGAAGAGCCCCGAAAATCGCAGCATGCGCGTGTTAGCCGCGCGGCGCCCCGCATGCGCGGGTTGCCCTGTACGGCAGCCCCGCATGCGGGCTGCCCCGCGGGCAGCCCCGCGTGCGGGGTGGCCCGCACGGCAGCCCCGCATGCGGGTGGCCCGCCCGCGGCAGCCCCGCATGCGGGCTGCCCCGCGCGGCAGCCCCCGCATGCGGGGTGGCCCGCGCGGCAGCCCCCGCATGCGGGCTGCCCGCGCGGCAGCCCAGCGTGCGGGGGCTCCCCGCGCGGCAGCCCGCGTGCGGGTTGCCCAACGCGGCGGCCCCGCTCGGGCGGGGGAAGAAGTTGCCGCAGGCACGGGCAACCCCGCGCGATGCCCATCTCGCGCGGGTGCCCTGCCGGCGGGTGGCTCGCCCCGCCCCGCGTCCCCTCTCCGGTCCGCCCAAGAAAACCCTCCCCTACACAATTTTTAAAATCAAGACGAGGGAGGGAAAATGAGATCGCGCTCACCTTGTCCTCGTCGGCACCGGGCGGAAAAAGAGAGGGATCGTCCTATTTTGGGTTCGTCGGATCTTGCTGGGAGGCGATCGGTTTTCTCCCTTCTCCTCGTCGGGATCTCGCGTCGCCTCGATGCGGGTGGAAGACGGCTTCGGTTCTCACTTGTGCGAAGGAAAAAAAAGAAAGGGAATGGGGAAACCAATCCCTCAGCCCTTATTAATTAGCCGTTTAGGTGCAAACGGGTCTAAACCCAAGTCCAACTAAACGTAACCCCGCCTAGACCAAAGGTGCATTAGGTTAACATCGATTTCGCTCAAATAAAATCAGATTAAATTTAATTAACTCCAATTGAATAAATTTAGATCAGAATTAACAAAATAAAATAAATTAAATCAAATTAACCTAAACCCGGGCCTGGTTTACTCTGCGGAGGTGGCTGACACTGCGACCACTTCAGGAATTTATTCGGACGATTCCGGGGTCGAAAAACAGATCCGTTCGCGCCGCTGGCCTCCGTTTCGCGAGCTTATTCTCTAAAAATACCCGCGAGCCCCGTCGGCCTGCCCAAAAACAACGCAAGAAAGAGTCGTACCCTGGACCCTTAGCCGAAAGGCGGTTCAAGAAAAAACAGGAGAGGCCAGAAGGGACCAAAAACCAGCGGTTATTACACCACTCTCCTCTAAAAAACGAGTTTCGTCCTCGAAACTCAAGCCCGGGTGGGAGCGAAAGGTCGGGTAGCACTCCTTCATCTTAGACTCCAGTTCCCAAGTTGCTTCCCGCTCCTCGTGGTTGTTCCAAAGTCCTTTACGTAGGGGATGGTTCGATTTCGCGAGTGATTTGTTTTCCCTTGCCAAGATTCTCACCGGGGTTTCTTCAAAGCTGAGGTCTCCTTAAGCCAAGTGCTGAGGTGTCCAGGACGTGTGACGGGTCAGGAAGGTATTTCCGAAGCATCGACACATGGAATACGTCGTGGACTCGGTCGAGGTTTGGTGGTAGGGCGAGGCGGTAAGCGACTGGGCCAATGCGCTCCAGGATCTCGAAAGGCCCCACAAACCGTTCTTAATCTGTCACGCCCCGGGGGTTTCGTTCAGCGGAAGTATTTAGGAAAACGGGTTTGATTAGCGTGTCCAAAAATTTTGTTTGAAATTCCTTTCTTCCCGGAGCGTGCCCAGACCCGCCGCATATACAGGATCGCTCTGTAAACGGACAGAGTCTCCCCTGTAAATGCACGGCGTAGCGTTTAGTACATGTTCCGAGTCACACACACAACCATTCAATCACAACAATCAGTAACAGATTTCATTATTCTAACCATTCAAACATTTGGCCGATCGATTTGGAAAGGATAAATCCTCAGATTTGAAAGAGCGCCCACCCGGCACTTATGATTTGAAAACTAGTTTTGAAATCAACATAAATCCACAGGGTTTTGAAAACGGTGCCCACACGACACCCAAGGTTTGAAAACTCATTTCGCAATCCATAAATCCCCAAGGTTTTGAAATCAGTGCCCACACGACACTTAGATTTTTAAAACGGTTTTCGCAACTTTTCTTTGGTTTTGCTTTTCTTTTTCAAATGGCCCACATAGATAAAAAGGAATGTAATGCATAAAAGAGTAACCAAATACCGACATCCACGTCGACCCCACGGGGGTATCGAGAACCTCACACGTATCAACAAAGTAAATGAAATGCGAGATAAATAAAGAAATACAGTCCAGGGTTCCCGGCAACCCGGAAGCTCCCGCCCCGTCCTCTCCGTCGTCTACCTCTCCCTCCGCCCAGTCCCTGTCACAAAGTGGGGCGTCAGTAACGAGTAATAATAGAGCAGGATAAAAAACAGTAAAGCAAACCGTGACCGCAACCGGGCAACCGCCCTCTCCAGAGGGAAACCACAATCTGTGCACCTGTAACCTGCTATACCGGGCCCCGTCGGATAACCAAACCGACGGCCCATACCGTACCTGCACATCCCGACCGCGTCGGACAACTAAACCGACGGGTCGCACCGCTCGCACCTCGGCGCCTCAACCCCACAACTAATAAGGGGCCCCACTACGTCACCTCGTGGGTATACACGGGTCATAGACCTCTTTTCCGGAAAAGTGCACCCCTCACGGTGGCCAAACCGTGGGTGCACGTGTTGCAGCCTCGAGCACAGTAACCACAATATATGAACGATAGTAAGATGATAATCACAAGGTGTATGCAATAATAGAGAGTAACCACCATACATGAACGACGGTAAGATAACAATCACAATGTCTATGCAATAATAGAGAGTAACCGCGATATGTGAACAATAATAAGATGACGATCCCAACGTCTATGCAATAATAGAGAGTAACCGCGATATGTGAACAATAATAAGATGATAATCTCTAAGCATGAGCGACACATGAATTATTTAAGTTAAAAGCCAACGGAGATCGACGCTAATTACCACGCTTAACCCACCTGTCGCCTGTAGCGTTCCGCGTTCGCCTCCTTCGCGTTCCGGCGCGCTCCCCAACGCTGCAAAACGGATTCCCCGGGCGGGGAGGTCAAGACCCAAAGAGCGCAGTCCAAGAAGAGCCCCGAAAATCGCAGCATGCGCGGTTAGCCGCGCGGCGCCCCGCATGCGCGGGTTGCCCTGTGCGGCAGCCCCGCATGCGGGCTGCCCCGCGCGGCAGCCCGCGTGCGGGGTGGCCCGCGCGGCAGCCCCGCATGCGGGGTGGCCGCGCGGCAGCCCCGCATGCGGGGTGGCCCGCGCGGCAGCCCCCGCATGCGGGCTGCCCCGCGCGGCAGCCCCGCATGCGGGGTGGCCCGCGCGGCAGCCCCCGCATGCGGGCTGCCCGCGCGGCAGCCCCGCATGCGGGGTGGCCCGCGCGGCAGCCCCCGCATGCGGGCTCCCCCGCGCGGCAGCCCCGCGTGCGGGGGCTCCCGCGCGGCAGCCCCGCGTGCGGGTTGCCCCACGCGGCGGCCCCGCTCGGGGGGGGGAAGAAAGTTGCCCGCAGGCACGGGCAACCCCGCGCGATGCCCATCTCGCGCGGGTGCCCTGCCGGCGGGTGGCTCGCCCCGCCCCGGCGTCCCCTCTCCGGTCCGCCCAAGAAAAGCCCTCCCCTACACAATTTTTAAAATCAAGAACGAGGAGGGGAAAATGAGATCGCGCTCACCTTGTCCTCGTCGGCACCGGGCGGAAAAAGAGAGGGATCGTCCTATTTGGTTCGTCGGATCTTGCGGGGAGGCGATCGGTTTCCTCCTTCTCCTCGTCGGGATCTCGCGTCGCCTCGATGCGGGTGGAAGACGGCTTCGGTTCTCACTTGTGCGAAGGAAAAAAGAAAGGGAATGGGGAACCCAATCCCTCAGCCCTTATTAATTAGCCGTTTAGGTGCAAACGGGTCTAAACCCAAGTCCAACTAAACGTAACCCCGCCTAGACCAAAGGTGCATTAGGTTAACATCGATTTCGCTCAAATTAAATCAGATTAAATTTATTAACTCCAATTGAATAAATTTAGATCAGAATTAACAAAATAAAATAAATTAAATCAAATTAACCTAAACCCGGGCCTGGTTTACCTCTGCGGAGGTGGCTGAACACTGCGACAACTTCAGGAATTTATTCCGGACGATTCCGGGGTCGAAAAACAGATCCGTTCGCGCCGCTGGCCTCCGTTTCGCGAGCTTTATTCTCTAAAAATACCCGCGAGCCCCGTCGGCCTGCCCAAAACAACGCAAGAAGAGTCGTACCCTGGACCCCTTAGCCGAAAGGCGGTTCAAGAAAAAAACAGGAGAGGCCAGAAGGGACCAAAAACCAGCGGTTATTACACCACTCACCTCTAAAAACGAGTTTCGTCCTCGAAACTCAAGCCCGGGTGGGAGCGAAAAGGTCGGGGTAGCACTCCTTCATCTTAGACTCCAGTTCCCAAGTTGCTTCCCGCTCCTCGTGGTTGTTCCAAAGTACCTTTACGTAGGGGATGGTTCGATTTCGCAGTGACTTGTTTTCCCTTGCCAAGATTCTCACCGGTGTTTCTTCAAAGCTGAGGTCCTCCTTAAGCTCAAGTGCTGAGGTGTCCAGGACGTGTGACGGGTCAGGAAGGTATTTCCGAAGCATCGAAACATGGAATACGTCGTGGACTCGGTCGAGGTTTGGTGGTAGGGCGAGGCGGTAAGCGACTGGGCCAATGCGCTCCAGGATCTCGAAAGGCCCCACAAACCGTGGGCTCAGTTTGCCCTTTAACCCGAAACGCTTGATACCTCTGGATGGTGAGACCCGCAAAAACACGTGCTCCCCTGCTTGAAATTCCAAGTCACGGCGCCTCTGATCTGCATAACTCTTCTGTCGACTCTGGGCGGTTAGCAGGCGCTGTCTGATAAGGCGCACTTTCTCTTCAGTTTCCTCCACTAAGTCGGGTCCCAGGAGTTTCCGTTCTCCCAAGTCGTCCCAACAAATCGGGGATCGGCAGCGCCTTCCGTATAAGGCTTCGTAGGGCGCCATCTGAATGCTGGCCTGGTAGCTATTGTTGTAGGCAAATTCCACGAGGGGTAGGTAGCGTGACCAACCGGCCCCCCAATCAAGTGCACAGGCGCGAAGCAGGTCTTCTAGGTTTGTATCGTGCGCTCTGACTGTCCGTCCGTCTGAGGGTGGAAGGCGGTGCTGAAATGTAATCTGGTCCCCATGGCCCGCTGGAGACTTTGCCAAAACTTCGAGACAAAGCGCGTGTCTCTATCCGAGGTGATCGATGCCGGTACCCCATGTAGTCTCACGATCTCGCTGATGTAGACTTGAGCTAACCGTTCGCGGGTCCAAGTTGTATGAACCGGCAAGAAGTGTGCTGACTTGGTTAATCTGTCGACTACGACCCAGACTGTGTCGTGGCCCTGTTGTGATCGAGGAAAACCAGTGACAAAGTCCATGGTGATCTGGTCCCATTTCCACTCTGGTACCGGTAAGGGCTGTAACTTCCCTGCTGGTCGCTGGTGCTCGGCCTTTATCTGTTGGCATACTAGGCAGTGGGCTACGTGTCGCGTCACGTCTTCCTTTAGCTTAGGCCACCAGAACGTCTGTTTGAGGTCCCTGTACATCTTCGTGCCCCCCGGATGTGCCGCATAAGGGGCTCGGTGTGCCTCAGCTAGGATCTCTTCCTTCATCTCTGCTGAACTCGGCACGCAGATCCGTCCGCGGAACCGTAAGGTGCCGTCGCTTTCCACCGCAAAGTCAATTTCTTGGCCCAGTAGGATCTTGTCTCGTATATGCTGTAGGTGTGGGTCGGTCTGCTGTCCCTCCTGGATCCTCTCGAATAACGTCGGCTTGATTACCAAGGTTAGAAGTTGCATAACCGTGCCTGCCGGCACCACCTCCAATTGCATTCGCGCGAACTCCGCGATCAGGTGGTCTTGCTTCGTTAGCGCGCTCTCCGATGCCCCTTCTTGATGCCCTTTCCTGCTCAGTGCGTCAGCTACCACGTTTGCTTTTCCGGGATGATACTGAATCGTCAAGTCGTAGTCCTTCAACAATTCGAGCCATCGCCTCTGCCGCAGGTTTAACTCTTTCTGGGTAAAGATGTATTTCAGACTTTGATGATCTGAGAAAACGTTGCAGTGGACTCCGAAAAGGTAGTGCCTCCACAGTTTCAAAACGAAGACCACAGCGGCCAACTCCAAGTCGTGTATTGGGTAGTTCCTTTCATAGTCTTTCAACTGCCTGGACGCGTAAGCGATTACCTTCCCCTGTTGCATCAGAACACCTCCCAGACCGATCCGTGACGCGTCGCAGTACACTTCATAATCCTCTCCGGGCGTCGGCAGCACGAGTATTGGTGCCCTAGTTAACCTCCCTTGAGTTCCTCAAAGCTCTGCTGGCATTTGGCCGTCCATATGAACTTCTCTCCTTTTCTGGTCAATCGTTTAAAGGGGTAGCGATCTTTGCGAAACCCTCAACGAAACGCCGGTAATATCCTGCCAGCCCTAGGAAACTTCGTACTTCTGTCACCGACGTCGGCGGCTGCCAGTCCACCACTGCTTCCACCTTCTTGGGATCCACGGCGATTCCCTGTGCCGAGATCACATGCCCCAAAAAGCCAACTTCGCGCAGCCAGAACTCACACTTCTTGAGCTTGGCGAACAGCTTCTGCTCTCTGAGGGTTTGCAGGATTGTTCGTAGATGGTCCCTGTGCTCCTCGTCGGTGGTGGAGTAGATCAAAATGTCGTCGATGAAGACTACCACAAACCGATCCAAGAAGGGTCTGAAGATCCTATTCATCATGTCCATGAAGACTGCGGGGGCGTTCGTAAGCCCGAAAGGCATCACCGTGAACTCGTAGTGGCCGTACCGAGTCCGGAAGGCGGTCTTGGGGATGTCTTCATGTCGAACTCGGAGTTGATGATAGCCCGACTGTAGGTCAATTTTGGAGAAGACCGTCGCTCCCCGTAACTGATCGAAGAGGTCGTCGATTCTGGGAAGGGGGTACTTATTCTTCACCGTAACTTTGTTTATCCCCTGTAGTCGATGCAGAGACGCAGGCTCCCGTCTTTCTTCCGCACGAAGAGTACCGGTGCGCCCCAGGGTGACACACTCGGTCTGATGAATCCTTTATCCAAGAGGTCTTCCAGTTGTGCTTTTAGCTCCTTTAGCTCCGCGAAGGCCATTCGGTAGGGCGCCTTCGTAATTGGCTGCGTGCCTGGTACTAGCTCGATAGGGAACTCCACCTCTCGCTCCGGAGGCATCCCGGGCAGTTCTGCGGGGAAAACATCGGGGAAGTCCCTCACCACCGGGATGTCTGCAGGTGCCGACGAGGGTCGGGTGGCCAGATCCACCGACGCTAAATAGGCCACGCATCCACCCTCTACCAATCTTCTGGCTCGTGCCGCTGAGATGACCGCTGGGAAGGTGATGCTTTTGCCCGCCATATACACATGTTCAGGAAAACCCGGTTCTTGCAATCGCACTTGTCGCTTGTCGCAGTCAATGAGCGCCTGGTACCTCGTGAGCCAGTCCATGCCCAACACCGCGTCGTACTCCTTCAAGGGGATTACCACCATGTCCCATGGGCAAGCCAGTCGCCCAAGCTTAATCGAGCAGGCGGCCACTGAGCTGACCGCCTCCAAAGTCCCCCCCGCCGTTTGCACCGTCAAGGAGTTTTGAAGGGGGGTTTCCTCGAGGTCATGCATAAAAACGAAGTCACGAGAAATGAACGAGTGTGTTGCTCCGGTATCGAAAAGAGTTCTAGCACGGGAATTCGAAACGGAAGTAGTACCTGCAAGAGCGTCCTCCGGTGGATTAGTCCCTTGGCTGGTCATTGAGAAAACCCTCCCGCCTGGTTGTGGCTGCCGATCCTCCTCTCGCCGTGGTGCGGGGGGCCTGGGAGTTGACGCCATAGGAGCTTTCCCCCGCCCTGAGAGCTGTGGCGCGGGCGTGTAAGCTCCCGAGGGTGCAGGTCCCCCGCCCAAGGGACAGTTGCGGCGGAAGTGCCCCCGTTTGCCGCATCTGAAACAGTGGTCGCCTCTCTGGGGGCACTCTCCCGCAGTATGCCCTCCCCCGCAAATCACGCAATGCCTATTTCCCGGCCTCGGCCCTCCTGGCGGCGCTCCTCGGGGTCCCGCCTGCGGTTTCCACCGTTTGGGGGCTCCGCCCCCACTCCAGTTGCCTCCTCCCTGGTTCTGCTGCTGCCGCTTCCTGTCCTCCAGTCTCGCCGAGTTCTCCCTTCTTGCGCGGGTGATGGCAAAGCCCCGCTCCACCGTGGTGGCCCTGTCGACCACTTTCTGGAATGTATGCAGGTCAGCTGCTTGCACCACTTCAAATATGTTGCTCCGCAGGCCGTCCACAAAAAGTTGCGCCTTATGAGCCTCGTCCCTTATGACGAACGGGACGCAGTTCGCTAGGCGGACGAACTCTCGTTGGTACTCCATGACCGTGCGGTTTCCCTGCTGGATATGGTTCAGATCATCTTCCAATTTCTTCTTGACGCTGCTGGTGAAGAAGGCCTCGAACAGCTCTTTCTTGAAAGTTCCCCAGGACGGGAAAGCGGTGCCCTTAGCAGGATCTGGGCGCACCGTCTTCCACCATAAACGGGCATTCCCCTCCAGACAATGGACTGCCAGGGGAACCCGCTCATCGTCTTCCATGAGTAGATCTTCAAAAAGCTTCTCCATCGACCCCACCCAGTTCTCAACGACCCACGGATCAGTCGTATCTCCTTCGAACGTGGGCGGGTCGTGTTTCTTAAAGTCCTTCAAGTTGGCCCGCACTCGATCCCGCTCGGTCATCACCACACCCCCTCCCCTCGTGGCGGCGGCAGCCGCGATAGGGGTAGGCGTGACCACTGTTTCCTCCAGAACAACCCGGCTAGTTGTCCCTGGTGCCGGCCCCGTAGTCGCCGCTGGTGGTGGTGCTGTCGGTGGTGCCGCGGCAGGTGCTGTCGGCCCCGGCGGAGGGACCGGGGCGGCCGTCACTGGCGCGGCCTGCTGCTGCTGCGTCAACTGACGCACATGATCGGTGAGGGTGGCCAATTGCCCCGCCATTTCCCGCAATTGCTGCCGCAGGAGCTGGTTCTCCGCGGCCGTCGATGTCGTCGCTTCTGCCTCGGCGTCACCCGCCGACGATCTGGTACGAACCATAGCTGTCACACGTAACAGGGTCAACATCAGACTTTAACTACGACCGCGAATCACTTAGCTCGAGAAAAGACTCAAATTTCCCCCCCCCGATCACTCACGTTCTACAGCCCTATGCCCTACCCATTTCATTCACTTGTAGATATGTGAGGCATTCCCACGGATGTCGGCATCAACTGTTGTGATTGAATGAATTGTCTCTGATACCATCTTAATCTGTCACGCCCCGGGGGTTTCGTTCAGCGGAAGTATTTAGGAAAACGGGTTTGATTAGCGTGTCCAAAAATTTTGTTTGAAATTCCTTTCCCCGGAGCGTGCCCAGACCCGCCGCATATACAGGATCGCTCTGTAAACGGACAGAGTCTCCCCTGTAAATGCACGGCGTAGCGTTTAGTACATGTTCCGAGTCACACACACAACCATTCAATCACAACAATCAGTAACAGATTTCATTATTCTAACCATTCAAACATTTGGCCGATCGATTTGGAAAGGATAAATCCTCAGATTTGAAAGAGCGCCCACCCGGCACTTATGATTTGAAAACTAGTTTTGAAATCAACATAAATCCACAGGGTTTTGAAAACGGTGCCCACACGACACCCAAGGTTTGAAAACTCATTTCGCAATCCATAAATCCCCAAGGTTTTGAAATCAGTGCCCACACGACACTTAGATTTTTAAAACGGTTTTCGCAACTTTTCTTTGGTTTTGCTTTTCTTTTTCAAATGGCCCACATAGATGAAAAGGAATGTAATGCATAAAAGAGTAACCAAATACCGACATCCACGTCGACCCCACGAGGGTATCGAGAACCTCACACGTATCAACAAAGTAAATGAAATGCGAGATAAATAAAGAAATACAGTCCAGGGTTCCCGGCAACCCGGAAGCTCCCGCCCCGTCCTCTCCGTCGTCTACCTCTCCCTCCGCCCAGTCCCTGTCACAAAGTGGGGCGTCAGTAACGAGTAATAATAGAGCAGGATAAAAAAACAGTAAAGCAAACCGTGACCGCAACCGGGCAACCGCCCTCTCCAGAGGGAAACCACAATCTGTGCACCTGTATCCTGCTATACCGGGCCCCGTCGGATAACCAAACCGACGGCCCATACCGTACCTGCAAACCCGACCGCGTCGGACAACTAAACCGACGGGTCGCACCGCTCGCACCTCGGCGCCTCAACCCCACAACTAATAAGGGGCCCCACTACGTCACCTCGTGGGTATACACGGGTCATAGACCTCTTTTCCGGAAAAGTGCACCCCTCACGGTGGCCAAACCGTGGGTGCACGTGTTGCAGCCTCGAGCACAGTAACCACAATATATGAACGATAGTAAGATGATAATCACAAGGTGTATGCAATAATAGAGAGTAACCACCATACATGAACGATAGTAAGATAACAATCACAATGTCTATGCAATAATAGAGAGTAACCGCGATATGTGAACAATAATAAGATGATAATCCCAACGTCTATGCAATAATATGAGAGTAACCGCGATACATGAACAATAATAAGATGATAATCTCTAAGCATGAGCGACACATGAATTATTTAAATTAAAAGCCAACGGAGATCGACGCTAATTACCACGCTTAACCCACCTGTCGCCTGTAGCGTTCCGCGTTCGCCTCCTTCGCGTTCCGGCGCGCTCCCCAACGCTGCAAAACGGATTCCCCGGGCGGGGAGGTCAAGACCCAAAGAGCGCAGTCCAAGAAGAGCCCCGAAAATCGCAGCATGCGCGGGTTAGCCGCGCGGCGCCCCGCATGCGCGGGTTGCCCTGTGCGGCAGCCCCGCATGCGGGCTGCCCGCGCGGCAGCCCCGCGTGCGGGCTGGCCGCGCGGCAGCCCCCGCATGCGGGGTGGCCCGTGCGCAGTCCCCGCAGCGTGGGGGTGGCCCGCGCGGCAGCCCCGCATGCGGGGTGGCCCGCGCGGCAGCCCCGCATGCGGGCTGCCCGCGCGGCAGCCCCGCATGCGGGGGCCCCGCGCGGCAGCCCCGCGTGCGGTTGCCCCACGCGGCGGCCCCGCTCGGGGGGGGAAGGAAAGTGCCCTGCGCAGGCACGGGCAACCCCGCGCGATGCCCATCTCGCGCGGGTGCCCTGCCGGCGGGTGGCTCGCCCCGCCCCGGCGTCCCCTCTCCGGTCCGCCCAAGAAAAGCCCTCCCCTACACAATTTTTAAAATCAAGAACGAGGGAGGGGAAAATGAGATCGCGCTCACCTTGTCCTCGTCGGCACCGGGCGGAAAAAGAGAGGGATCGTCCTATTTGGGTTCGTCGGATCTTGCGGGGAGGCGATCGGTTTCCTCCTTCTCCTCGTCGGGATCTCGCGTCGCCTCGATGCGGGTGGGAGACGGCTTCGGTTCTCACTTGTGCGAAGGAAAAAAGAAAGGGAATGGGGAACCCAATCCCTCAGCCCTTATTAATTAGCCGTTTAGGCGCAAACGGGTCTAAACCCAAGTCCAACTAAACGTAACCCCGCCTAGACCAAAGGTGCATTAGGTTAACATCGATTTCGCTCAAATTAAATCAGATTAAATTTAATTAACTCCAATTGAATAAATTTAGATCAGAATTAACAAAATAAAATAAATTAAATCAAATTAACCTAAACCCGGGCCTGGTTTACCTCTGCGGAGGTGGCTGAACACTGCGACCACTTCAGGAATTTATTCCGGACGATTCCGGGGTCGAAAAACAGATCCGTTCGCGCGCTGGCCTCCGTTTCGCGAGCTTTATTCTCTAAAAATACCCGCGAGCCCCGTCGGCCTACCCAAAAACAACGCAAGAAGAGTCGTACCCTGGACCCCTTAGCCGAAAGGCGGTTCAAGAAAAAAACAGGAGAGGCCAGAAGGGACCAAAAACCAGCGGTTATTACAAGTGCGCTTAGTGAACCTAGGCAACTTCTGACAAGGTTCTTCTCGCTGTTTTGGGTGCATGTCTTCTTCCGACCCTTTAGGCTTTGGACGGGTAGTCTCTGTAACTGGAGGC
>JAQOTM010000355.1:124107-221841 GCA_029168755.2 Tillandsia fasciculata
GGGCTCGGGCAGAAGGGGTGAGGGTTGAGAGAAAAAAAGCAAAGAAGAGGCTCGGGCTGGGAATTTATAGGATGAAGAAAAATCTTTTGGAGAAATACCTAGTGTGTCCCCACATCCGGGCGCCCAAACTTCCGGGCTGCTACAGATGGGCCAGGCCCATTACTGTGTAAGCCCGAATCGGCCCAGGCCCGCCACGTGGCCCATTTCACTCATCCCTCGGGCCCCGCTGCGCCCGCGCACCTGCGCCCGCCAATGGCGGCGCGCCACGTGGCCCCGCAATCCGTGCACCGCGCGACAGTCGCGCCGTGCACTGCGCGCACGTCGGCGCCTGCCCCCGCTCGTACGGCTACCTGCCCGCCGTACGGCCACCGCTGCCGCCCGGTCAACCACTCCACAGCTCGCGTGGACCAGGAGCACAAACACCGAGCCAGTAACCGCCTGCCACGTGTCCACCCGGTCTACCGTGCATCCACGCCCACGGTCCGTCGACCGCGCCGTGGACCACCCAACCCGAACACTGCCACGTGGCATCCCTCACTGGCGCAACGCCGGCGCCGTGGGACCCGCGCGATCCGGGCGCCTGCCCCCCGCCGGCCGCCTGCCGCCTGCCCGAGGCTGCGCCGCCGCCCGCCGGCGCTGCCCGCCGCCGCCGGCGATCGCCGGCGACACTTTTCCGGCGTGTGAACAGTACCCACAAGCTCAAAAACCAAGTAAATAGCCCATCTTGAACATTTTCGGCGCGCTGATTCCAAAACGACGTCCGTTTTCGCCAAAATCCACTCCTAAAATTGGCCGGAGGCTCCCGAAAGGTAAAATTTAATCCAATTTTCATGCCGGGTCGCAACTTGATTCCAATAAGCGCGCAAACCACTCTAACAACCCGAATGGGCTCCAGATAGGCAGACAAGCTCCAAAGCGACAGAAAACCAATTCCCAACCTCCGCTTTGGCCTAAAACCTCTCTAACATTCGGCAAAAACAGCCGACGGCCAAACACAACAAGCCAAAGCTTCACATGGTCCATCTGTGGCATCCATTTGATGCGCTATGGGCTGAAATACCCATCACAGGTGTTTGCACAGTGAAAATGCGGGAACAAGCTGTGGATATTCAGGGATACTCAGATGATTGGGCAGGATCTGTGGATGATCGGAAAAGTACGAGTGGTGCATGTTTTTATCTTGGCCATTGCCTTGTTGCATGGCATAGTAAAAAGCAAAACTGCATAGCACTCTCGACTGCCGAAGCGGAGTATATTTCAGCGGGAGTTGTTCAACCCAACTGATTTGGATGAAAAGCGTGTTGAGCGACTTCCGGATTTCAGCAACTTCGGTAACAATTCTTTGTGACAACACTAGTGCTATAAACATTTCTAAAAACCCTGTGTTGCACTCAAGAACAAAACACATTGAACTTAGATATCATTTTCTTAGAGAGCTAGTTGAATCAAATATTCTTCAACTTTCATACATTTCAACTGAGGATCAATTAGCTGACATTTTAACAAAACCTTTGGATCAAAAACGTTTTATTCATTTGCGTAAGGCAATTGGATGCTTTCCTTGAAATAACTCTTTTTGAAACCATTGCTTAGGTTAGGTTTTGTTTTTGTGTTTTTGTTCTTTATCTATGTTTGTACATAGAACATTAATTGAGCATTAGTATATTGACTTTAATTGCATCTTTTCATATATTTAGAAATTTATTATGCTTTGGATATCATAATATTTCAATGATGCAATGATCATTTATGTCAATTAAGTCATCTTTTAAGTGATCAAAGTCAATTTCTCTCTCAATGATCTCTTGGTATAGTCATTATCTTATTTGACAATTTAGTCGAGTATGAATGCGAGATCAATTTTTGGTTGAATACCTTATATATTAAATAATTGATAGCCAATTGAGGGGGAGTCAAAGAAATGTAATATGCTCAAAAGATGTGAAAAGAGTTACATCCTAATGAGGAGTGTGAAAACTACCACCACATGGAGGAAAGAGCTACCACCTCGGTCGTCCGAGTACTGTGTGCAGCTACCACATGTATACCAAGCATGGTTTTTCAAGTTGATTAGATAAAATGCTTTTTGGAATACTTGACTCTGTCAAATTTCAAGGTTGGTATAAGGTGGGATTTTATTGAAAGATGCTCAAAGAGCCACTCCCTTCAATCAATTGACTAGATATATTATCTAACATATTTGGGATTTCAAACATCTATCGATCTTGGTACTTCATCTTCTTTACCATATTGATGATTTGATAAACGCATTACTCATAAGATCATGATAGATGTCATTGAACTTGTTCAACTTTAAGGGATTTAATGTTCATAAATATTTGTTTCATTACTTGGATATTATTGATAGATTTAGCATAATCTATTTTTTTGATATGAAACGATGATTTTTGTTTAAAGTTGACATGCATAAGTGCTTACAATCTTTTTCTGGATTTTCTGGAATTTTTCTAAATTTTTCTGAAGAAAAAGTTGGAGCCGATCCGGACTGGAATTCCTGTTTCGGATCCCGAACGCAGGAAATCTCTGCGGGTAGCCGATCCGGACTGGATTCATAAGCCGTTTCGGACCGCGGCTAGGGTTTTATAAGAAACAAAAGGGTTTTGATTTCTTTTTACAACAAACTTTTGTTTCCAAGTCTCCAGAGTTTCTCTCACTAGAAATCAACAATTTGGAGCCTTTCTAACTCGAGTTCTTCGAATTCAAGTAAGTTTTTATGATCAAAACATAGGTTTTTCACAGTTTTTCTCAAGTTTCTCAAAACGTGCATGAAAATCTTGTATCTTTTTTGTTTTTGATTGGTTTTTGAAAATAAACAATTTTTTCGTGTTCTTGAGTCTTTGCTCGCAGGTTTCTCACATTCACAGGAAATAGCAACAATGGTGTTCACTTGGATAATAGTTCTTCTTGCTTCTACGGTACACACAAGAGCAACAAACAAGCCCAAGAGGGCTAAGAAAGCTCAAGAAAGCTCGGATTCGGGATCCGAGACAGATTTCGTGGATTGGGATGAGCTTTTGGAGGAAGGTACTACACGTGCTGCAACTATTGCTGTCACGCCCCGGGGTCGAAACTGCGACCCGGGCTCGCCAACAGATCCGCCACCTATGCCAAACTCCGCATAGGCGAAGCGTCCTACGTGCAAGAAAAGTGCTACGGCTAACAGATATCAGAGCTAAAAATGAAAATCTGCTGTAAAACTAAAACCAATGATCTGTACAACTGGAAATAAAGGTACAAAGTCCATCTCCCATAAATGATAATAATACAATAACCTCAAATACAAAACTCTGGACTCAACAGGGAGGTAATCCTGAATAAATAAATGATACATCAGTGTACAGACTCTCAGTACAAGTCAGATCCTCACAATACATCAGTCTCTCAAAGAGAAAATAAAAACACTAATCTACCGACTGTACTGAAGATCTCCTCTGAAAGGGGTACCGCTACTCTCCAAAGATAGGTAGGGATCTAGCTCGCGACTCCCTCGCCTCGAAACAGCAACCGCAGAATCAGCAACCCCCGCTAAGACTCTGCAAAACAAAGGAGAAGGGACAAAAAGGGGGGGGAAAACCCCCACGGGTGTGAGAACTACACCAAAAAGGGAGTTCTCAGTGGGTATCGCCACCAGGCCCGACGATCTGCCCACCAAGTCCACTAGAGGCAAAAGATAACCAATGCAGTAAAACTGAAAGAAAAGCTGGAGACACTCAACAGCTACCATGCCTCTATCTAAATGCTCAAATGGGGAACTCTGATAAAGATATGCAACACTCGCACACGAGGTGCTCAATCGACCCAATCGAGCTGACTGCCACATCGGGTCCAGTCAAACCTGCGCCCACCTACAACCACCTCCCGCTGACGGGCAGGAATTACGTAGGGTGTCCAAACGGACTAACTCGCTATCGAGTAGTGGCTCATGCAGGCTATAGTCAAAATCCACGCTCTCTCTCAGAACGGATAGACTCAAGATGCTCAACCTCTCACACAACGGTCAAAGTACTCACAACGACACGGGACCACCGTCAAACCAAACGGTTCCCAACAACACTAGCACTGGTCTAAACACAGCTACTAGACTCCACTCGTCCCCCTGGCACGAGTGCAACAATAAAAGTAACTGTCTGAATAAACCCAATCGATGGACCAGTAAAACTGGTACTGCCTGCTGTGCCTGCCGCAACGGGTATGCCAGCCTATGCATAACACCGAAGCAAAGGAGTCTCAAGGACTCAAGTATGTATATCGCACACTCCGGAGTGGCACTCGAGGGGAGCGACCCACACGAGTAAAGTATCTCAGTAACAAGTATCTCTGTCAAGTGTCTCAATATAGCAGGACTGGATCACGACTCCGATCAAAGTGGAAAAACTCATCCACTAAAGAAAGACCCGATCTCAATCAGATGCAAACTAAACAATAAGTGGAAAACTCCATCCACTAGAGAAAACTGATACCCAATCTGATGCATAAGTAAATATCCGGTCAACCGCCCAATATCCGCGGTCGCCGCAAACCCCACAAACTAATCCAACCTGTCCCAGACACAGAGTCCCGACTACACTATCCAGACCCCTGCTCGAACCCGAGCAACACTCACCACCTGACTAACAAAGAAGGAGAAAGGAAAAGCATGGTTTCTTCTAAGTCAAGTTCCAATAAGTAGTGTAGTAGGAAAAGGTGGCCTAACTATATGTCCATACAAGCATGCATTTGTCCTCAAAGAAGAATAAAGAAAATAACCCTCATGCCAAAATTATCAATGACTATACCTGTCCATAACCCTCGATCCATAATCGCTCCTCAGAGTAGAACCTGCACATAACTACATAATCCTATCCCATTGCATAAACCAGCCTCATAAAAGGTTATGTGCTAACATGGCATGATAATTAATCAAACAGGGTAACCTTGCGTTAGGTAAGCTTCCACTAATCATCAACATGAATATTCGATTAATACCATTGTCATAATATGACTAATTATCTTGCAATTCCCATAAAGTGAACATTGTTAAGCTTACCGATCAATCCCAGGTATTGTACCCTTCACCTGCATGCAATTCTAACATAAAGAATTAGTGAACCGTCCACCGGTTCTCGGAATAAAGCACCCACCTGAAACGCATTCCGCAGGCAAAGCTAAAGTCGGTGAAGTCCGCAGCCACACGAAATCCAAATTCTGCCGGAACCGCACTCTCGGTAAACAGTCGCACATACCACTGTTCCAACAAACAACATCGAAGCCGAGAATCAATTACATCACAACCACACTCTCAAAAAAAACAGCATTTGCTGTTTTTACCAATCAGCAGAGAGAAGTAGCATTTCCACCTCTATACAGACCTCCAAAAATTCCATAAAAATCGCGGTTGCGATCCTCGCGACAAGTAGCCCCAAATCGACTGTTTAAACGCTCCGTTCTGATACCTGTAGGCCAAGAAACAATTTGGACAACGTTGGAAGCCATTCCCTCAAGAACACAGTTCTGCTGAAAAGATAGCAGCAAAGAAGCTTAATTCTCACCCTCGAAATGACCTTATAAAAATCCAATAAAAATACGGGTGCGTTCCTCTCGAAGAGTAGATATCAATCGAGTCTTTAAACACCTCAATCCGATGTCCGTAGGCTGAGAAATAAATCCAACAAGCTCATGCTGTCCAAAATCACCACAGAAAAATAGTGGCTCAGAGATGCCTCGGGAACTGTGCCAAAAACTCAAAATACGGAGAAGTAATCAACACAAAAAACGAAGCCTTACCTCTCGTGAACGCGCTGCCGCAAAAATCGTCGAAAACAAAGGTCTGAGCAAGCCGAGGGAGCCTGCGCACCGAAACGCGACGAAGGGGATCATCGGTGAAGGAAAGTCGCACTGCGCCGAAAAGCCGCATACCTCGAATTGCGTGCCACCAAAAATTCCCAAACTTCCCCACGAGATGATCCATAGGAAGATGAACAACTTTGCTTGAAGCCTCACAAAGGAATGGGCTCGGGAAGAAGGCCAAAATGTGCTGCCAAAGGGGGATTTTATATGTAAGACCCGGCCTTCCCTTTGACTTTACCATTCGCCTTTTCTTTTGACGGTTCGACTTAGGGCCTGATTTTTGGGTTTTTCCCAGGCTGTCCGTCGGGGTTCGCGGACATTTTTAGGCGGTAGGGTTCGCGAAACGGAGCACGGGGACGCGATCGGTTCCGGATTCCGACTCCCGGTTCGTCCAGAATCGATTTTCAAAGTTTGGACCCCCTGGTAAGTGCCCCGGGATCCGTGTTGGATCTGTACGGCTCGGGTTATATTTAATAGAAAGAAAAGAAGGGACTTAGGGTTCCTTTTCTTTTGTCCGCCTACTTTTCTCATTTCTTTCCTCACGTAGCCGCCGGCAAGGGTGAATCGAGGAAACGGAAGGGGGACGGAGACGATTTGGACGGTCTACCGAGGAGGAAATCCTACCGACGCGGTCTTCTTCCCTCTAGGTGTAACCGAGGACTCGAGCTAGCGGACGATCCCTCTCCCTCCTTCTCCTTTGCGCATCGAGGTGAGCATTGTGGCATTCTTGTTTTCCTAGGATTATCATCTCGAAATTCCGGGTTGGGGGCGTCCGGCGTCGGGGTGCCGCCATGGGCAAGCGGGAACCGCGGGCGGCGCGCCCGCGCGGCGCTAGGCCGCGCGGGGCCGCCGCGGGCGGGGTGCCCGCGCGGGCTGGTGCCGCGCGGGGTCACCCCGCAACCGCGGGCGGCGCGCCCGCGCGGCGCTAGGCCGCGCGGGGCCGCCGCGGGCGGGGTGCCCGCGCGGGCTGGTGCCGCGCGGGGTCACCCCGCAACCGCGGGCGGCGCGCCCGCGCGGCGCTAGGCCGCGCGCGGGGTGCCGCGCGGCTGGTGCCGCGCGGGTCACCCCGCAACCGCGGGCGGCGCGCCCGCGCGGCGCTAGGCCGCGCGGGGCCGCCGCGGGCGGGGTGCCCGCGCGGGCTGGTGCCGCGCGGGGTCACCCCGCAACCGCGGGCGGCGCGCCCGCGCGGCGCTAGGCCGCGCGGGGCCGCCGCGGGCGGGGTGCCCGCGCGGGCTGGTGCCGCGCGGGGTCACCCCGCACCCGCGGGCGGCGCGCCCGCGCGGCGCTAGGCCGCGCGGGGCCGCCGCGGGCGGGGTGCCCGCGCGGGCTGGTGCCGCGCGGGGTCACCCCGCACCCGCGGGTATCGCGCCCGCGCGGCGCTAGGCCGCGCGGGGCCGCCGCGGGCGGGGTGCCCGCGCGGGCTGGTGCCGCGCGGGGCCACCCCGCCCCGCGGGCGGCGCGCCCGCGCGGCGCTAGGCCGCGCGGGGCCGCCACGGGCGGGGTGCCCGCGCGGGCCGGTGCCGCGCGGGGCACCCCGCACCCGCGGGCGGCGCGCCCGCGCGGCGCTAGGCCGCGCGGGGCCGCCACGGGCGGGGTGCCCGCGCGGGCCGGTGCCGCGCGGGGCCACCCCGCACCCGCGGGCGGCGCGCCCGCGCGGCGCTAGGCCGCGCGGGGCGCCCGCGCGGGCGCGCGCCCACGCGGCGCTAGGCCGCGCGGGCCGCCGCGGGCGGGTGCCCGCGCGGGCCGGTGCCGCGCGGGGTTGCCCCGCACGCGCGGACGGAGCGCCGCGCGGCACTTGACCGCGCGGGGCCGCCCGCAGGTGGGACACCCGCGCGGGCTGGTGCCGCGCGGGACCACGCGCTGGCGGGGTGCACGCCGTACGGGTCGGTGCCGTGCGGGAAACTCTGCCACCCGGAGACCAGAGCTACGTCCACCATCTGGTTTCAGTCGGGGGTCAGTGTGGGTTTCAGATCTCGTAGTTTGACTTGCTCTTGTTCTCTCAGGAGTGCGGGACGTTGTAGGCGCGCGGACACGGACGAGTTGAGTTCCGGACGACATACACGAGGTGGGTACATTCCCGGGAACTGCGGGAATAGGATTTTAATTATAGAGATAGTATGTTGGGGCAAGGTGAATAGTAAGTCTTCTCTCGTTTTTGAACTAACCCTGTTTTGGTATCATTCCGTTTTATTATTGATCTGAGGCTCTTGTTTTGCTACACGCACACCGGCGGATTGGCCTCCGCCAGGGTGTGCTTTTCCGGAAAAGTGGTACGTTGACCCGTGTACCCCACGCGATGGTGGCGTTAGGAATGGGGGCCCTCATAGGTGGGGGGTGTGAGCGGTGACGCCGAGGTGGGTGCTCGGCGGCCGAGGCAGGTGCTCGGCAGGGGACACCGGGGTGGGGGCCCGATGTGGTGGTCGGGAAAGGTGCCCGGTTGTGGTATAATACAGGATGTGATTATCGTAGGAGGTGTTTGAGAGAGACGGTTGCTCCGGTTACAGTGGTTTGCTATGTTTCTAGTTTTTCTGCTTATCATACTATTTCTAGTCACTGACTTCCCACTTCGTGACAGGTTCGTCCAGGGGCGAGTGCTAGGGCACCGGTGAGGCCGCGAGAGTACTGTTCTGACATTAGTTGACTTCAGACTCTGTGATTCGTTCCCCTTGGTACTGTATTCATTATTCATATTAGTTAGTTGTGGATTGCGACACCCTCGTGGGGTCGATGTGGATGTCACCGCTTTTCATGCATATACTATTGAATGTTTTCTTCTTGCTCGGCTGTTTTGAACAACGGAAACAAAGATAAAAGAAAACTGATTGTGAAAACTGCTTTTAAAATAGGGGTGCCGAGTGGGCACCGGATTTCAAAACCTTGTGGGATTTATGGGGTTTCAAACTGGATTCTTTTAAAGATTGGCATCGGGTGGGTGCCGCTTTCAAAACTCTGGGGTTTTATGTGGTTGCAAAACAGATTTCTAAAACCAAGGCGTCGAGTGGGCGTCGCTTTCAAAACCGAGTGATTAATTATCCTTTCAAATCAGTCGGCTCTCTCTTACTTGTTAAAGGTTGTTGAAATGTTTAGAATGCATGTTGTATGTGTTTGTACCTCGATTAGTGTGGTTAATGCTTGAGACGAATGTATGTTGTAATCAGGACGCCGTGCATATACAAAGGAAACTCTGTCCGTTTGTAGAGTAAATTTGTATATGCGGCGGGTCTGGGCTCGCGCCGGGGAGCAATGGTTTTCAAAAAAAAAATTTAACTGGATTTAGGGAGGAGCACCGGTGGCTCTGCTTCCGCGCATTCAAACCCCGGGGCGTGACAGATTAAGATGGTATCAGAGAGTTACGGCCTTAACCACAATAGTCGGGGCCCAACATCCACGGGGCGCAATACACTAACTACTAATTAATGAGGTGACCTGGGGATAGAAAAGTAGAACGCGAGTGCTCGTGGGGGGGGAAGTCGAGGAATTTAGCGTTTATCTTCCTTTAGGGCCAGCGTTGCGGCGTTAACTTTTGGTTTATGTTATAAGTAACTGGTTTGCGCATGTGTCCAGATTATGGCCAGAACGAGATCTAGCGCCGAGGATGCAGGGACAGATGCAACGGCGACGGCGGCCGCGGAGAACCAACTCCTGAGGCAACAGCTACGGGAGATGGCGGGGCAATTGGCGACCCTGACGGATCATGTGCGCCAACTGACACAGCAACAGCAGGCCGCCGCAACGGTGACAGTCGCCTCGGGCCCTCTGCCGGGGCCAACTGCACCGGCGACTGGACCGCCGACGACGGAGGCTGAGGCGGGGGCTGCCCCTACTCGGGCCGCGGCGCCTGAGGTACCGTTAACGCAACAGGCGGTGCCAGAGGTGGCCCCTCCGGCGCCAGCAGCAGGATCGGCACCGGGAATCTCCGCCAGGGACACTACCGCGGAGACCGGGGTGAGGCCTCCTACCGTCGTGGCCGCTATCGCCACGGGGGAGGGCTCAGCCCCGCTAACGGAGCGGGATCGTGTGCGTGCCAACTTAGCAGACTTCAAGAAACACGACCCGCCGACGTTCGAGGGGGAGACGACGGACCCCTGGGTTGTGGAGAAGTGGGTGGACTCAATGGAAAAGCTGTTCGAGGACCTGCTGATGGAAGACCACGAGCGGGTTCCCCTGGCCGTTCACTTTCTGGAGGGGAACGCCCGCATTTGGTGGAAGACGGTACGCCCCGACTCCGCAAAGGGTACCGCCCTCCCGTCGTGGACCACCTTTAAACAACAACTGTTCGGGGCGTTCTTTACGAACAGCGTCAAGAAACAACTCGAGGACGAACTCAACCACATTAAACAGGGAAACAGGACAGTGATGGAGTACCAACGAGCATTCGTGAGGCTGGCGAACTGCGTCCCGTTCGTCATTCGGGACGAGTCCCATAAGGCTCAGCTGTTCGTAGATGGACTGAGGACCGACATTTTCCAAGTGGTGGACGCGGCAGATCTGCATACCTTTCAGGCGGTGGTCGACCGGGCCACCATAGTAGAGCGCGGTTTCGCCGTTACGCGCGCTCGAAGGGATGGTCCCCATCAGAACGAAGACAGGAAGCGGACTCAGACCTTTTCAGGGGGAGGCTCCTCCAGTGGGAGTCGGCCCTCTAAGCGGTGGAGGTCCCAACAGAGGAACAGAGGCGCGCCAGGAGGAGGACAACGCTCGGACGATCGGCCCTGCGTGATCTGCGGTGGGGCGCACCGAGTGACGGACTGCTCCCAGAGACAGGACCATTGTTTCCGATGCGGCAAGCAGGGGCACTTCCGCTTCAACTGCCCCCTGAACCAAGGCACTGCATCTTCAGCAGCCTCCGCGCCGTCAGTCCAGCACGCGGGGCGAGGAAAGGCCCCGATGGCGTCAGCTCCCAGACCACCGGCAACCCGACCAGCAGGGGACAGGCCGCCACCATCGGGAGGCCGTGTCTACTCAATGAATCAGCAGGAGGCATACCCGTCCGAGCACGTCGTCGCAGGTACCACACTTGTTTCAGTTTATCGTGCAAGAACCCTTTTTGATACCGGAGCAACTCTCTCTTTTATGTCTGGTGACTTTGCGCTAACCCATGGTTTTGAGACGAGACCTTTGCCCAGTCTAATGTCTGTTCACACCGCGGGAGGAACCCTGGAGGCCCATAACCTTATACCTTCCTGCCCGATAAGACTGGGGAGACTGTCCTGCCCCTGGGATCTAGTGGTGATCCCCCTGAAGGAATACGACGTGGTGCTAGGGATGGATTGGCTCACAGAGTATCAAGCAGTGATTGATTGTGAGAAGCGCCAGGTGCGGCTGCTCCACCCAGAATTCCCGGAGAACGTGTACTTAGCATACAAGAGCGTCTCCTTTGCATCCATAATACCAGCGTCGCGAGCCAGGAAATTAATTGAGGGAGGGTGCGTGGCCTATTTGGCGTCGGTGGCCCTGGCCACGGAACCCTCTGGAACACTCTCCGACATCCCGGTGGTGAGGGACTTCCCAGATGTTTTTCCGACCGAGTTGCCTGGACTACCCCCCGAACGGGAGGTCGAGTTTCCAATCGAGCTTCCGCCCGGTACCCGACCGATCACGAAGGCCCCCTACAGAATGGCCTTTGCTGAACTAAGGGAACTCAAGGCACAGCTTGAAGACCTTCTGGACAAGGGATTCATCAGACCGAGTGTGTCGCCCTGGGGCGCACCGGTACTCTTTGTGCGGAAGAAAGACGGGAGTTTGCGGCTCTGCATTGACTACCGGGAAATCAATAAGGTCACCGTGAAGAATAAATACCCCTTGCCAAGGATCGATGACCTATTTGATCAGCTACGAGGAGCGACGGTGTTTTCAAAGATTGACTTACAGTCCGGCTACCATCAACTCAGGGTAAAGGAGGAGGACATTCCGAAGACGGCCTTCCGGACCCGATATGGTCACTACGAGTTCACCGTAATGCCGTTCGGGCTCACCAACGCCCCCGCGGTATTTATGGACATGATGAACCGAGTTTTCAAGCCCTTCCTAGACCGGTTTGTAGTGGTCTTCATCGACGACATTCTGATCTACTCGCCCAGCGATGAGGAGCACGAGGAGCACCTACGAGTTGTTCTGCAGACTCTTAGGGAGCAAGAGTTGTACGCCAAACTCAAGAAATGCGAGTTTTGGCTTCGCGAGGTGGGGTTCCTAGGGCACATCATTTCAGCAGCAGGAATTGCGGTGGATCCTAAGAAAATAGAGGCAGTGACCGACTGGCCCCAGCCGACTTCAGTGACAGAGGTCCGCAGCTTTCTGGGCCTTGCAGGATATTATAGACGCTTCGTTGAGGGATTTTCGAAGATTGCAACTCCCCTGAACCGCCTAACCCGGAAAGGAGTGAAGTTCATTTGGACAGCCCAATGCCAAGACAGTTTTGAGAAACTAAAGGAGCGGTTAACAAGAGCGCCTGTGCTTACTTTACCAACACCCGGGGAAGACTACGAGGTCTACTGCGACGCATCACGGACAGGATTGGGTGGAGTACTAATGCAACGGGGAAAAGTTATCGCGTATGCCTCAAGACAACTCAAGGATTACGAGCAGAACTACCCGATTCATGACTTGGAGCTAGCCGCCGTAGTTTTTGTTCTGAAACTATGGAGGCATTATCTCTACGGTGTGCACTGCAATGTGTTCTCGGACCACCAAAGCCTTAAATACCTTTTCACCCAGAAGGAGTTGAACCTGAGACAGAGACGGTGGTTAGAGTTACTCAAGGATTTTGACTTGACGATCCAGTACCACCCCGGTAAGGCAAATGTTGTGGCTGACGCTTTAAGCAGGAAGGGTCAAACGGTGGAGACTTCGGCAAGCACGATTACACAGCAAGACGGCTTAATCGCGGAATTCGCACGGTTGAGACTGGAGGTTGTACCCGAAGGGACGGTCGAGCGACTCCTGTCCCTTATAGTCGCGCCGACCCTATTCGAGAGGATTCGAGAAGGCCAAGGCGCTGACCCACTGCTACAGCGGGAAAGGGACAGGATCTCCCCGGAGCAGAAGGGAGACTTTACAGTGGGGACAGATGGCACTCTCCGGTTTCGAGGACGGATTTGCGTGCCCAATTCACCGGATCTGAAGAAGGAGATCCTGACCGAAGCACACTGCGCCCCCTACGCGGCGCACCCCGGGGGCACCAAGATGTACAGGGATCTCAGACAGACCTTTTGGTGGCCAAAACTGAAGCGAGACGTGACGTTGTTTGTTGCACACTGCCTGATTTGCCAGCAAGTGAAAGCCGAGCATCAGCGACCGGCGGGGAAATTGCAACCACTGCCTGTGCCCGAATGGAAATGGGAGCAAATCACGATGGACTTTGTCACCGGATTTCCCCGTTCGCAGCAAGGACATGACGCGATCTGGGTCGTTGTAGATCGGCTAACGAAGTCCGCTCACTTCTTACCCATCCACACGACCTGGACACGCGATCGATTGGCTCAAGTCTACATCAGCGAGATTGTCAGGCTACACGGGATACCGACGTCTATTACCTCAGATAGAGACACGAGGTTCGTTTCGAACTTTTGGCAGAGTCTACAGCGAGCCCTGGGGACCAAGTTGCACTTCAGCTCAGCCTTCCACCCCCAGACGGATGGACAATCCGAGCGGGTGATTCAAATTCTCGAAGACATGCTCCGGGCTTGCGTACTTGATTTGGGGGACGGATGGTCGCGCTACCTACCCCTTGTAGAGTTTGCTTATAACAACAGCTACCAGGCGAGCATCCGGATGGCGCCGTACGAGGCATTGTACGGCAGGCGCTGTAGATCCCCGATTGGTTGGGACGATCTGGGGGAGCGAAGATTTTTGGGACCGGACCTGGTGATGGAGACTGAGGAAAAGGTGCGTCTCATCAGGCGGCGGTTGGTAACCGCCCAGAGCCGACAAAAGAGCTACGCGGACCAGAGACGCCGCGATTTGGAGTTCCAGGTGGGGGAACACGTGCTGCTACGGGTTTCGCCGTCCAAAGGGGTGAAGCGGTTTGGGTTGAGGGGCAAGTTGAGCCCGCGGTATGTGGGGCCGTTCGAGATTCTGGAGCGCATCGGCCCGGTGGCCTACCGCCTCGCCCTACCGCCAAACCTCGACCGAGTTCATGACGTGTTCCACGTGTCTATGCTTCGGAAGTATCTTTCCGACCCGTCGCGGGTGCTCGACGTCTCTGCCATTGAACTTAAGGAGGACCTGAGTTTCGAGGAAGTACCGGTGCGAATCCTGGCACGAGAGGACAAAAAGTTACGAAGCCGGACAATTCCCTACGTGAAGGTGCTCTGGAGCAATCAGGAAGAACGTGAGGCAACTTGGGAACCAGAGTCAAAGATGAGGGAGTGCTACCCGGACCTCTTCGCCGCGGGTGAGAGTTGAGTTTCGAGGACGAAACTCGTTTTTAGCGGTGAGTGGTGTAAGACCCGGCCTTCCCTTTGACTTTACCATTCGCCTTTTCTTTTGACGGTTCGACTTAGGGCCTGATTTTTGGGTTTTTCCCAGGCTGTCCGTCGGGGCTCGCGGACATTTTTAGGCGGTAGGGTTCGCGAAACGGAGCACGGGGACGCGATCGGTTCCGGATTCCGACTCCCGGTTCGTCCAGAATCAATTTTCAAAGTTTGGACCCCCTGGTAAGTGCCCCGGGATCCGTGTTGGATCTGTACGGCTCGGGTTATATTTAATAGAAAGAAAAGAAGGGACTTAGGGTTCCTTTTCTTTTGTCCGCCTACTTTTCTCATTTCTTTCCTCACGTAGCCGCCGGCAAGGGTGAATCGAGGAAACGGAAGGGGGACGGAGACGATTTGGACGGTCTACCGAGGAGGAAATCCTACCGACGCGGTCTTCTTCCCTCTAGGTGTAACCGAGGACTCGAGCTAGCGGACGATCCCTCTCCCTCCTTCTCCTTTGCGCATCGAGGTGAGCATTGTGGCATTCTTGTTTTCCTAGGTTATCATCTCGAAATTCCGGGTTGGGGGCGTCCGGCGTCGGGGGTGCCGCCATGGGCAAGCGGGAACCGCGGGCGGCGCGCCCGCGCGGCGCTAGGCCGCGCGGGGCCGCCGCGGGCGGGGTGCCCGCGCGGGCTGGTGCCGCGCGGGGTCACCCCGCAACCGCGGGCGGCGCGCCCGCGCGGCGCTAGGCCGCGCGGGGCCGCCGCGGGCGGGGTGCCCGCGCGGGCTGGTGCCGCGCGGGGTCACCCCGCAACCGCGGGCGGCGCGCCCGCGCGGCGCTAGGCCGCGCGGGGCCGCCGCGGGCGGGGTGCCCGCGCGGGCTGGTGCCGCGCGGGGTCACCCCGCAACCGCGGGCGGCGCGCCCGCGCGGCGCTAGGCCGCGCGGGGCCGCCGCGGGCGGGGTGCCCGCGCGGGCTGGTGCCGCGCGGGGTCACCCCGCACCGCGGGCGCGCGCCCGCGCGCGCTAGGCCGCGCGGCCGCTGCGGGTGGGGTGCCCGCGCGGGCTGGTGCCGCGCGGGGTCACCCCGCACCCGCGGGCCGCGCGCCCGCGCGGCGCTAGGCCGCGCGGGGCCGCCGCGGGCGGGGTGCCCGCGCGGGCTGGTGCCGCGCGGGGTCACCCCGCCCCCGCGGGTATCGCGCCCGCGCGGCGCTAGGCCGCGCGGGGCCGCCGTGGGCGGGGTGCCCGCGCGGGCTGGTGCCGCGCGGGGCCACCCGCGCCCGCGGGCGGCGCGCCGCGCGGCGCTAGGCCGCGCGGGGCCGCCACGGGCGGGGTGCCCGCGCGGGCCGGTGCCGCGCGGGGCCACCCCGCACCCGCGGGCGGCGCGCCCGCGCGCGCTAGGCGCGCGGCCTCACGGCGGGGAGCCCGCGCGTGGCGCGGGGCCACCCCGCACCCGCGGGCGGCGCGCCCACGCGGCGCTAGACCGCGCGGGGCCACCCCGCACCCGCGGGCGGCGCCCCCACGCGCTAGGCCGCGCGGGGCCCCCGCGGGCGGGGTGCCCGCGCGGGCCGGTGCCGCGCGGGGTTGCCCCGCACGCGCGGACGGAGCGCCGCGCGGCACTTGACCGCGTGGGGCCGCCCGCAGGTGGGACACCCGCGCGGGCTGGTGCCGCGCGGGACCACGCGCTGGCGGGGTGCACGCCGTACGGGTCGGTGCCGTGCGGGGAACTCTGCCACCCGGAGACCAGAGCTACGTCCACCATCTGGTTTCAGTCGGGGGTCAGTGTGGGTTTCAGATCTCGTAGTTTGACTTGCTCTTGTTCTCTCAGGAGTGCGGGACGTTGTAGGCGCGCGGACACGGACGAGTTGAGTTCCGGACGACATACACGAGGTGGGTACATTCCCGGGAACTGCGGGAATAGGATTTTAATTATAGAGATAGTATGTTGGGGCAAGGTGAATAGTAAGTCTTTTCTCGTTTTTGAACTAACCCTGTTTTGGTATCATTCCGTTTTATTATTGATCTGAGGCTCTTGTTTTGCTACACGCACACCGGCGGATTGGCCTCCGCCAGGGTGTGCTTTTCCGGAAAAGTGGTACGTTGACCCGTGTACCCCACGCGATGGTGGCGTTAGGAATGGGGGCCCTCATAGGTGGGGGGTGTGAGCGGTGACGCCGAGGTGGGTGCTCGGCGGCCGAGGCAGGTGCTCGGCAGGGGACACCGGGGTGGGGGCCCGATGTGGTGGTCGGGAAAGGTGCCCGGTTGTGGTATAATACAGGATGTGATTATCGTAGGAGGTGTTTGAGAGAGACGGTTGCTCCGGTTACAGTGGTTTGCTATGTTTCTAGTTTTTCTGCTTATCATACTATTTCTAGTCACTGACTTCCCACTTCGTGACAGGTTCGTCCAGGGGCGAGTGCTAGGGCACCGGTGAGGCCGCGAGAGTACTGTTCTGACATTAGTTGACTTCAGACTCTGTGATTCGTTCCCCTTGGTACTGTATTCATTATTCATATTAGTTAGTTGTGGATTGCGACACCCTCGTGGGGTCGATGTGGATGTCACCGCTTTTCATGCATATACTATTGAATGTTTTCTTCTTGCTCGGCTGTTTTGAACAACGGAAACAAAGATAAATGAAAACTGATTGTGAAAACTGCTTTTAAAATAGGGGTGCCGAGTGGGCACCGGATTTCAAAACCTTGTGGGATTTATGGGGTTTCAAACTGGATTCTTTTAAAGATTGGCATCGGGTGGGTGCCGCTTTCAAAACTCTGGGGTTTTATGTGGTTGCAAAACAGATTTCTAAAACCAAGGCGTCGAGTGGGCGTCGCTTTCAAAACCGAGTGATTAATTATCCTTTCAAATCAGTCGGCTCTCTCTTACTTGTTAAAGGTTGTTGAAATGTTTAGAATGCATGTTGTATGTGTTTGTACCTCGATTAGTGTGGTTAATGCTTGAGACGAATGTATGTTGTAATCAGGACGCCGTGCATATACAAAGGAAACTCTGTCCGTTTGTAGAGTAAATTTGTATATGCGGCGGGTCTGGGCTCGCGCCGGGGAGCAATGGTTTTCAAAAAAAAAAATTTAACTGGATTTAGGGAGGAGCACCGGTGGCTCTGCTTCCGCGCATTCAAACCCCCGGGCATGACATTATAGGCCCAAACTCAACAATTACTTTAATTCCCTCCAAGTCCTATATTTCGGGCGCCCGAATTAATCGGGCTGCTACAGTACTGGGCCAGGCCCATTACTGTGCGGGCCCGAACTCATCACAGCCCGCCACGCAGCCTGCCACGCGGCCCACCCGCGCCCTGTGCGCCCGGTGCACGAGCGCCCGCCAATGGCGGCGCGCCACGTGGCACCGACAGCCCTGCACCGCGCACGACGCGCACCTGCCCCGCGCGTACGACCACCTGCCCCGCCACCTGCCCCGTACAGTACCCGACCAATGGGGAGGCGCCACGTGTCACCCCTCCGCTCGCTGCGCCCAGTGCACGCAAGCCCGATGCACCGAACCAGTAGACCGCTGCCACGTGTCCGCCCGCGGTCCACCATGCACCCGCAAACTTCCGTGGACCGCGCCGCCAGAACCGCCCAATAAAAAGTAGCCACGTGTCCTCCCCCTGGTGCACGCCGGCGCCGTGGACCGCGCGCCTGCCCGCGCCCCCGCGCGCCTGCCCGCGCCCCTGTGCGTCTGCCCGCGGCCGCGCGCCGCCTGCCTGAGCCTGCGCCGCCGCCCTCCGCCGCTGCCCGCCACTGCCGGCCGATGCCGGAAACGCTGTTCCGGCCATGAACAGTGATTTTACTGTAGCAACCTCCGAAAAATGCATGTAAATAGTCCATTTTGACCGTTTTCGCGCACTGAGTCCAAATCCGGTGTCCGATTTGCCAAATTCCACTCCTAAAAATTGCCGAAGGCATCCGGAAAGGTATTTTTAATCCGAATTTCGTGCTGAGTCCAAATTTGATATCCGTTTTGCGTGAAAACACCTCTAAACATCCGACGGGGTCCCCCGGTTACCCACGTGATCCATTTTACGCCCGGAGTCCATCACTCGTGTCCAAATTGGCGTACAACCATCGCCGACATGCCACGTAGGCCTCCAGAAGCTGCCGGTCACACTGTAGAAGCCCTGCAAGGATCCGGGTCACCACAACTGCCTCAAAGGGGAAAGCCCCTGCTGAAACTTCGAAGGCGAAGACTCCGCCTACCGCCGCTGAAAAAGGGAAAGCCCAGATGGATGCAAGCCCTGCTAAAACAAAGAGAAAGAGCGTTGCCAGAAAAAGAGGGAGTGCTCGAGGTATCTCTATTGAAGAGCCACTCGCAAGCCAGCCTCCTCCACAAGATTTTGTGAGTTCTGAGAGAATCAAGGATTTCGAGAACAAAGAATGCATTGGGGAAAGACATGTAAATGTCAAAGCTCTCAAGGAGCGCTCTGCACTATTTGGGACTTTTTTTGATCAAATGGGACTTGCACCCATTTGCAATTTTCCGGACAATCTTGTATATTGTCTTCATCTTGTAAGGATGTTTTATCAGAATTCATCAAAGTTGGTTGATCTTGAGGACGGACCACGATAATTTCTAACAACAGTCAGAAATGTTAAGTGTCACGCCCCGGGGGGTTTTTACGCGCGGAAGGGAAGCCGCCGATGCTCCCAAACTTCTACATATTTTTTTTTTTGAAACAAATCTCCCCCAGTGCGTGCCCAGACCCGCCGCATATACAAATTCGCTCTGCAACAAGGCAGAGTCTCCTTTGTATATGCACGGCGTCCTGATCACAAGGTTCGCACAAACATGCCTTTAACCACACTAGACCGATTGCTAACCGCATACAACCATTTTCAACATCATACAATCAGTTTCTACAAGTAATAAAGAGGCCGACTATTTTCGAAAGGATAAAACCACAGGGTTTTGAAAGCGATGCCCACTCGACATCAGGTTTTATTAAAACTAGTTTCGAAATCACATAAATCCACAGAATTTGAAAACGGCGTCCACACGACACCCATATTTTTAAAACAGTTTTCACAACAGTTTCCTGGTTCCTTGTTTGTAGTTTGAAAGCGGCCAAACCAAGAAATAAGAACAAATCACATATCCAAAAGAGCTATCGCAAAGCCCAACATCCACATCGATCCCACGGGGGTATCGCGATCCACAACTAGCTACAATGCGTAATGAAATGAACAAAGAAGGGAAAGTAAACCGTATCAGTAGCCTCTAAGGGCCAGAAGATCGCTCACGCGGCCTCACCAACGCCCCAGCACTCGCCCCTGGACGGACTAGACAAACCTGTCACAGAGTGGGAAGTCAGTGACCGGAAATAACAATAAAGGCAATAATGCTAAAGCAAGGCAAATCACGGTAAAAACCAGAGCAATCAACAATGAAGGACCCCGTGCAAATCAAACGATAAAGACTCCTGTGCAAACCAAGCAATGAGGAACCTTGTGCAAACCAAACCGGGCACCTCCCCCGGCAACCACACCGAGCACCTGCCTCGGAACCCCTGCCGAGCACCTGCCTCGGCCGCCGAGCACCCGCCTCGGCATCACCGCTCACACCCCCCACCCACGGGGGCCCCCTTTCCTAACGTCACCGTCACGTGGGGTACACGGGTCAACGTACCACTTTTCCGGAAAAGCACACCCTTGCGGGGGCCAAGCCGCCGGTGTGTGTGTAGTAACACAAGCCTCGACCGAGCACCAACCTCGGCCATCCAGACCGAGCACCAACCTCGGTAAGCCAGACCGAGCACCTGCCTCGGTGACCTCCCAGAACACGATGTATCGTCGGGCACAACTGTGACGCCCCACTTCCCAGGGGGTCACCCATCCTAGAACTACTCTAGCTCTAGCACGCTTAACTCTCATGTTCCTCTTGGATCTTGCTACCATCCAAAATGCTATAGCCGGGTTAGAGATTTAGTCCTATTATATCATTTATATAGAGGACTAATCCAAATTTCGGGGGTGTCACATTCTTCCCCCCTTTAAGCCCTGACGTCCACGTCAGGCTCAAGCACACTCACAAGCACCAGGCGATGTGAGACTCGTCTCGCTAGCCTTAGTCGACCTTGTGGGGAGCTGCACTCCACCCACAACGGTCATTAGCCGGGGAGCCTCGCTCTACCCGCTATATAACCCTGGCTAAGCCGAGACTCATCTCACATTTCCGGCTGGTGAATGGCTCTGATACCAACTGTGACGCCCCACTTCCCAGGGGGTCACCCATCCTAGAACTACTCTAGCTCTAGCACGCTTAACTCTCATGTTCCTCTTGGATCTTGCTACCATCCAAAATGCTATAGCCGGGTTAGAGATTTAGTCCTATTATATCATTTATATAGAGGACTAATCCAAATTCCGAGGGTGTCACAACAACGACCCTCAGTCGCTATAAACATAGTGATAACAAAACATATGCATGAACGGGGTTAGCAACATTTCAACACGTCAACATTTGCTCTTACCAATTGCTCTCGTTTCCCGACTCAAGAACTGTCGGGAGATGAACCCACCTTTCGATGTCCGTCTGGTCATACCGATCACCGTCCCCCTCGCTAGTACGCTCCAAACAACCCTACTGTTGTTCGGATGGGCGAACTGCCCATCCATTCTTCCACAGCGGCGTTCATTGAACCCGGAGGTCCACGTCACCCCTCACAAGACATAAATGACAATAACGAAAACATACACAAGATGTTCTAAGGGGTACCCACCTCGAAGTCAGTCGAACGAACCCCCCGAACGAAGGTCGATCCCGAACTCCCGCTAGACTACCGGGAAGCTGGTGCTGAACTACTGGGCCCTGAACAAAAACTGTGATCAGAAATAGACTCACTCATACCCATCCCGACAGCACTGCAATAACAAAATGCTAACACGGGGAACTTAGCCAAAACTAGGCTTAAACCGAAATTCCCGGAAATCCACTGAAGCACTAAACCTGACCCGCCTACGGTCTACAAATATCCAAAAACCACCAAACTACACCGGTTGACCCTAAACATCATAATTTTGATGTTCAGGTAGACAGGGGCCAAATCGTGAATCTCTGTATCAAAGTGTTGCCACAAATGCTCGCGAAACTCCCGGAAAGCCCATTTTGGCTTTGGGGTCTCCCGACGAAAGACTAAAATCATTGGACTAGTCATGACAGTATCGGAGTTAACCAGAGGCAACTGACAACAATCACTAACTGCTCTATTTCACCGAAACACACGAAACTCATGCCGGAAATCGTAAAACCGACGATTTTGCCGATTTACGGGTCGATATCTGTTTTCCGCTCAACGGGAGCCGCTGGATCCCTACCAAACGTTTAGAGATCATTGACACACTGCCCGAGACAGCACATAAGGTTACAATTGCATTTTGACCCCTAGGGTTTCAAGAAATCGCACTTTTATAGCAATTTGAGAGCCGTTTTTGCTCGTTCTCTTTATCGGGACATCATTTTAATGAACCGTCACCTTTAGTAGGTGGCCCTCGAATTACTGGACACCGTGCTCACCAATTTTCAGCCGCACGGAACCCGAGAAAAACTTCGGGCCATGACTTCTTGCTAACATAGGCTTTAATGCATTTTTTAACTCCTCGACTCGACCAAAGCAGAAACTAGGGTGAGCATCGCGTCCAGTGACCCCAAAATAGCCAGGAGCTCACTGTCGCGACTTTGTAAACTGACCCAACACTACCATGGCCAACTGTTAGACATAAGGCTTAATAATGCTATAACTTGAAGCATACTTGTGCAAATTTAAAATAAATTGAAACATTGGTCTCCAAGGAACACCAGGACACCTAGGCTCACCATTGGGCAGCCCAGAATTTGCTGGATCAAAGAGATCCAAGACCCTTGCTTTCTAACATGTTCTCAATGCTCTATACATAAGTCCCCACAGATCAACTTCGATCTGGAGTGAGCATCAAGCTCAGGGGACATAATGGAGCAAAATTCATATAATACTCGAAGTCTAATTCCATACATTTCTTCATTGAGGCATTTCCTCAAACAGTTGGTGTGCCCCAACTTCACAACAAACCTAAGCCAAAGCCCGAGCTCTTTCTCAGCAAAGGCAGCACCTGAGACCTTCTAAGATGGATGGAAAGCAAGCATGCAGGGTTTAGAGGTTACCTGGGTGTCCCAACGGCGACCGGAAGCGACGGCGGCGGCCGGCGGTGGAGCTCGGTCAAGCAAGATGGTGCAACTAGGAAGAATGAAATCTTTACGTTAAAAGCTTCATGCAAATTGCTGGGGAGCTTCCTACAGATCCTACAAGCTCACCTGGGTCACTGGCCGGCGACACGCGGCGGCGGAGCTCACCCGAGCTCGGATTGCATAAGTGGTGCAACTACGGAAACACAAAACCCCACGTAAAAATCTTCATGCAACTTCACAAGAAGACATAATTATCTCCAAGGAACTCACCTGGGTCGCTTTCCCACCGCGCGGAGCCCCGGCGATCGCCGGAGTTCAAGCTCGGCGAAGAGAGAGAGCTCTAATGGCGGATTTCTTGCCGGAGCACGAGAGCCGTTCTAACTTGGACCAAAGTGTTTCTCTTGACTCCCCGATGCTTCCTGTGGTGGTGGCCGGCGGCGTGGGTGCACGGCGGCGCCGGACGGCGAAGCTCGGCCGAGGCTCTCTTTTGCTCGGTTCTAGGGCAAGCTTGTACTTCGTGGATCCTTAACCGATCAGACCGAAACTTCATGGAGCCTTGAAGTCATCTAGAAGAAGAGGTTTAACGGTCTTGATTCTCATCTCGACGGTTGGATCCTTCCCGCGCTCAAGATCGGCCAAATACCGACTTCCGGCGAAGAGTCGCTCCCGCCGGCGACCGGGACGACGGCGGCGGCTCAAACTTCACAGGTACGATCCACTCAATGTCAGGAACACACTTCTAGGGTCCATCGGCCAATTATATTACAAAGTTTCCCAACCTCTTACCTCGCCGGAGAAGATGAAGATAGAGGCTTCCCCGCGGTGGCGCACGGCGGAGCTAGGCGTCGGGGCTCCTCGGCTCGAGTCTCCTAGGCACAGAGATGCCTTCAGATGAAGCTTGGAGCAACCCAAGTCCTCAGGGGGCAACCCTCACCTCCCCAAACTGAGATCAAGAAAGTTCCTTGATTCTTCTTCCTCTCCGGCGACGAGACGGCGGCGGCCGGTGTGCGACCACCGAGGAGTGCGGCAGAGGGAGAGGGGGACGGTTGAAGCTGGCGGCTGGGCTAAGGCCACGGGGTTAGGGTTAAAGAGAACCCTAACACTAATACTCTTATATAATGCATGCTACAAAAATGCATTTCAATCCCTCAGAACTTGCTATTTTGAGCCCAGTCCATCACAGCAAACTTGTTTCACACTAAGGTCCCTCTCCAAAGAGCAGCACGCGAAACGGAGCATAAAATATAGGGTTTCTTGCGCACAATGCCGCACTTTTCACCGTAATTCACGCTTTTCGAGGCACTTTAGTTGTCAAATCGAAAAACGGACTTCGCCACGACGTCCGGCTCGACGAAACCTATCAGATAGCGATTTTGGTTTGTCGCATTCAGTCCCCTATAATTTTAAAATCCATCATATATGGTAAATTAAATAGTTCTGCACGCTTTACGATGCTTTCGGCTCATCAAACGGAAATTTGGTCAACGCCTCTGCGCTCAGAACGACGACGCCATTTAAATCGACTACCTGGATCGTCAGATTCGGACTCCAGACAGTTGATCGGCCGACGTTGGCTAGCGAGGGAATTAAATCAGGGAGTTACTATTCATTTCACTATTCACTTAAGTCGTGGGTCCCACTAGTTCCCTTGCTAAGTTCAGGATGATCCGACCGCCGGATCGACAAACGGTCTATACCATTTTCACTCGATTCGATGAGACGGTCGCACTGGAGACCTCAGATTTTCGAGATCAGACTCGGATCGGAAAGGCGGAATTTGTGTTTCGGAAACTGTGCCATCCGCACACCGGTATACACACCACTAAGGTTAAATTTTGTTTCCTCGCACACATTCACACCTGAAAAATACTCTTTAAACCAACTCAAATTTCCCGAGTATTACATCACTCACACCTTAAAAGAAGTTTCGTCCTCGAAACTTAAACACCCTAGGACTCCAATAAGTGGGGAAAGAGCCCAAGCTTGCCCGACTTGTGCTCCCAAATGGCTTCTCGCCCCCCCCCCTGTGGTGTCCAAACTCACACCTTTTGAGTTTGGCCTACACTCTCTGGTCCCTGCAAGTCTGCAAGGTCCCTCTTGATCGAAACCAACCTGAGTAAGCCTGCTCCTCGACTTGGAGTTCCCTGCTATGGCGCCACCGGTTCGCCGCACCACCTCAAATCTGCAAAACGGTGCATGCTTGACTGTAGGGTTGCACGCAAAACGGTGCCCATTTTATCTAGCCAAATCACGTACCAATAAGACGCAATTTAGGGTCCACACAAAATAACGCGACAACAATCTGCACGCGAAAACCACGTACCTCAAATCTGCACGCACAACGATGCACCTCTGACTGTAGGGTTACAAGCAAGCCGGTGTCACTAGCCCGGCAGAAAGTGCCTACTTTAGATCTGCACGTAAAATGATACGCACTGGCCAAACCGACGCAAAAACGGGAACGTCCACCCGTCACCAAAACGGGCCACTACTATAGGGTTGCACGTAAAATGGTGCACACTTTCTAATCCTGCCGAAAAACGATGTATAATATTAAAGACTGCACGCAAAACGGTGTACAAAATGATCTGCACGCAAAAGATGCCGCTTAACTGAAAGGCTGCACTCAAAACGGTGCATATTTTTCGATCCTGCACGAAAAACGTGTATAATATTAAGACAGCACGCAAAACGGTGCGCGAAACAATCTGACGCGAAACGGTGCACGTACCTCAAATCTGCACGCAAAACGGTGCACGCTTTACTGTAGGGTCGCACGCAAAACGGTGCACGTTTTTCTAGTCCTGCACGAAAAACGATTATATTATTAGAAACTGCACGCAAACGGTGTGCGACGATCTGCACAAAAAACGGTGTACGCTTCGTAAAGTTGCATGCAAAATGGTGCACATTCCTTCACAACTGGCACGCAAAACGAAGCCGCCAAAACGCCCCCGACAGTCCTGCAGCAAAACGGCACAGTATAACTCGATTTCTAACACGCAAAACGGTATGGGGTCAATTCTAAACCCAAAGGAGGCCGCTGTGCCAAAATACCATAAAATAACGTGCGAGGCTTACCTCGTACAGTCGCCGTTCCATCTTCAAAATTTTCTCCCCTTTTTCTCTCTCTCTCTCTCTCTTCTCGGTTGGATTAAAAAAATGGAAGGAGAAGAGGGTCTGTAATAACCGCTGGTTTTTGGTTCCTTCTGGTCTCTCCTGTTTTTTTTCTTGAACCGCCTTTCGGCTAAGGGGTCCAGGGTACGACTCTTCTTGCGTTGTTTTTGGGCAGGCCGACGGGGCTCGCGGGTATTTTTAGAGAATAAAGCTCGCGAAACGGAGGCCAGCGGCGCGAACGGATCTGTTTTTCGACCCCGGAATCGTCCGGAATAAATTCCTGAAGTTGTCGCAGTGTTCAGCCACCTCCGCAGAGGTAAACCAGGCCCGGGTTTAGGTTAATTTGATTTAATTTATTTTATTTTGTTAATTCTGATCTAGATTTACTCAACTGGAGTTAATTAAATTTAATCTGATTTAATTTGAGCGAAATCGATGTTAACCTATTGCACCTTTGGTCTAGGCGGGGTTACGTTTAGTTGGACTTGGGTTTAGACCCGTTTGCGCCTAAACGGCTAATTAATAAGGGCTGAGGGATTGGGTTCCCCATTCCCTTTTCTTTTTCCTTCGCACAAGTGAGAACCGAAGCCGTCTCCCACCCGCTTCGAGGCGACGCGAGATCCCGACGAGGAGAAGGAGGAAACCGATCGCCTCCCCGCAAGATCCGACGAACCCAAATAGGACGATCCCTCTCTTTTTCCGCCCGGTGCCGACGAGGACAAGGTGAGCGCGATCTCTTTTTCCCCTCCCTCGTTCTTGAGTTTAAAAATTGTGTAGGGGAGGGCTTTTCTTGGGCGGACCGGAGAGGGGACGCCGGGGCGGGGCGAGCCACCCGCCGGCAGGGCACCCGCGCGAGATGGGCATCGCGCGGGGTTGCCCGTGCCTGCGGGCAACTTTCCCCCCCCCCCGAGCGGGGCCGCCGCGTGGGGCAACCCGCACGCGGGGCTGCCGCGCGGAGCCCCCGCACGCGGGGCTGCCGCGCGGGGCCCGCATGCGGGGGCTGCCGCGCGGGCCATGCGGGGGCTGCCGCGCGGGCCACCCCGCACCCGCATGCGGGGCTGCCGCGCGGGGCACCCGCATGCGGGGCTGCCGCGGGGCCACCCCGCATGCGGGGGCTGCCGCGCGGGCCACCCCGCATGCGGGGCTGCCGCGCGGGGCAGCCCGCATGCGGGGCTGCCGCGCGGGCCACCCCGCATGCGGGGCTGCCGCGCGGGCCACCCCGCATGCGGGGCTGCCGCGCGGGGCACCCGCACGCGGGGCTGCCGCGCGGGGCAGCCCGCACGCGGGGCTGCCGCACAGGGCAACCCGCGCATGCGGGGCGCCGCGCGGCTAAACCGCGCGTGCTGCGATTTTCGGGGCTCTTCTTGGACTGCGCTCTTTGGGTCTTGACCTCCCTACCCGGGGAATCCGTTTTGCAGCGTTGGGGAGCGCGCCGGAACGCGAAGGAGGCGAACGCGGAACGCTACAGGCGACAGGTGGGTTAAGCGTGGTAATCAGTGTCGATCTCCGTTGGCTTTTAACTTAAATAATTCATGTGTCATTCGTGCTTAGAGATTATCATATTATTATTGTTCATACATCGCGGTTACTCTCTATTATTGCATAGACGTTGGGATTATCATCTTATTATTGTTCACATATCGCGGTTACTCTCTATTACTGCATAGACATTGTGTGTCGTTCATGCTTAGAGATTATCATATTATTATTGTTCATGTATGGTGGTTACTCTCTATTATTGCATACACCTTGTGATTATCATCTTACTATCGTTCATATATTGTGGTTACTGTGCTCGAGGCTGCAACACGTGCACCCACGGTTTGGCCACCGTGAGGGGTGCACTTTTCCGGAAAAGAGGTCTATGACCCGTGTATACCCACGAGGTGACGTAGTGGGGCCCCTTATTAGTTGTGGGGTTGAGGCGCCGAGGTGCGAGCGGTGCGACCCGTCGGTTTAGTTGTCCGACGCGGTCGGATGTGCAGGTACGGTATGGGCCGTCGGTTTGGTTATCCGACGGGGCCCGGTATAGCAGGTTACAGGTGCACAGATTGTGGTTTCCCTCTGGAGAGGGCGGTTGCCCGGTTGCGGTCACGGTTTGCTTTACTGTTTTTTTATCCTGCTCTATTATTACTCGTTACTGACGCCCCACTTTGTGACAGGGACTGGGCGGAGGGAGAGGTAGACGACGGAGAGGACGGGGCGGGAGCTTCCGGGTTGCCGGGAACCCTGGACTGTATTTCTTTATTTATCTCGCATTTCATTAACTTTGTTGATACGTGTGAGGTTCTCGATACCCTCGTGGGGTCGACGTGGATGTCGGTATTTGGTTACTCCTTTATGCATTACATTCCTTTTTATCTATGTGGGCCATTTGAGAAAGAAAAGCAAAACCAAAGAAAAGTTGCGAAAACCGTTTTAAAAAAATCTAAGTGTCGTCTGGGCACTGATTTCAAAACCTTGGGGATTTATGTATTGCGCAATGACTTTTCAAACCTTGGGTGTCGTGTGGGCACCGTTTTCAAAACCCTGTGGATTTATGTTGATTTCAAAACTAGTTTTCAAATCATAAGTGCCGGGTGGGCGCTCTTTCAAATCTGAGAATTTATCCTTTCCAAATCGATCGGCCAAATGTTTGAATGGTTAGAATAATGAAATCTGTTACTGATTGTTGTGATTGAATGGTTGTATGTGTGACTCGGAACATGTACTAAACGCTACGCCGTGCATTTACAGGGGAGACTCTGTCCGTTTACAGAGCGATCCTGTATATGCGGCGGGTCTGGGCACGCTCCGGGAAGAAAGGAATTTCAAACAAAATTTTTGGACACGCTAATCAAACCCGTTTTCCTAAATACTTCCGCTGAACGAAACCCCCGGGGCGTGACAGATTAAGATGGTATCAGAGACAATTCATTCAATCACAACAGTTGATGCCGACATCCGTGGGAATGCCTCACCTATCTACAAGTGAATGAAATGGGTAGGGCATAGGGCTGTAGAACGTGAGTGATCGGGGGGGGAAATTTGAGTCTTTTCTCGAGCTAAGTGATTCGCGGTCGTAGTTAAAGTCTGATGTTGACCTTGTTACGTGTGACAGCTATGGTTCGTACCAGATCGTCGGCGGGTGACGCCGAGGCAGAAGCGACGACATCGACGGCCGCGGAGAACCAGCTCCTGCGGCAGCAATTGCGGGAAATGGCGGGGCAATTGGCCACCCTCACCGATCATGTGCGTCAGTTGACGCAGCAGCAGCAGGCCGCGCCAGTGACGGCCGCCCCGGTCCCTCCGCCGGGGCCGACAGCACCTGCCGCGGCACCACCGACAGCACCACCACCAGCGGCGACTACGGGGCCGGCACCAGGGACAACTAGTCGGGTTGTTCTAGAGGAAACAGTGGTCACGCCTACCCCTATCGCGGCTGCCGCCGCCACGAGGGGAGGGGGTGTGGTGATGACCGAGCGGGATCGAGTGCGGGCCAACTTGAAGGACTTTAAGAAACACGACCCGCCCACGTTCGAAGGAGATACGACTGATCCGTGGGTCGTTGAGAACTGGGTGGGGTCGATGGAGAAGCTTTTTGAAGATCTACTAATGGAAGACGATGAGCGGGTTCCCCTGGCAGTCCATTGTCTGGAGGGGAATGCCCGTTTATGGTGGAAGACGGTGCGCCCAGATCCTGCTAAGGGCACCGCTTTCCCGTCCTGGGGAACTTTCAAGAAAGAGCTGTTCGAGGCCTTCTTCACCAGCAGCGTCAAGAAGAAATTGGAAGATGATCTGAACCATATCCAGCAGGGAAACCGCACGGTCATGGAGTACCAACGAGAGTTCGTCCGCCTAGCGAACTGCGTCCCGTTCGTCATAAGGGACGAGGCTCATAAGGCGCAACTTTTTGTGGACGGCCTGCGGAGCAACATATTTGAAGTGGTGCAAGCAGCTGACCTGCATACATTCCAGAAAGTGGTCGACAGGGCCACCACGGTGGAGCGGGGCTTTGCCATCACCCGCGCAAGAAGGGAGAACTCGGCGAGACTGGAGGACAGGAAGCGGCAGCAGCAGAACCAGGGAGGAGGCAACTGGAGTGGGGGCGGAGCCCCCAAACGGTGGAAACCGCAGGCGGGACCCCGAGGAGCGCCGCCAGGAGGGCCGAGGCCGGGAAATAGGCATTGCGTGATTTGCGGGGGAGGGCATACTGCGGGAGAGTGCCCCCAGAGAGGCGACCACTGTTTCAGATGCGGCAAACGGGGGCACTTCCGCCGCAACTGTCCCTTGGGCGGGGGACCTGCACCCTCGGGAGCTTACACGCCCGCGCCACAGCTCTCAGGGCGGGGGAAAGCTCCTATGGCGTCAACTCCCAGGCCCCCCGCACCACGGCGAGAGGAGGATCGGCAGCCACAACCAGGCGGGAGGGTTTTCTCAATGACCAGCCAAGGGACTAATCCACCGGAGGACGCTCTTGCAGGTACTACTTCCGTTTCGAATTCCCGTGCTAGAACTCTTTTCGATACCGGAGCAACACACTCGTTCATTTCTCGTGACTTCGTTTTTATGCATGACCTCGAGGAAACCCCCCTTCAAAACTCCCTGACGGTGCAAACAGCGGGGGGGACTTTGGAGGCGGTCAGCTCAGTGGCCGCCTGCTCGATTAAGCTTGGGCGACTGGCTTGCCCATGGGACATGGTGGTAATCCCCTTGAAGGAGTACGACGCGGTGTTGGGCATGGACTGGCTCACGAGGTACCAGGCGCTCATTGACTGCGACAAGCGACAAGTGCGATTGCAAGAACCGGGCTTTCCTGAACATGTGTATATGGCGGGCAAAAGCATCACCTTTCCAGCGGTCATCTCAGCGGCACGAGCCAGAAGATTGGTAGAGGGTGGATGCGTGGCCTATTTAGCGTCGGTGGATCTGGCCACCCGACCCTCGTCGGAACCTGCAGACATCCCGGTGGTGAGGGACTTCCCCGATGTTTTCCCCGCAGAACTGCCCGGGATGCCTCCGGAGCGAGAGGTGGAGTTCCCTATCGAGCTAGTACCAGGCACGCAGCCAATTACGAAGGCGCCCTACCGAATGGCCTTCGCGGAGCTAAAGGAGCTAAAAGCACAACTGGAAGACCTCTTGGATAAAGGATTCATCAGACCGAGTGTGTCACCCTGGGGCGCACCGGTACTCTTCGTGCGGAAGAAAGACGGGAGCCTGCGTCTCTGCATCGACTACAGGGGGATAAACAAAGTTACGGTGAAGAATAAGTACCCCCTTCCCAGAATCGACGACCTCTTCGATCAGTTACGGGGAGCGACGGTCTTCTCCAAAATTGACCTACAGTCGGGCTATCATCAACTCCGAGTTCGACATGAAGACATCCCCAAGACCGCCTTCCGGACTCGGTACGGCCACTACGAGTTCACGGTGATGCCTTTCGGGCTTACGAACGCCCCCGCAGTCTTCATGGACATGATGAATAGGATCTTCAGACCCTTCTTGGATCGGTTTGTGGTAGTCTTCATCGACGACATTTTGATCTACTCCACCACCGACGAGGAGCACAGGGACCATCTACGAACAATCCTGCAAACCCTCAGAGAGCAGAAGCTGTTCGCCAAGCTCAAGAAGTGTGAGTTCTGGCTGCGCGAAGTGGGCTTTTTGGGGCATGTGATCTCGGCACAGGGAATCGCCGTGGATCCCAAGAAGGTGGAAGCAGTGGTGGACTGGCAGCCGCCGACGTCGGTGACAGAAGTACGAAGTTTCCTAGGGCTGGCAGGATATTACCGGCGTTTCGTTGAGGGTTTCGCAAAGATCGCTACCCCTTTAAACCGATTGACCAGAAAAGGAGAGAAGTTCATATGGACGGCCAAATGCCAGCAGAGCTTTGAGGAACTCAAGGGGAGGTTAACTAGGGCACCAATACTCGTGCTGCCGACGCCCGGAGAGGATTATGAAGTGTACTGCGACGCGTCACGGATCGGTCTGGGAGGTGTTCTGATGCAACAGGGGAAGGTAATTGCTTACGCGTCCAGGCAGTTGAAAGACTATGAAAGGAACTACCCAATACACGACTTGGAGTTGGCCGCTGTGGTCTTCGTTTTGAAACTGTGGAGGCATTACCTTTTCGGAGTCCACTGCAACGTTTTCTCCGATCATCAAAGTCTGAAATACATCTTTACCCAGAAAGAGTTAAACCTGCGGCAGAGGCGATGGCTCGAATTGTTGAAGGACTACGACTTGACGATTCAGTATCATCCTGGAAAAGCAAACGTGGTAGCTGACGCACTGAGCAGGAAAGGGCATCAAGAAGGGGCATCGGAGAGCGCGCTAACGAAGCAAGACCACTTGATCGCGGAGTTCGCGCGAATGCAATTGGAGGTGGTGCCGGCAGGCACGGTTATGCAACTTCTAACCTTGGTGATCAAACCGACGTTATTCGAGAGGATCCAGGAGGGACAGCAGACCGACCCACACCTACAGCGTATACGAGACAAGATCCTACTGGGCCAAGAAATTGACTTTGCGGTGGAAAGCGACGGCACCTTACGGTTCCGCGGACGGATCTGCGTGCCGAGTTCAGCAGAGATGAAGGAAGAGATCCTAGCTGAGGCACACCGAGCCCCTTATGCGGCACATCCGGGGGGCACGAAGATGTACAGGGACCTCAAACAGACGTTCTGGTGGCCTAAGCTAAAGGAAGACGTGACGCGACACGTAGCCCACTGCCTAGTATGCCAACAGATAAAGGCCGAGCACCAGCGACCAGCAGGGAAGTTACAGCCCTTACCGGTACCAGAGTGGAAATGGGACCAGATCACCATGGACTTTGTCACTGGTTTTCCTCGATCACAACAGGGCCACGACACAGTCTGGGTCGTAGTCGACAGATTAACCAAGTCAGCACACTTCTTGCCGGTTCATACAACTTGGACCCGCGAACGGTTAGCTCAAGTCTACATCAGCGAGATCGTGAGACTACATGGGGTACCGGCATCGATCACCTCGGATAGAGACACGCGCTTTGTCTCGAAGTTTTGGCAAAGTCTCCAGCGGGCCATGGGGACCAGATTACATTTCAGCACCGCCTTCCACCCTCAGACGGACGGACAGTCAGAGCGCACGATACAAACCTTAGAAGACCTGCTTCGCGCCTGTGCACTTGATTGGGGGGCCGGTTGGTCACGCTACCTACCCCTCGTGGAATTTGCCTACAACAATAGCTACCAGGCCAGCATTCAGATGGCGCCCTACGAAGCCTTATACGGAAGGCGCTGCCGATCCCCGATTTGTTGGGACGACTTGGGAGAACGGAAACTCCTGGGACCCGACTTAGTGGAGGAAACTGAAGAGAAAGTGCGCCTTATCAGACAGCGCCTGCTAACCGCCCAGAGTCGACAGAAAAGTTATGCAGATCAGAGGCGCCGTGACTTGGAATTTCAAGCAGGGGAGCACGTGTTTTTGCGGGTCTCTCCATCCAGAGGTATCAAGCGTTTCGGGTTAAAGGGCAAACTGAGCCCACGGTTTGTGGGGCCTTTCGAGATCCTGGAGCGCATTGGCCCAGTCGCTTACCGCCTCGCCCTACCACCAAACCTCGACCGAGTCCACGACGTATTCCATGTGTCGATGCTTCGGAAATACCTTCCTGACCCGTCACACGTCCTGGACACCTCAGCACTTGAGCTTAAGGAGGACCTCAGCTTTGAAGAAACCCCGGTGAGAATCTTGGCAAGGGAAAACAAATCACTGCGAAATCGAACCATCCCCTACGTAAAGGTACTTTGGAACAACCACGAGGAGCGGGAAGCAACTTGGGAACTGGAATCTAAGATGAAGGAGTGCTACCCCGACCTTTTCGCTCCCACCCGGGCTTGAGTTTCGAGGACGAAACTCGTTTTTAGAGGTGAGTGGTGTAATAACCGCTGGTTTTTGGTTCCTTCTGGTCTCTCCTGTTTTTTTTCTTGAACCGCCTTTCGGCTAAGGGGTCCAGGGTACGACTCTTCTTGCGTTGTTTTTGGGCAGGCCGACGGGGCTCGCGGGTATTTTTAGAGAATAAAGCTCGCGAAACGGAGGCCAGCGGCGCGAACGGATCTGTTTTTCGACCCCGGAATCGTCCGGAATAAATTCCTGAAGTTGTCGCAGTGTTCAGCCACCTCCGCAGAGGTAAACCAGGCCCGGGTTTAGGTTAATTTGATTTAATTTATTTTATTTTGTTAATTCTGATCTAGATTTACTCAACTGGAGTTAATTAAATTTAATCTGATTTAATTTGAGCGAAATCGATGTTAACCTATTGCACCTTTGGTCTAGGCGGGGTTACGTTTAGTTGGACTTGGGTTTAGACCCGTTTGCGCCTAAACGGCTAATTAATAAGGGCTGAGGGATTGGGTTCCCCATTCCCTTTTCTTTTTCCTTCGCACAAGTGAGAACCGAAGCCGTCTCCCACCCGCTTCGAGGCGACGCGAGATCCCGACGAGGAGAAGGAGGAAACCGATCGCCTCCCCGCAAGATCCGACGAACCCAAATAGGACGATCCCTCTCTTTTTCCGCCCGGTGCCGACGAGGACAAGGTGAGCGCGATCTCTTTTTCCCCTCCCTCGTTCTTGAGTTTAAAAATTGTGTAGGGGAGGGCTTTTCTTGGGCGGACCGGAGAGGGGACGCCGGGGCGGGGCGAGCCACCCGCCGGCAGGGCACCCGCGCGAGATGGGCATCGCGCGGGGTTGCCCGTGCCTGCGGGCAACTTTCCCCCCCCCCCGAGCGGGGCCGCCGCGTGGGGCAACCCGCACGCGGGGCTGCCGCGCGGGGAGCCCCCGCACGCGGGGCTGCCGCGCGGGGCAGCCCGCATGCGGGGGCTGCCGCGCGGGCCACCCCGCATGCGGGGCTGCCGCGCGGGCCACCCCGCATGCGGGCTGCCGCGCGGCGACCCCGCATGCGGGGCTGCCGCGCGGGCAGCCCGCATGCGGGGGCTGCCGCGCGGGCCACCCCGCATGCGGGGGCTGCCGCGCGGGCCACCCCGCATGCGGGGCTGCCGCGCGGGGGACCCGCATGCGGGGCTGCCGCGCGGGCACCCGCATGCGGGGGCTGCCGCGCGGGCCACCCCGCATGCGGGGCTGCCGCGCGGGCCACCCCGCATGCGGGGCTGCCGCGCGGGGCACCCGCACGCGGGGCTGCCGCGCGGGGCCGCACAGGGCAACCCGCGCATGCGGGGCGCCGCGCGGCTAAACCGCGCGTGCTGCGATTTTCGGGGCTCTTCTTGGACTGCGCTCTTTGGGTCTTGACCTCCCTACCCGGGGAATCCGTTTTGCAGCGTTGGGGAGCGCGCCGGAACGCGAAGGAGGCGAACGCGGAACGCTACAGGCGACAGGTGGGTTAAGCGTGGTAATCAGTGTCGATCTCCGTTGGCTTTTAACTTAAATAATTCATGTGTCATTCGTGCTTAGAGATTATCATATTATTATTGTTCATACATCGCGGTTACTCTCTATTATTGCATAGACGTTGGGATTATCATCTTATTATTGTTCACATATCGCGGTTACTCTCTATTACTGCATAGACATTGTGTGTCGTTCATGCTTAGAGATTATCATATTATTATTGTTCATGTATGGTGGTTACTCTCTATTATTGCATACACCTTGTGATTATCATCTTACTATCGTTCATATATTGTGGTTACTGTGCTCGAGGCTGCAACACGTGCACCCACGGTTTGGCCACCGTGAGGGGTGCACTTTTCCGGAAAAGAGGTCTATGACCCGTGTATACCCACGAGGTGACGTAGTGGGGCCCCTTATTAGTTGTGGGGTTGAGGCGCCGAGGTGCGAGCGGTGCGACCCGTCGGTTTAGTTGTCCGACGCGGTCGGATGTGCAGGTACGGTATGGGCCGTCGGTTTGGTTATCCGACGGGGCCCGGTATAGCAGGTTACAGGTGCACAGATTGTGGTTTCCCTCTGGAGAGGGCGGTTGCCCGGTTGCGGTCACGGTTTGCTTTACTGTTTTTTTATCCTGCTCTATTATTACTCGTTACTGACGCCCCACTTTGTGACAGGGACTGGGCGGAGGGAGAGGTAGACGACGGAGAGGACGGGGCGGGAGCTTCCGGGTTGCCGGGAACCCTGGACTGTATTTCTTTATTTATCTCGCATTTCATTAACTTTGTTGATACGTGTGAGGTTCTCGATACCCTCGTGGGGTCGACGTGGATGTCGGTATTTGGTTACTCCTTTATGCATTACATTCCTTTTTATCTATGTGGGCCATTTGAAAAAGAAAAGCAAAACCAAAGAAAAGTTGCGAAAACTGTTTTAAAAAAAATCTAAGTGTCGTGTGGGCACTGATTTCAAAACCTTGGGGATTTATGGATTGCGAAATGAGTTTTCAAACCTTGGGTGTCGTGTGGGCACCGTTTTCAAAACCCTGTGGATTTATGTTGATTTCAAAACTAGTTTTCAAATCATAAGTGCCGGGTGGGCGCTCTTTCAAATCTGAGAATTTATCCTTTCCAAATCGATCGGCCAAATGTTTGAATGGTTAGAATAATGAAATCTGTTACTGATTGTTGTGATTGAATGGTTGTATGTGTGACTCGGAACATGTACTAAACGCTACGCCGTGCATTTACAGGGGAGACTCTGTCCGTTTACAGAGCGATCCTGTATATGCGGCGGGTCTGGGCACGCTCCGGGAAGAAAGGAATTTCAAACAAAATTTTTTGGACACGCTAATCAAACCCGTTTTCCTAAATACTTCCGCTGAACGAAACCCCCGGGGCGTGACAGGGTCTGCGGGGAAGAAGTAAGAAGAAGAAAAGAAAAGAAAAAAGAAAAAGAAAGAGGAAAGAAGGGAGGGAGGGGTGGTGGTGGACCGGGTCCACGGGCCCCCCAATGGGGGCCCGCCACTTGGCGGCCACCACTCACAGGGGTGCGCGCACCGCGCGCCCCTGCGCCATGCGCCCCTGCGCGGGCGCTTCCCGCGCCCGCGCGGGCACCAATAGGGGCCCGCCACTTGGCGGCCCCCTGTTGACCCGCGCCAGCTGTGCGCATTGCGCAGCGCGCGCGTCTTGAAAATCCCTTTTTGTCTCGTTTTCTGTCCCTTTTTCGTTCGTTTTCGTCCAAATTTGACAAGCAACTTCGTTTCAGCTTAATTTACCATAGAAAATTTTAAATTTTCAGTTTGGGTCATTTCTGGGCCACCAAAAGCCTCGCTGTATCTAGAATCGCTGGCGGATCCCGTTCTCACAATCCGGGTATCCGATCAACACGAAACTTTTACTGTGACCTTAAAACATAATTACGAAGCTCCCCAAATTTCTCAGAATTTTCCGACACTGTTGGCAGAGCCCGTTCTCACTATCAGGCATCCGATCAACGTGAAACTTTTTCTGTGGTCTTAAAATATATTTACGGGGCTCCCGTAATTTTCTCAGAATTTTCTAACACTGTAAATTTTTCACTGAAAATCTGGGCCCCCTTTCTCAAATAAATTTTTTAGATCTCCATATTTTACCCCGATTTGGGCCAAACTCGCTTCCAAATATTCTTTACTTTCCTAACTTTCATAACAATAGGATTTCATCCCACCTTTATTTACATTTATTTATGTGCCGAAAATCCGGTACTTTATATCTAGTTCTAGCCATGATCTGAACACATGCACAAACCAGTTACTTCTAGATTAAACTAAAGTAACACCGCAAACGCTGACCCTAAAAGGGAAAAAATACACTAATTTCCCCCCTCCCCAACGAGCACTCGCGTTCTACTTATCTACCCAAAATTCACTTTATTAATCAGTAGTTAGTATATTGCGCCCCGTGGATGTTGGGCCCTGACTATTGTGGCTAAAGTTTATTCTCTGATATCATCTTAGTCTGTCACGCCCCGGGGGTTCAAACGCGCGGAAGAAGAGCCACCGATGCACCCAATTCAGCTATATTTTTTTTTTTTTTTGAAAATCATTACTCCCCGGCGCGCGCCCATACCCGCCGCATATACAAATTCACTCTGCAAACGGGCAGAGTCTCCTTTGTATATGCACGGCGTCTCAACTACAAAGTGCATCACAAAGTACATCACATACAGTCTTTAACCACATTAGTTGGAGTCTCAAACACATACAACCATTCATTTCACATGAACCACTAGTTTCAACATCTAACAGAGAGGCCGTCGATTTGAAAGGATAAATAATCACAGGGTTTTGAAAGCGGCGCCCACTCGACGCAGTTGTTTTAGAAAATTCGTTTCAAAGCCACATAAATCCACAGAATTTTGAAAACGGCACCCACCCGACGCCGAATTTTGTAAAACCAGTTCGAAACCACATAAATTCCACAAGGTTTTAAAAACCGGTGCCCACACGACACCCACGTTTTAAAAGCGCTTTTTCGCAAACGGTTTTCTTTGTTTTTCATAGTTTAAAACGGCTAAGTAAAGAAAGGAACAACATTCATTCGCATATATGAAAGAAGAGACAACAGCCACTTCGATCCCACGGGGGTATCGCAATCCACGACTAATTAACATGAATAATAAAGGAAAAGGTAAAGAAGAGTCACTGTGTCTGAAGTCGCTAAATGTCAGAACAGCACTCTCGCGGCCTCACCAGTGCCCTAGCACTCGCCCCTGGACAAACCTGTCACGGAGTGGGAAGTCAGTGACTAGAAATAACATAATATGCAAAAAGGGCTAAAATAAGGCAAACCACGGTAACCCGAGCAACCGTCCTCCTCAAACACCGTCAACTGTAACCACACCCTGTACCAAGCAAAACCGGGCACCTTTCCCGACAACCGCACCGAGCCCCTGCCCCGGTGTCCCCCGCCGAGCACCTGCCTTGGCCGCCGAGCACCCGCCTCGGCATCACCGCTCACATCCCCCACCTATGAGGGCCCCCCCTTCTTACGTCACCGTCACGTGGGGTACACGGGTCAACGTACCACTTTTTCGGAAAAGTACACCCTTGCGGTGGCCAAACCGCCGGTGTGCGTGTAGCAAAACAAGAGCCTCAAAATCGACAGTAAGTAAAATAGTGCAACAGGGTTAGTTAGATAATCACAAGATCTACATACTATTCACCTTGCCCCGATATGTTATTTCTATTAACACATGTCTATCCCCGAAATCCCCGGAGAAGTACCCACCTCGTGCATGACGTCCCGCTCCCGACCCGTCCGTGACCGCGCGCCTGTCGAGCCTACAACGTCCTGCGCTACTGAAGGACAAGGGAAAGCTCAAACTAAGCGACTAAAACCCCCGACGACTCAAATGCCAAAAAAAATGGAAGACCCGATGCGGTCCCCGGACTTCGCGCGGCGAAGTTCCCCGCACGGCACCGACCCGTGCGGGGCGCGCTCAGCCTGCGGACAGCCCCGCACGGCCCCAACCCGTCGCGGTGTCACCTGCCGCACGGCGCCCCGCCTGCAGGCGGCCCGCGCGGCACCTGCCCGCGCGGCGCCCACCTGCGGGCGGCGCCCGCGCAGCGCGCCTGCCGCGCAGCGCCCCGCCTGCGGGTGGCCCGCGCGGCGCCCCGCCTGCAGGCGGCCCGCGCGGCACCTGCCCACGCGGCGCCCGCCTGTGGGCGGCGCCCGCGCAGCGCGCCTGCCGCGCGGCGCCCCGCCTGCAGGCGGCTTGCGCGGCGCCCCGCCTGCAGGCGGCTTGCGCGGCACCTGCCCGCGCAGCGCCCGAGCAGCGCGCCTGCGGCGCCCTGGCGGCGGCGGCGACCTCCCACCTTCTTGATTCCTACGAAACCCCAAAACCGAAAAGGAAAGACTCACCTTCGGTCCGTCGAGGAAGAAGAAGGAAAATGGGATCGTCCTATCGTCGGTTCCGCGAGCAAGAGGGTCACCGTCTCCTCCTTGCCTCAATCGCCCAAATCACTGTCGCCCCTTTGAACTGAAATGAAAAGAAAAAGGGATTTCGTTCCCTCCCTTCTTACGCTCGATCGCCTCCGGTTGCTCTACTGCTATGAGAGGAAGGAGCGAAAAGGAACTAAGTCCAACTTGCCCTAGCCCATCAGGTAACATAAGGGTTTCAGATTACCTCAAAAGTCGTGCAGATCGCCAGCACGGATCCCGGAGCGCCTACGAGGGGGTCCAAACTTCGAAAAATTATTCTGGGAGAACCGGGAGTCGGAATCCAAAACCTATCGCGTCCTCGTTCTCCGTTTCGCAAGCTCTACCGCCTAAAAATGCCCGCGAGTCCCGACGGACTGTCCGGAAAACACAAAAATAATTAATCCCCCTGCCGGACCGCCACAAATGAAATAAAAAGTAATAGCCAAAATAATGGTCGGGTCTTACAAGTCAGGATCTCTTTCTTCAGGTCTGACGAATCGGGCACGCATATCCACCCTTGGAACCAGAGTATACCGTCTGTCCCCTCCGAAAAGTCTCCCTCCTGCTCTGGGGAGATTCTAGTTCGTTCCAGTTGTAACTGTGAGTCGGTACCCTGACCTTCTCGGATCCTTTCGATCAATATGGGCGCGACCGCCAAGGACATTAGTTGCTCGACTGTCCCTGCTAGTACCACTTCCAACCGTAATCGCGAGAATTCCGCGATCAGGTCTTCTTGCTGGGTAATCCTGCCTGCCGACGTTCCTTCGGCTCGTCCCTTCATGCTTAAGGCATTCGCCACCCCGTTTGCCTTTCCCGGGTGGTACCGGATAGTAAGATCGTAATCCTTCAGCAACTCCAACCACCGTCTCTGCCGTAGGTTTAATTCCCTCTGAGTGAAGAGGTACTTGAGACTTTGGTGGTCCGAGAATACGTTGCAGTGGACACCAAAGAGATAGTGCCTCCAAAGCTTCAGAACAAAGACGACCGCGGCAAGCTCTAGGTCGTGTATCGGGTAGTTCCGTTCGTATTCCTTGAGCTGTCGGGAGGCATAGGCTATCACCTTCCCCTGTTGCATCAATACACCTCCCAATCCAACTCGTGAGGCGTCGCAGAAAACTTCAAAGTCCTCTCCAGGTGTCGGCAGCGTCAGTACCGGTGCTCTTGTTAGCCTTCTCTTGGGCTCCTCAAAACTTTCTTGGCATTGGGCCGTCCATACGAATTTTTCTCCCTTCCGGGTCAGGCGGTTCAGGGGAGTCGCAATCTTCGAGAAGCCTTCAACGAAGCGTCTGCAGTATCCCGCAGGGCCTAGGAAACTACGGACCTCCGTCACCGTGGTCGGCTGGGGCCAGTCGGTTACTGACTCCACCTTTCTCGGGTCCACCGCGAGTCCCGCAGCTGAGATGATGTGCCCCAGAACCCCACTTCGCGCAGCCAAAACTCGCATTTCTTGAGCTTGGCGAATAATCTCTGTTCCCTAGACATCTGTAGGATGATCCGCAGATGTTCCTCGTGCTCTCCAACGGTGGGCGAACATATCGAGGAGGCCCTCCATCCTGGGTGAGGAGTACCCGTCCTATACTATGATCTTATCTATCTCCTAATTGTCAACGTGCGGTCGTGACCCCTCCCCATCCCTCTTTCGCATCCTTTTCCGTACATAGTCGTAGAATGCAAGAAGGGAACAAAGTATCAACCGAGGCCTAATTCGGTCAGGTCCGAAAAGGATGGTTAAAAGAACTTCGGGGGTAAGGGATAAGAGACGGTTAAAAGAACTTCGGGGGTAAGGGATAAACCTTGGGTGCCCCTAAACAACCTTTCGTGGACGTTCGCCCCCAGTTGGATCGGGGCCGAAACAATTCGGGAACCGAAAGGCAAAACCAAAGACAGGAGAGTTAGCAAAAAGTCGGACAAGGGTAGGTTGCTTCGGTCCGTGGGGTATCCCCTAGCTAGCGAAGAAGGAAAAAAAAAAAAAGTGGTTAAGGTATTACCTGTTATTCCCCATTCCGGGACGTCGCGTCGTCCGCCGGGGCGGCTGGAGAAGTCCGCCCACAACCCTTGGGCCAGCGACGTATGGCGTGGCGGGGAAGGGACCCGGTACTGTAATAACTTGTCGAGCGTGGGCCGTCGGGTTGGTCCTCCTGCAGGTCAGGGGCTGCGGCGTTTCCTCGTCCATCCGGTTGCGGCGCTGCGGCTGTAGCGGCTGGTCCTTGTGGGCATGAGGCTCGAGTGTGGTCCGGCTTGCCACAGTTGTTGCAGTGGTAGGTCCTCCAAAGGCAGTTTGTCACGTGGTGCGCCTTCCCGCAGATAGCACAGGGCCCTCGCAGCAACTCCGAGCTTCCTGCTGGCATTTGCCCGCCCTTCCGTACTTTCTTCAGGCGTGGGTTCGCCCGGCTCCTTGAGTTGGGGCTCCCCTGGAGGGTGGGGGTGGCAGCCCATTTTATCTCGTCGGGTCGTGGCGCCGGGGGCTTGGTGATGGCTGGCTTCAGAGGGCAAGTGTAACGCGTGTGACCCGGCCTGCCACATTGGAAACAGTGTTCATCCCGCCAAGGGCAGCTCATCATTGCGTGCGCGCCACCACATATGACGCACGGCTTCGGTGGTTCAGGTCCCTCCTTTGGCATCTGCCCAGGATTCTGTACAGTTTTCGGGCGCTTAATTGCTCGGCCCCTCAGGTATGGGTCCTCTGCCGGGCCGGGGTAGGAGTGTTCCTACCGGGCGCGCTCTAGCTCAGTGCGCACGGCCAAGTTGACCGCTTCCTGAAAGGTAGGAAGGCCTGTCGGTGGCATCCTACGAGGGGTAACGTCTCGGGTGCCGCGTTGGAAGTGGTCTACACTCTCAAGTTCCCGTATCAGTATACTCAAGCGCTCCACGAGGGTCAGCAACTTCCCAGCCACATCGCACAGCTGGTTGCGAAGGAGGCGATTTGCTTCGTCGGCGATGTCCATTTCCGTCGTCAATCACTCACGGGACCGGACCTCTATCTGTACACGCAAAGAGAACCTATCAATCCTAACATGTCTATAAAGTCCTGGCCCAAAAAGGATTCTACTGAGTCCCCGCCCCTTTCCCAACGAGCACTCGCGTTCTACTTATCTATACGATGTTCCCTTTATTAGTCAGTAGCTAGAGTATCGTGCCCCGTGGATGCTGGGCCCCGACTATTGTGGTGAAAGTTCATTTGGCTCTGATACCATCTTAATCTGTCATGTCCCGGGGTTCAAACGCGCGAAAGAAGAGCCACCGATGCCCCCAGATCAGCGTACATTTTTTTTTTTTTAAAAGACAGATTGCCCCCAGCACGTGCACAGACCCGCCGCATATACAAACTCACTCTGCAAACGAGCAAAGTCTCCTTTGTATATGCACGGCGTCCTGATCACAAGATACACCTCATACGATCTTTAACCACATTAGTCCAAGGCTCAGATACATTCAACATACAACCACACATCCTATCTATTTACATACTTCGGAAAAGGCCGACTGTTTGCAAAAGGATAAATAATCCACAGAGTTTTAAAAGCGGCGCCTACCCGACGCCATGATTTTGAAGTTCGTTTCGAAACCGCATAAATCCCAAAAGGTTTTGAAAACGGTGCCCACACGACACCCATGTTTTTAAAATAGGTTTTCGCAACCGGTTTTTCTTAGTTTGTTGTTCATAGTTCCGAAACGGCCAAGTGATGAAAAGCAGATCACGCACACCCAAAACTGTGAGATAAGAACACGTAACATCCACGTCGACCCCACGAGGGTATCGCAATCCACATCTAACTAATCATGACTAATAAAGTAATAAAAGAGAAGAGTCAGCTGCATCTGCAGTCACTCAGTGTAGCAGAACATCGTACAATCGGCCTCACCAGCGCCCTAGCGCTCGCCCCTGGACGAACCTGTCACAGAGTGGGAAGTTAGTGACTAGAATTGATATAAAAATGCAAGTAGGGCTAAAATAACTCAAACCACGATAACCGGAGCAACCCCTTTCCTCAGAGTACAATCATCATCAACGGTGACCTACCCTGTACCAAGCAAACCCAGGCACCTTTCCCGACCACCACACCGGGCGCCTACCCCGGTGTCCCCTGCCGAGCACCTGCCTCGGCCGCCGAGCACCTGCCTCGGCTTCACCGCTCACACCCCCCACCCGCGAGGGCCCCTATCTTATGTCACCAACACGTGGGGTACACGGGTCAACGTACCACTTTTCCAGAAAAGCACACCCTTGCGGTGGCCAAACCGCTGGTGTGCGTGTAGCAAAACAAGAGCCTCAAAATCAATTAAATAAGTAACTAGTGTAAACAGGGGCGGCCCCGCGCGACAGCATGCCGCGCGGGCGCCCCACCCGCGGGCGGCCCCGCGCGGCTGCATGCCGCGCGGGCGCCCCACCCACGGGCGGCCCTGCGCGGCAGCAGCCGCGCGGGTGCCCCACCCGCGGGTGGCCCCGCGCGGCAGCGGCCGCACGGGCGCGCTGCCCGCGGGCGCGGGCGGCCCCGCGCGGCAGCGGCCGCGCGGGCGCACTGCCCGCGGGTGCGGCCGGCCCCGCGCGGCGGCATGCCGCGCGAGCGCCCCACCCGCGGGCGGCCCCGCGCGGCTACTGCCCGCGGGCGCTGGCGGCCCCGCGCGGCAGCAGCCGCGCGGGCGCGCCGCCTACGGGTGCGGACGGCCCCGCGCGGCGGCAAGCCACGCGGCGCCCACCCGCGGCGACCCCGCGCGGCAACCAGCCACGCGGGTGCGCCGCTCGGGGCTGCGGCGTCCGCCTCCGATATTGCGGCGGCGGTGCAGTGGTCCCTGACTCGACAACCACAGTCCCAAGAAAAAGAAACCAAAAATCAAAAATAATTTACCTTGAACGACGGGAGGGGAAGGGATCGTGGGTTCTTGTGTCGGGAGGATCTCGGGTGAGAGAGAAAAAGGGGGTGGGTCGCCGGTTCCTTTCTCTCCTCGGTTCCGATCGTCCCCCAAGTGCCCTAGCCGCACGGTCGAGAAAAGAAGAAGGAATAATTATGACCCCTTTTCCCAAACCCTAAGCAGGGCTTTTTATAATCCCCCGTTCAACATTAAATTAATAATAATAAATTAGTAATATTAATACCCTAATATTTGGCGGCTAACAGGTGCCTCGAAAAGCGTGCAGATCGTCCGCACGGATCCCGAAACATCGGAAAGGTGTCCAACCTTCGGAATTAATTTCTGGGAGCTCCCGGAGTCGGAATTCAGATCCGATCGCACCGCCGCTCTTGGTTTCGCGAGCTGTAGCACCTAAAATTACCCGCAAGCCTTAACGGATCGTCAAGAATCCACTAAAAACAAAATAAGAAAAACAAATTTGCATCCGCTGGATTTCTCCATCCGGGGAAAGAAAGAGGTTAACCAGAAGGAAAAGGAAAAGCGGGTCTTATAAATTCGCAACGGGCGCTCCTCATAAACCAGGTCCTCGCCGATCTCCAGAGAAGTGAAGTCAATCACGTGCGACGGATCAAACACATATCTCCTCTGAGCTGAGACGTGGAAAACATCGTGAACTCCGGCCAGGCGTGGAGGAAGAGCAACTCTATAAGCCACGGGGCCTACCCTCTCAAGTACCTCAAAGGGTCCAACAAAGCGGGGACTGAGCTTCCCACGCACTCCAAATCTCCGAACCCCTTTCGAACGCGAGACCTTCAAGAAGACATGGTCACCAATCTGAAACTCTAGGTCTCGCTGTCGAGTATCAGCATAGCTCCTCTGACGACTCTGGGCTGTCTCAAGGTGTCGGCGAAGAACTCTGACTTTCTCCTCAACCTCAAACAGTAAATCTGGTCCCAAAGTCCTCCTCTCACCCATGTCACTCCAATATAAGGGCGACCGACACTTGCGTCCATACAATGCCTCAAACGGAGCCATCTGAATGCTCGCTTGATAGCTGTTGTTGTAAGCAAACTCAACCAATGGTAAGTGTCGGTACCACCCTCCTCCAAAATCCATAACGCATGCTCTCAACATATCCTCGAGGGTCTGTATGGTGCGCTCAGACTGGCCATCAGTCTGTGGGTGGAAAGCAGTGCTGAACCTGAGCTAGGTCCCCAAGGCTGACTATAGACTCCCCCAAAAATGTGATACAAACCTAGGGTCCCTATCTAATACGATCGACACGGGTACACCGTGTAGCCTCACTATCTCATCCAACTACAACTGTGCCAGATGCTCCAATGACCAAGTCATCTGAACAGGCAAGAAATGTGCAGACTTGGTGAGTCTATCCACAATAACCCAAACCGCGTCGGCTCCACTCTTCGCCCTCGGCAGTCTAGTAACAAAATCCATAGTAATATGGTCCTACTTCCACTCGGGGATTGGAAGACTCTATAACTTGCTAACAGGAACCCGGTGCTCTACTTTCACTTGCTGGCAAGTTAAACAATGAGCCACAAATCTTCCAATGTCCCGCTTCATTCCGGACCACCAAAAATGTGCCTTGAGGTCCTTATACATCTTAGTACCACCAGGATAAATGGTATAAGGTGTATAATGGACCTCTCTCAAAATCTGATCTCTGATCTCAGGATTCGTAGGCACACACACTCGGTCCCTGTACCGCAGTACTCCCGAGCTATCCACTGTAAAATCCCCTATCTGATCTGCCTGAATCTGTGATCTGATCCTCACCAAATGGGGGTCCTCACTCTGTGTCTCTCTGATCCTGTCCAACAGTGTGAGGACCCGAATTCCCACTTAAGAGATTACTGTCGATTTAGTGGCCTTTGGGAGTGTTTGTGCGCGTGTCGGGCCCAAGAAATGAATTTGTGATGCAATTTGGGATTTAGTTGCATCACTGGAGGCCTGCGTGGTGTGTCGGTGGTGTTTGCGCGCAATTTGGACACAAGTGGTGAACTTTGGGCTTAAAAGGAGATCCCGTGGGAAATTGGAGGACCCGTCGAGTGTTTAAAGGTGGTTTCGCGCGACGTAGATGTCAAATTTGGACTCCGGGCGAAGTTTGGATAAAAGATTACCTCTCCGGTTGCGTTCGGAAATTTTTAGAGTTGGAATTTGGCAAATCGGACTTCAGAATTGGACCCGACGCGGAAATCGGATCAAGTTGGCTATCCGGGGGCATTCGGCAAATTTTCGGATGAGAATTTGGAGAAACGGACATCGTTTTTGGATTCAGCGCGCGAAATCGTTGAGAATGGACTATTTATTTGTTTGTTTTGGAGCCCGGATGACATGCGCGTTTTTCCAGGCGACGCGGCACGAATTCCGAGGCATGGCGCGCGGCACGGATCCCGAGGCGGCAGCGGCACGCGGTTCGAGGGCGCTGTGTGGCGCGTAGGCGCGCTCGGGAAGCGCGCTTTCGGCGCGGTTTGCGCGAGGGCCGCCACGTGGCGGCCCCCCACTCGCGCCCGCGCGGGCGCGGGTGACGCGCGCCCGTGTGGCGCGCGGCATGTCCCGCGCCTGCGCGGCGCTGGTGTCACGCGCCCGTGTGGCGCGTGACTGCCGCGCGCCGCGTGGTGCGCGATGACGTGACCGCGTGGAGGGCGGGGGCGCGCGCTGTGCCTGGGGCGCGCGCCCCTGCGTGTGGACCGCCGGGTGGAGCCCTCCCATTGGCCGGTGCACCGTGGACCGGTGCACCGTGGACCATCCTCTTTCTCCTCCTCTTTTTCTTCTTCTTCTTTCTCCCCCGCACGCCATTCCTCTTCTTCGTTTTCTTTCTCCTTCAACCGTGCGAGAGGGAGAGTGAGGGAGGAGATGGTGGGAAGTGCGGCTTGGCGTCGTGGGCCTCGTGGAGCGCGCGAGATTTTTTTCAACGGAGCAGTTGGGCGGTGCGGCGCGTCGAGGGACCGTGTTTTACTACACCGTTTTCCGTGCGGACTCCGTTTTGCGTGCGGACTCTGTTTTGCGTGCGGATTCTGGCACCGTGCTCCGTTTTGCGTGCAGATTCTGGCACCGTGCTCCGTTTTGCGTGCGGATTCCGGCACCGTGCACTGTTTTGCGTGCTGACTCCGTTTTGCGTGCGGACTCTAGCACCGTGCACCGTTTTGCGTGCGAATTCCGGCACCATGCACCGTTTTGCGTGCGGACTTCGACACCGTGCACCGTTTTGCGTGCGGATTCTGGCACCTTGCACCGTTTTGCGTGCGGACTCCGTTTTGCGAGCGGACTTCTGCGGCGTGCTCCGTTTTGTGTGCGGACTCCGGCGGCGTGCTCTGTTTTGCGTGCGGACTCCGGCGGCGTGCTCCGTTTTGCGTGCGGATCGCGTGGAGGCCAATTGCAAGTGTCTACAAGCAATTGGTGTCAAATCGAGGTGGGTGGCCTTATCTCCAAGTTTTATGGACTGTACAGTAATTCTACTGTTGTAGGACTATGCATGATAGTTTATTTCCTTGTGTAGCATGCTAGATTGTAGGAATGGTTATTCCTTTTATTATCTGTTAATATAGTTATCTTGGAACTTGACCTAGCACCCCCGTCATATGTTGCATGTGTAACCAGACCAGTAGAAAACCCTCACTTGGGCTAGGGTTATTTATGTTAGACACCCACACTGTTTTTCTATTCCTGGACATAGTGTTATCCTCGCCCGGGTAGTGGGCCGAGAGGTCGGGACTTTCTTTTAGTGTGGAATGCTTTTGCACTCGTGCTTGGGAGCAGAGTGGAGTCTGGTAGTTGTAGTGGGTTGCTTATCTGTGCCGGGAGCCGTTTGGGTAAACGGTAGTCCCGGGAGGTCTTGTATCCCTGTTGTGCTGTCGTGGGAGGGAGCCGTTGCGCAGACGGCAGTCCCGGGCCGTCGAGTATCTTCCGGTCAGTGTTGTTGGGAACCGTTGGGGTTGACGGTGGGCCCAGGTCGTTGAGTGTTGTCCGACCGGTATTGTTAGCCTGAGTTGTGGGTCGTTCCTGGCTGTGGAGTACCTCCAGCCAGTGTGCTTTGTGCTGCGAGCTGTTGGAGAGGCTAGTGTCTCGTGTTTCGTGTGAGCTGATCAGCTGAGTCGTCGAGAGTGCTCCGACTGTTGTGCGAGATATTTTGAGGATCTTGAGTCCTACCGTTCTGAGAGTGAGCGTGGATTTTCACTATGGCCTGCTTATGCCAATTTTTGATACTCTATGTCGCGCTGTTTTCCTCAGTTGGGGTCGCGCCCCCTGAGATGCCACAGTGGATGCGATGGTTGGCCTGTTGAGGCAGTTTTCCGCAGTGGATGCGATGATGGGCCTGTTGAGGCAGTTTTGCACGAGGGGTGAATTAGTCGGACAGGACGCCCCACGTAAATCCCGTCCTCATGTGGATGTGAGGTAGTGGGCAGGTGCGTTCCTAGTCGACAGGCGCAGGCTTGACTGGACCCTATGTGACACCCCCAGAATTTGAAATAGTCCAGGACTAAAACTCTTAACCCGGCTATAGCCTTTTGGATGGTAGCAAGACCCAAGAGGTTATGAGAGATCGTGCTAGAGCGAGAGTAGTTCTAGGATGGGTGACCCCCTGGGAGTTGGGTCGTCACACCCTTTGAGGCAGTCAGTTCAATTGGGTCGATTGAGCACCTTGGGTGCGAGTGGTCACATTTACTTTCATCTGTTCCACCTCCGATTGAGCACCTTGGGTGCGAGTGGTCACATTTACTTTCATCTGTTCCACCTCTTGAGCATCTAGATAGAGGCATAGTAGCTGTAGAGTTATCCTTTTCCAGCTCTTTTCTTTCCGTATTACTTTGTTACTTTATGCCTCTAGTAGACTTAGTGGGCATACCGTTGGGCTTGTTGACGGCACCCACTGAGAACTACTGCGGGAAGTAGTTCTCACACCCGTCGGGGTGTCATTTTCCCCAGGGACTTCTACTCCTGTTCCTGTGCTTCTGTTGCTGATCCTTCTGACCGAGGCGAGGGAGTCGCGAGCTAGTTCCCTACCCGTCGTCGGAGTGTAGCGGGACCCTTTCAGAGGAGAGCTTCAGTAGATTAGTTTACTTCTTTTTCCTCTGTTGAGAGACCTTTGTTGTGAGGTATAGAGTTGTATTTTATTTTACAGTTTGAGAGACTGTTGTAGTGAGGATATTTTTGTATTGAGAGCTTGTACACTGATGTATTTATTGGAGATATCTCCCTTTTGAGTTTTGTATCAGAGGACTTTTTATACGATCGTATTTGGGAGATGGATATTGTATTATTTTCAGTTGTACAGTGTTTGGATTTCAGCTTTTCAGTAGTTTACTTTCAGCTCTGATATCTGTATAACTGTAGTTGATTCTTTCTGCAGGTTAGACGCTTCGTCTGTACGGCAGTTTTCGTACAGATGGCGGATCTGTTAGCGAGCCCGGGTCGCAGTTTCGACCCCGGGGCGTGACAGATTAGAGTGGTATCAGAGCCTAGGTTGTAGGTCGTGGTGGACTTAGAAACCCTAGGCTTGTGGTTGGACATTAGGATGACTGCGTGAGAGTCGTGACTTTTAGCGAGAGTCCTGATTGAGTTTTATACCTCTCCCAAGAGACGGAATGAGGGACTGGCATGTTTACTTTCCCAAGCGATTATGTGGCTGCAGACAACATAATGCTATGGAATGGATGACATGTCTTAGACTTTCGCTGGATTGGGTCGTATGGTTGTTGTGTCCTGACGTTTGTTATTGTGCAGTGGACTACGATACTCCTGAGACGTCGTGTTGTGAAGAGGACACACCCCGCACCTGATGAATACCCGAGCAGCGGGAGGCAGGGCTATCAGAGCAGAGCGAGACCCAGGAGTTTGTGTGTTGAGATAGTTTCCCACTTTAACCGAGAAGAGCCAAATCCCTGAACGGTAAAGGATCGAGAACTTCGATAGGCTGAGCCTAGAGTCTGTTCTTCTTTGATTGGGGTTCTAGGCACCGGTCTATCGGGATTTTCGGATCTTTGCCGCGTCAGTCGGTTCTTCTCGCCTATGAGTGGGGTGTTGTCGTGGGAGCCGTTTGGAGTGACGGCAGTCCCAGCTGTGTAGATACTTTCCACTGGCCGAGCTACCAGATGGACACATTGCCCCTGGCCGAGTTACCAGGTGGGCACATACCCTGGCCGAGTTACCAGGAGGACACTTTTCCCTGGCCGAGTTACCAGGAGGACACTTTCCACTGGCCGAGCTACCAGATGGATACATTGCCACTGGCCGAGTTACCAGGTGGGCACATTCCCTGGCCGAGTTACCAGGAGGACACTTTTCCCTGGCCGAGTTACCAGGAGGACACTTTCCACTGGCCGAGCTACCAGATGGATACATTGCCCCTGGCCGAGTTACCAGGTGGGCACATGCCCTGGCCGAGTTACCAGGAGGACACTTTTCCCTGGCCGAGTTACCAGGAGGACACTTTTCCCTGACCGAGTTACCAGGAGGATACTTTCTACTGGCCGAGCTACCAGATAGATACATTGCCCCTGGCCGAGTTACCAGGTGGGCACATGCCCTGGCCGAGTTACCAGGAGGACACTTTTCCCTGGCCGAGTTACCAGGTGGACACTTTTCCCTGGCCGAGTTACCAGGAGGACACTTTCCACTGGCCGAGCTACCAGATGGATACATTGCCCCTAACCGAGTTACCAGGTGGGCACATGCCTTGGCCGAGTTACCAGGAGAACACTTTTCCCTGGCCGAGTTACCAGGAGGATACTTTCCACTGGCCGAGTTACCAGATGGGTACATACCCCTGGCCGAGTTACCTGGTGGGTACATGCCCCTGGCCGAGTTACCAGGTGGTTGCTTTAGTGAGATTGAGATGGTCTGACAGGACGCCAAGATTTGGTGGCGTCGAGTTCGTCCTGTTGGACTACCGGGAGCGCAGTTGTTGACCTGGAACCAGTTTCGTGCTTTGCTGCTCAGGGCCTTCTTTCCTGACAGTGTAAGCAGAAACTGGAAGGGGATCTTAGACGCCTGCAGCAGGGGAGTCGACCTCTTCAGGAGTGTGTTCGCAAGTTTTGCGATTGTTGAGCGGTGTACCCCAAGTCGCCTAGATGAGGCCAGGAGATTGAGCTAGTTGAGAAGGGACTGCATCGGAATATCTATCACTTGGTGTATTCTCGGCGGGTGCCGATGTACGCTACAGCGTTTGAGCATGCTTAGCGGGTTGACCGAGGATCAGTGATCATGTTAGAGATAGACGGAGCGCCAGGGACCAGCTCCGGGGAGAGGCATCCAGTGCCGCCTGAGTTTGGACAGTCGAGTAGATCGAGACCCCCGGGGCCGCCACGATCCCAGTCTGAGGGTCGTGAGTCTCAGAGGAGACAGAGACCAGGAGGTTCTCCAAAGCCGATGTATCAGTAGCAGCAGCGGGGTGACTGTGTCCTTTGTGGTGGGCCGCATTCATTTCTTCTGTAGGGCATTTGCATTGTTGTATGGGCTAGAGATAGAACCCTTAGCTTGTGCTCGTGAGGTTCAGATACCTGATCACGTGTTGCACATAGATGGGTGTTGTTGGTCCTGCCCAGTGCAGTTAGGGCCCTGATTTTTGCCTGTTGATCTTTTGGCCCTTCCTCAGCTCCGGGATTTCGAGGTAGTGTTGGGTATAGGACTGTGAGGATCTGAGACCTTGATGCTTGAGTGATGCCACACCGTTGATACACGGTGGTGATGCTACACCGTTGATACACGGTGGTGATGCCACACCGTTGATACACGGTGGTGATGCCACACCGTTGATACACGGTGGTGATGCAACACCGTTGATACACGGTGGTGATGCCACACCGTTGATACACGGTGGTGTTGCCACGCCGTTGATACACAGTGGTGATGCCACACCGTTGATACACGGTGGTGATGCCTGTTGGGTTATACTAATATGGATCTAAATAGGGGAAAAAACACCTAGAGGGGGGTGAATAGGTGTAAACAATAAACACTCAAAAAATCATTGCGCAATAAAACCCAATGCGGAAATGTAAATGAACACGCAAGATTTTTACGTGGAAAAACTCCAAACCGGAGTAAAAAACCACGGGACCGATAACACGGCGAAATCCACTAGAATTAAAACACGTACAAGGTGATTTAACGTACTCACAGATGACTCAACCTTTTACCATACGCTCCTAGTAGATCTTCTCCGCTCACTCCACGACGCTTCTCGAATCCACGATCTGCGCCCAACGCCGAATCCTCAGCGTCCAACGTCGAATCCACGACGTCCGACCGAATCCACGGTCTTCACCCAGTAGCACGCTTCGAATCCACGAACGTACCTCGCTTCGAATCCACGAAAGCGGTTGCACCTTGAATCCACAAGGCCACGCGAGTCCACGCGCCGATTTAGGGTAAATCGTTGTTTTTTGGGTGGTGATGATCCGCCGAATACTTAGATTAGAAATAGATCGGAAATACCATCTAAGTATTCATTGATTTGATTCTACTCAAAATCTGAGTTTGGAAAACCTAGAATCAAATCAATCAATATAGATGAAGAAACATAGAATTAAATCTATTGATTTCCTTTCTTCTCTATATGTGGATCTTTTCTTTCGGCTATATTTTTCTATTATATTCGGATGCCCTAGAAAATGAATAAAGGGTCTATTTATAGGTTAGAAACCATTGGAAGAAGATAAGGATAAAAAACACACCATTTCTGGAAATTTTCAGGACGGTGATCCGGATCGGATTTACTGCGATCCGGATCGTCATAACGAGATTGACGATTCCAGAAAACAGGGTTCGGGATCCGGATCGCAAGGTCCGATCCGGATCGTTCATGCAATTCAGCAAACTCCCATGTTCGGGATCCGGATCGGAATGGCCTGGGATCCGGATTGAAATTGCCAATGAACAATCACCCTTCGGGATCCGGATTGCAAGGTCTGATCCGGATCCTGAACATGTCCAATGTCCAGTTTTTGATTTTTATGCAATAAAAAATTCTTCCAAGTGTTTCTACACTACAAGAAGTATTCGGATCACCAAAAATCTTTAGTTAAACATACCTGATCCTTTTGAATTCTTCTTTCTTGAGATTGAGGTACATGATCCAAACTTTTCTCATCTTCAATCTTCAAGACTTAACACTTTCACGAAATACGCCAACTCAAATTCCGTAACAATCTCCCCCTTTGGCGGTTTCGTGACAAAACACAAATCCACTAAAGAAAATTCAAAAAGGATATTTTTGTTGCTATCACCATACAACAAAAATTTACAATGAGATCCAAAAATTAAAAACATGAGATAAACTCCTAAAACAGACTCTAGACTTAGACATCTGTACTCTCTGCAAAAAGAAATCATTCTTGACAAAAAGAAATCGTTAGATACCTCAAGAATATTTAGCAATCAAAACCTAGCAGAGATGAAGTTTATACTCATCATGATATGTAGTAATCCAGATATGTAATAAGATCACAATCAAACATTGACATATCTTTTAAGCAATAAGATTCCAAATGTCATAACTTTGCTTTGTTAGTAATCAAACAACTTGTTAGTAATAATACATGTCCAAATAGTTAGTCGAATAGTTAGTAGGGACATGCAACAACAAATCACAAGATAGAATCAAAGTTCCAAGTTGAAGTGATACTTACCTTCCACCAAAGTCAAAGTTCAAAGTTCTCTCTAAACTCTCTCCCCCTTTTTGTCACAAGACAAAGCCAAAAATGTAGTCAAAACTACAAAGTTAAAGGAGAGCTAAAAGTTCCAATATCAAGAAAAACCTGAGAACTAAAAAAGAAGAGAACAAAACTAAGTCCTAAAAAGTAAAATCCTGCACAAAGAGATTAAAAAGAAATGTTTAGTCAGAGGTGTCAGAACTGGTGCAACTGAGCTTGCTTAAGATTCCTTTAAGCATTTTTGATATATTTGAAAACTTCTTCATGATTTTCTTATGCTTAGATGAAATGCGCTGAAGTTCTCTGTGTGACGCCCCACTTCCCAGGGGGTCACCCATCCTAGAACTACTCTAGCTCTAGCACGCTTAACTCTCATGTTCCTCTTGGATCTTGCTACCATCCAAAATGCTATAGCCGGGTTAGAGATTTAGTCCTATTATATCATTTATATAGAGGACTAATCCAAATTCCGGGGGTGTCACATTCTTCCCCCCTTTAAGCCCTGACGTCCACGTCAGGCTCAAGCACACTCACAAGCACCAGGCGATGTGAGACTCGTCTCGCTAGCCTTAGCCGACCTTGTGGGGAGCTGCACTCCACTCACAACGGTCATTAGCCGGGGAGCCTCGCTCTACCCGCTATATAACCCTGGCTCAGCCGAGACTCATCTCACATTTCCGGCTGGTGAATGGCTCTGATACCAACTGTGACGCCCCACTTCCCAGGGGGTCACCCATCCTAGAACTACTCTAGCTCTAGCACGCCTAACTCTCATGTTCCTCTTAGATCTTGCTACCATCCAAAATGCTATAGCCGGGTTAGAGATTTAGTCCTATTATATCATTTATATAGAGGACTAATCCAAATTCCGGGGGTGTCACACTCTGGAAAGCCTTTTCTGTTCAGCAGAAAGTTTTTGCTGTTCTTGGCGAATGGATGCCAATGCATCTGTTTCAGCAGACATTCTCTTGGAGGTTGATGGATTCTGCGTAGATGCAGATGGTGCATCTTGGCCCTCAATCCATGGTGATTTACTCTGTTGAATTTCAGAAAGTTAGCGTGCTCTAGTAAGAGGCTCAGTAATCTGAATGCCGCTTCTTTTGACATTTTTTCGTCTTGTATATTGTCTTGTCGTTGAGGCAGATTTCTTTAGCTTTTTGTTCTTCACAAATTGCCTATCCTCCTCATCAATTTTTTGTTGAACTTCTTTGAAAAATTCTTCCCATTCTTCTTCATCATACTCTGAGCTGTCTTCATCGGCTTCTTTCGTCTTGTCTCGAGTTGAATCATCCTGTTCCTTTTTAACAGTTGTACGCGTGTGCACCATTGTGACCAACAGCAAGATGATCCAAGAGAAATCCATTGTTGAAAGTGCTTTGAGTTTAGAAAGTGTCCTGTGAAAACCAACTCAAGAACATGAAAATTTTCAGTTTTCAAAAATTTGGAAAAATTGTACCCAAACAATCATAATCATGTAGAGAAGCCAAGAATCAAATTAGTTTTGGAAAAAGAATTTTAAAAGTGGATCAATTTCATGATTTTCAAAAATTCCTCTTTTATGCCCTAAAAACAGAATTTTTAGAAATCGAAGCCCAAAAATTCGTTTATCTTGAGAAAACCAAGCATATAATCAAAACTAATCTACCCAGAGTTCTTATTTCAAAAGAAATTTGACCAAAAACCATTCAAAAACGAAAAAGTTGCAAGATTTCTGCTCACGTTTTGAGCAAATAAGGAAAAACTGTGAAAAACCGAGATTTTGATCAATAAAACTTACTTGGAATCGAAGAACTTTGAGTTTGAAGGCTCCAAGAAGCAAGAAATCTAGAGAGAGAAGCTCTAGAGACTTAAGAACAAAAGATTGTAGTAAAAGAAATCAAAATCCCTTGGTTCTTATTAAAACCCTAGCCGTGATCCGGATCGGATCGTGAATGTGATCCGGATCGGCTACCCGCAGGAAAAAGCCTGCGTTCGGGATCCGGATCACTTACCCCGATCCGGATCGGCTCCAACTTTTTCATCAGAAAAATTTAGTAAAATTCAATAAAATCCAGAAAAAGTATGTAAGCACTTTAGCATATCAACTTTAAACAAAAATCATCGTTTCATGCAACAAGAAATAGATTATACAGAATCTATCAAAAATACTCAAAAATGAAACGAAAATTTATGGAAATTAAAACTCTTAAAGTTGAACAACTTCAATCACATCTAACCTGATCTTATGCGTAATGCCTTTATCAAATCATCAAATTTGGTAAAGAAAATGAAATACCAAGATCAATAGATGTTTGAAATCCCAGATAAGTTAGATAATATATCTAGACAATCTGTTGAAGGAGTGGCTCTTTGAGCATCTTTTATCAAAAATCCCACCTTATACCAACCATGAAATTTGACTGAGTCAAGTATTTCAATATGCATTTCATCATCAATTTTTTAAACACAAAAATTTGCTTTGCATTCATGGGGTATTTTTTTTCTTTTCTTTCTCCATGTGGTGGTAGTTTTCACACTCCTCATTGGGATGTAACTCTTTCCACATCTTTTGAGCATTTTACATTTCTTTGACTCCCCCTCAATTGGCTATCAATTATTTAATATATAAGGTATTCAACCAAAAATTGATCTCGCATTCATACTCGACTAAGCAATCAAATAAGATAATGACTATACCAAGAGATCATTGAGAGAGAAATTGACTTTGATCACTTAAAAGATGAATTAATTAACATAAATGATCATTGCAACATTGAAATATTATGATATCAAAAGCATAATAAATTTCTAAATGCATAAAAAGATGCAATTAAAGTCAATTATGATCAATGCTCAATTAATGTCCTATGCACAAGCATAGATAATGAACAAAACAAAACAAAAACAAAACCTAACCTAAGCAAAGGTTTCAAAAAGAGGTTATTTCAAGGAAAGCATTCCAATTGCTTTTCGCAAATGAATAAAACGTTTTTGATCCAAAGGTTTTGTTAAGATATCAGCTAATTGATCCTCAGTTGAAATATATGACAGTTGAAGAATATTTGATTCAACTAGCTCTCTAAAAAAATGATATCTAAGTTCAATATGTTTTGTTCTAGAGTGCAACACAGGGTTTTTAGAAATGTTAATAGCACTAGTGTTGTCACAAAAATGGTTACCGAAGTTGCTGAAATCCGGAAATCGCTCAACACGCTTTTCATCCAAATCAATTGGGTTGAACAACTTCCTGCAGAAATGTACTCCGCTTCGGCAGTCGAGAGTGCTATGCAATTCTGCTTTTTACTGTGCCATGCAACAAGGCAATGGCCAAGATAGAAGCATGCACCACTCGTGCTTTTCCGATCATCCACTGATCCAGCCCAATCGGCATCTGAGTATCCAACAATATCCAAACTTGTTCCCATAGGATACCAAATTCCGAAATTGATTGTACCTTTGATATATCGGATGATCCGTTTCACCGCTTTCAGGTGAACCTCCTTCGGTGCTGATTGATATCTCGCGCAAATCCCAACACTGAAGGATATATCCGGGCGACTAGCCGTGAGATATAGTAGACTTCCAATCATACTGCGATACAGTTTCTCGTCTACATTCTCACTATGTGATTCACTTCCAAGTCCCTTATGGCTAGTTCCCATTGGAGTCGGAAAATCCTTAGAATTTTCTAAATCAAACTTTTTGACCAACTCCATGCATACTTGGATTGACACAAGTGAATACCTTCATCGTTTTGTTTAACTTGTAATCCAAGAAAATAAGTCAATTCGCCCATCATGGACATCTCAAATTCGCTTTCCATGGTCTCCGCGAATTTAGAAGCATCATTATCTCTTGTTGCGCCAAATACAATGTCATCGACATAGATTTGTGCTACAATGAAATTGTTTTGATAATGCTTCACAAAGAGAGTCCTGTCAGCTCCCCCTCGAGTATAGCCCTTTTCCAAAAGGTGCTTTGTCAACCTTTCGTACCATGCTCGCGGTGCTTGTTTCAGACCGTAAAGAGCCTTTTTCAGACGAAAAACATGGTTAGGTAGTTTATGGTCCACAAAACCTTTCGGTTGAGCCACATAAACTTCCTCATTTAAAAACCATTTAAAAAGGCGCTCTTAACGTCCATTTGAAATAATTTGATTTTAAAATGACAAGCTATCGCAAATAAGATACGAATGGACTCGAGTCTAGCTACAGGGGCGAAAGTTTCATCAAAGTCTATACCTTCTACTTGAGAGTAGCCTTGAGCAACTAACCTTGCTTTGTTCCTGATGATAGTACCATCTTCATTTTTCTTGTTCTTGAAGATCCATTTGGTACCTATCACATTGTGTTGCTTCGGAGGCTTCGTTAATTCCCAGACTTTGTTTCGCTCAAATTGATGGAGCTCTTCCTGCATTGCTTCAATCCAGTAGTCATCTTGAAGAGCTTCATCAACATTCTTTGGTTCGATTTGAGATACATAGCATGCGAATCCGCAAACCAATTGTCTCCGAGTTCTAACTCCTTCTTGTGGATCTCCAATGATGTTCGATTCAGGATGATCCTTGGAGATGCGTAACGTTTGAGGTAGAGGAGTAGTCGGAGGTACACGAGATGATTCCTGCACATCAGATAAACTTGAAGAACCGTTAGATGCATCATTATTATCGAAAGAATTGTTAGAAGAAGATGCATTAGCAGGTGTATCATCATCAAGAGAGATATCGAGGGTAGATTTTTCAGATTCAAAGTGAAAAGCTTCATCTACCTTAACATTTATCGATTCTACGATCGTCTTAGATTCTAAGTTAAAAACTCGATATGCTCTACTGTTTGTAGAATAACCTAAGAAAATCCCTTCGTCACTTCGAGAGTCAAATTTTCCAAGATTTTCGCGGTCACGTAAAATAAAACACCGACTCCCAAAGATACGAAAATATTTGATGTTAGGTTTTCTACAAAACCATAGTTCATATGGTGTATTTAAAGTCCCCGGGCGCAAATACACTCGATTAATTACATAGACAGCAGTGTTCACCGCTTCAGCCCAAAAATATAACGGTAGGTTCCGGCTATGAAGCATAACACGTGCCATCTCCTGTACGACCCTGTTTTTGCGCTCGACTACACCATTCTGTTGAGGTGTATAGGGTGCCGAGAATTCATGTTTAATGCCGTTTGAAGTGCAAAAATCAATGAATTTAGAATTTATGAATTCTCCACCTCTATCACTTCTAACTCGAGTAATCTTTTCATTCTTTTCAATCATAATACGATGGCAGATCTCGTGAAAAGAATCAAAAGTATCAGCTTTCTCTTTTAAAAATGCTACCCAAGAATATCTAGAGAAATCATCAACCAATAAGAAAATATACCATTTACCTCCCAAGGATGGTTGACGAGTTGGCCCCATTAAGTCCATGTGCAAAAGTTCCAAAGGCCGTTTTGTACCTATGTGGTTCAAGTTCTTGTGTGCAGTCCTAGACTGTTTTCCCTTTTGGCAACCGCCACACACAATGTTTTGTTCAAAAGAAAGTTTAGGAACCCCCTTGACCACATCTTTGTTTGAAATTCTAGCAAGTTCCTTAAAGTTTATGTGACCTAGCCTTTCGTGCCAAAGAGTTTCATTTTTCAAAGAAGCTAGGTTACATTTTTCAGAAATTTTATGAGGAACTACATAACAATTGTTTTCTGATCTAACCCCTTTTAAAAAGAAGACATGGTTCTTGTCAGTTACAGTACATTCATCAGATGAAAAATTAACTGAATAACCATTGTCACAAAGTTGACTTATGCTTATGAGGTTAGTCTTAAGGCCATTAACAAATAACACATTATTTAGAACCGGGCCATCCGGAATAGCGATAGTTCCTTTTCCAACAATCTTGGAAGACCGACCATCTCCGAAAACAACAAGTCCTCCGGAGATTTTCTCAAAGGTTTGAAAACAGTTTTTGTCACCGGTCATATGACGGGAACACCCGCTATCCAGATACCAAGACGAACTATCATATGCATGCAAGGAAACATTGGTAACAAGACAAGGGAAAATTTCACCTTTGCGCACCCAAACCTTTTTGGAATGCGTCGGTAATGGTCGTGAAGTTACTTGCCTAGGTGAAAGCGTCTTGTTTGAAGTATTGCTGCTCCTTGATGATGTCGTCTTGAGCGGTGAACTACCAAGGCTCTTTTCCTTCAAATGATTTGCAGTTGATTTTCGAGGAATCACCTTTGTGGTAGTCATTGCAAGAGGTGCTTGAGGTGAGCGTTTGGCTCCCGTCTTGCAATTTCTCCTTATGTGCCCTGAAATGCCACAACGAAAACATACCTTAGATCTTGACGATCCCAAAGAGGATGAAGTAGGCTTGTTGTCGTTGCTTGTCTTGAATTCCAGTGTCGGAGGAGGAGGTACCGACTGAGGCACAAAAACTGTCACGCCCCGGAGGTCTCAGGATAAGCGGAAAACGTGTATATTTTTTTTTTGAATTAGATAATCAACAACCCCGCCTGCCGGTGCGTGCCAGACCCGCCACATATACAAATTCACCCTGCACACGGACAGAGTCTCCTTTGTATATGCACGGCGTCTCAACTACTTTTACATGAATCACATTACACGGCGTTGATCACACAGTCATCGAGAATAAGTACAATAAGCATCAACATTGAAAGAACCTAGGAGTTCGCAAACGGTGTCCACTCGACACCCAAGTCTTTAAAACATCTAACATTCACATGCAGGCGGCTACATTGTTTTGAAAGGATAAATCCCCAGGGTTTTCAAAGTGGTGCCCACACGACACCCTATTTTTGAAAAGCGTTTTCGAAATTCTTTTTCATCGTAAAACGGCCGCACAGTTAACACGAAACCTAACCATAACTAAACATTTTAAAAACACATGTCCACATATCCAGCATGATCCACATAACCACACAAAATAGCATAATGAGGAAAGAGAGAGATAACCAAACTAAAAGTCTCAACAAAGGGCCTCATTCGGCCACGCTAAATCTGCGGCACCTCACCACCGTCCCGATGTACACACCTATTAGGACCTGTCACGGAGTGGGTAAAGTCAGTGACAAATAAAGTAGATGCTTTAACAATATTAAACAAGAGTTTAGAAGGAAATACACCGCACCGGAACCTTCGCTATCCAACGTCCTGAAATTAACTTACTCATGTTCTTTATTTAATTTCACACCGTTTCGTCAGGGTAGGTCGACGACCTCCCCACGGAACATTTGAAGCTCTAACCCCTTCACGATGCGTGGGCGACACGTTTAGCCATCGTGAAGTGGTCCCCAATCATCACACGTGGGGCACACGGGTCCTTCTGACCACTTCTCCGGAAAAGTACACCATTGCGGGGGCCTATTCCGCCAGTGTACGTGCAGCATTCAAAACAGGGATGCCGAAATCGGCGTAGATTAATTTTTACAAAAATATGCGAAGGATTAGCATCTGTCATCTACTTTATTAACCGGTTAGCAATAAACATTTTAGTGACATGTTGCACTCAATGCACTTACAGCACTTGATGCAAAGAACCCACCTGGTTGCAGATAACCGATCGCGCCCGCGACTCTCCTAGGCGAATCAGGACTCCTCGCGGCCTACTAGAATATCCAAAAGTACGAGTTAACACCTTACCCTAATCAGGTAAAATCAGTGGTCCCAACCACTGACACATTAAACCCACAAAATCCAAATTCATCATACTTAGAGGACCGCGACGTCAATCGAAAACCAACAAGTCAAAACCATCGAGTAAAATCGAAAACATCGAAGACTATCAACAACCGGACCGCGACCACTTCGTCGCGGACTCCGTCGGAACCCAAAACCGCTAACGGAACCCAACAAAATCCATTCCTCAACCGATAGCCCACTCGGGGTATCAAAGGTTAAACCAGGAGGGCCACGACGGCAAAACGATGAGAAATGAGATCCGACGGCGCGCCCCCGACAATTTCGTCGAGGCGCGGAGCGTCGGCGAAAACGACACCCATCATAATAAATTAGTGACCAAGAAGGTCCCAGGTGGCCATGACAAGAAAGCCACGGAAATAACGATCCCAACGGTGAAAACGGCGCTCAAAACGGTGGAAAAACGGGCAAAAACGGAGCAAAAGAACTCCGGGCTGTCGGATGGTGCACGGGGGCAACCGTGGACCGGGTTCACGGGAACAGGCGGCGGCGGCATGCGCCGGGTGCACGCAAAAAGCGTGCACCGCGCGTTTCGGGCCGGGCCGGTGCACGACCCGAGCGTGCACCGGGTTCACGCGTCGGGTGGCCATGCGGCATGCGCCGGGTGCACACTGTGCGGTGGACCGCGCACTTGCGGGCTGGGCCGGCGCACGCAATGGTGCACCGGGTTCGCGCCCTCAGGCGGCTAAGCCGTGCACCGGGTGTACGCTTCGGCCATGGACCGCGGTCCGAGGGTTTGCACAGTAAACCCTAATTTCGTTATTTTTTTCGCCGTTTTCGCTCCCGTTTCGCGATTTCTTCTCCGTTTTCGCTCCCGTGCGATCCCGGCGACGACCCCGCGAACATGGTAACGACGGCGGCGGCCTCCCGTCTAACAACGGCGGCGGCGGCCTCCCGTTAACCCACTATGTCCCGCCGAAGTCGCCCGAAAAATTCCCGAAAAATTCCCGAAAAATTCCCGGAAAATTCCGGTAATTCTAACGGCTAAACCGACGATCGACGAACAACCAAAACGTCGATCGGAGGTCCGTCAAAAAGAACCCGATTAAAAATCATCGATTAAATTCGATAAAAAACACCGAACACCCCCAATCAAGAACAAGAAGGACGCGGATCAAAACCCGACAGAAAACCACGATGTACGACCTTACAAGAACACGAAAAACCCCCGATTAAATTTTACGGAAGGATCTACAACCACTAACCTCACTTAATCGGAAAATAAAGAACCGATCTTGGTTCTTGCGGCGTCGGAGATCCGGATCCGCTCCCCGTAGACGATGGCGTCTCGTTCTCCGATCTCCGGCACGTAAAACGGGCGATCGGGTTCCTCCGCTTCTTCCTTCTTTTCTTCCGATTAGGGTTTCGCCCTTCTTCTTTTCTTTCTTTTCTCTCCGCTCTTACGGCTAGGGTTAGAATTCTCTTTTCTTACGGCTAGGGTTAGAATTCTCTTTTCTTAACGAGGGGAAAAAACTTATATTATCCAATTACCTTAAATCTTTAATTTCCCCAATTCTGTTATTTTCCGAATCGTACGTAGGAAAAAATCTAATTTCCCCATCACCGGATAATTAATTAATTAGCTTAATTAATTAATTATCCACACGAGATAACCCCCATTATCCACAAACGGGTGCAAGATATTTTGCACGGGTTTCGATGCACGACTACTCACCGCATTACTAAAAATCCCGTTCCGGGGGTTCCCGACATCGGATTTTCGATCCGATCGCACCGTCGGTCATTATTTTTCGCGCTCTTTCGCAGAAAAATACAAGCACCACACACACCGACCGACAAGCCAAAAGTAATATTCCCGGAGTACTAAAGGAATACTAAAATAGAAGGAGGGTTAAATATTACAAAATACCGTGTCATTACACCACTCACACTTTATAAAAAGTTTCGTCCCCGAAACTTAAATACAACCCTCGCTAAACAGCTCGGGAAAACACTCCCGCATTTTCGATTCCAGCTCCCACGTCGCCTCGCGTTCCTCGTGGTTGCTCCATTGGACCTTCACGTAAGGGATGGTCCGGTTACGCAGTTTCTTGTCTTCTCGCGCCAGGATCCGCACCGGTGTCTCTTCGACAGTTAGATCCTCCTGAAGCTTGATCGTGGATATGTCCAGGGCGTGAGAGGGATCGGGTAGGTACTTTCGGAGCATCGATACGTGGAACACATTGTGTACTCGGTCCAGGCTTGGCGGCAAGGCCAAGCGATAAGCCACCGGACCCACACGCTCTAGAATCTCAAACGGTCCCACGTACCTCGGGCTTAGTTTCCCTCTCAGACCGAAACGTCGGGTCCCTTTCGAAGGCGACACTCGCAGCAACACGTGCTCGCCCACCGCGAATTCCAATTCCCGTCGCCTGCGGTCTGCGTAACTTTTCTGTCTGCTCTGGGCGGTCAGCAATCGCTGCCTGATGAGGCGCACCTTTGCCTCGGTTTCTTCGACCAAATCCGGTCCCAACCATTTGCGCTCTCCCAAGTCATCCCAGCATAAAGGCGACCGACAGCGGCGCCCGTACAAAGCTTCGTATGGCGCCATCTTTATGCTGGCTTGGTAACTGTTATTATAGGCGAATTCCACAAGTGGCAGATATTGAGACCATCCGTCGCCTAGGTCTAGCACGCATGCCCGCAGCATGTCTTCAAGGATCTGAATCACCCGCTCTGATTGTCCGTCTGTTTGCGGGTGATAGGCCGTGCTGAAATGCAGCTTGGTCCCCATTGCTCGCTGCAGACTGTGCCAAAAACTCGACACGAACCGCGTGTCTCTGTCCGACGTGATGGACACCGGTACACCATGCAATCTTACTATCTTATCTATATAGGTTCGTGCCAGCCGCTTCCGGGTCCACGTCGTATGAATCGGCAGGAAGTGGGCGGATTTCGTCAAACGGTCCACTATGACCCATATCGCGTCGTGCCCTTGGGATGATCTCGGAAAACCAGTCACAAAGTCCATCGTGATCATCTCCCACTTCCACTCCGGCATGGGCAACGGCTGCAACCTCCCAGCTGGGCGCTGGTGTTCAGCCTTCACCTGTTGGCATATTAGGCAGTGTGCCACGAATCGAGTCACATCTTCCTTCATCTTGGGCCACCAGAAGGTTTGTTTGACATCCTTGTACATCTTTGTTCCCCCGGGGTGTGCCGCATAAGGTGCGGTATGCGCCTCCCTCAGGATCTCTTCCTTGAGTTCCGGTAGGTCCGGCACGCAGATTCGCCCCCGAAAACATATCGTGCCGTTAGCATTTATCGCAAAATCACCTCCTTGGTCTGTGGGTAGCCTATCACGTACAAGTTGTAGCTGGGTATCCGTCGATTGACCTTCACGGATTCTATCCAATAAGGTTGGTCGGACTACCAGGGTCATAAGTCGTGCGACCGTTCCTGCTGGTACCACCTCCAGTCTTAATTGTGCAAACTCCGCAATCAAACGATCCTGTTGGGTGAGGGCGTTCGTCACCGACTCCGCTGTCTGCCCTTTGCGGCTCAGGGCATCCGCCACCACGTTCGCCTTCCCAGGGTGGTAATGGATGGTTAAGTCGTAATCCTTTAGTAATTCGAGCCACCGCCTTTGCCGCAAATTCAGTTCCTTCTGGGTGAAAAGGTACTTTAAGCTCTGATGGTCTGAGTACACGTTGCAGTGTGTCCCATACAGGTAGTGCCTCCATAACTTGAGGACGAAAACGACCGCTGCAAGCTCCAGATCGTGCACGGGGTAGTTCCTCTCGTACTCCTTGGGTTGCCTCGACGCATAGGCTATAACCTCACCCCGTTGCATAAGCACGCCTCACAACAAACCTCAAAGTCTTAATCAGGCTCCAGTAGAGCGAGTACCGGGGCCTGCGTCAACCTGACTTTGAGTTCCTCAAAACTCTTCTGGCATTGCTCCGTCCATATGTACTTTTCTCCTTTACGGGTCAGGCGAGTGAGGGGCAAAGCTATCTTGGAGAAGCCTTCCACGAAGCGTCTATAATACCCTGCAAACCCTAGGGAGCTTCGAATCTCAGTTACCGTTGTCGGCCGGAGCCCCGTCGGTTATCGAACCCATCTTCTTCGGGTCGATTGCAATCCCAGCAGCCAACCAATATGCCCCAACAAGCCCACCTCGCGGTGCCAAAACTCACACTTTATAAGTTTTGGCATATGGTTTCTGATCCCGGAGGGTCTGGGGAATACCCGCGGGTGTTCCCCATATCCCTGGTCTATGCGAGAGTAGACCGGAACGTTATCTGGAGGACTATCACCGACTGGTCTAAGATGGGCTTGAGTATCCCATTCCTCATGCCCGTGAACACCGCTGGTGCGTTAACGAGTCTAAACGGTATAACCGTAAACTCATGTTGACCATTCCGAGCTCGCAGGGCTGTTCATGGTATGTCGTCACCCGGAATCCTAGGCTGGTGATAGTCGGTCCGCAGATCAATCTTTGGGAATGCCATTGCTCCTTGTAGTTGATCGCTTAAGTCATCCATCCGAGGTAGGGAGGGTACTTGCTCATCTTGTGTAAAGATCTATACGAAACTCGTGAACGCTACACGACTGTCGTCTACAAAGCTTCCTGCCCGCAACCAAGAAGTGCGAGCAGAAGGCGCTCCTACACGCTAAGTTTACAAGTTCCGGCAAATCCGGTTCCCGGAGACACGCTTGGAACTTCAAGCAGTCAATACCGCTTAAAGATTGCCGCAACTGTCGGCCCCAAGCGCTATGCCGACAACCCTTTAACGGAAACCTCATTAGTTCTCTTAGATTAAGAACCTGCCTCACCCTCGCTAGGCAGGAAGGAGTACAGTCGCCTGCCTGGAGGGGTAGCCGGAGGATTCGACTGAACTTATTTCTACGATGGAGATTTCTTCTAATAACTAAGGTTAGGGCGAAAACATGAAGCGAGGTGAAAGAGTGGGACGCTCAGGTGTTAACACAAAGGTTCTAGCTCGAAGATCTGAAACTTGAGTATTACCTGTTACATCGTGCCCCATGGGTCCGACCCATGGTGGGTCATCGCATAGACTCTCCCTCCTCCCGATCGCGGAGACGAAGGTGGGAGGTCTGATAAGCGGAAAACGTGTATATTTTTTTTTTGAATTAGATAATCAACAACCCCGCCTGCCGGTGCGTGCCAGACCCGCCACATATACAAATTCACCCTGCACACGGACAGAGTCTCCTTTGTATATGCACGGCGTCTCAACTACTTTTACATGAATCACATTACACGGCGTTGATCACACAGTCATCGAGAATAAGTACAACAAGCATCAACATTGAAAGAACCTAGGAGTTCGCAAACGGTGTCCACTCGACACCCAAGTCTTTAAAACATCTAACATTCACATGCAGGCGGCTACATTGTTTTGAAAGGATAAATCCCCAGGGTTTTCAAAGTGGTGCCCACACGACACCCTATTTTTGAAAAGCGTTTTCGAAATTCTTTTTCATCGTAAAACGGCCGCACAGTTAACACGAAACCTAACCATAACTAAACATTTTAAAAACACATGTCCACATATCCAGCATGATCCACATAACCACACAAAATAGCATAATGAGGAAAGAGAGAGATAACCAAACTAAAAGTCTCAACAAAGGGCCTCATTCGGCCACGCTAAATCTGCGGCACCTCACCACCGTCCCGATGTACACACCTATTAGGACCTGTCACGGAGTGGGTAAAGTCAGTGACAAATAAAGTAGATGCTTTAACAATATTAAACAAGAGTTTAGAAGGAAATACACCGCACCGGAACCTTCGCTATCCAACGTCCTGAAATTAACTTACTCATGTTCTTTATTTAATTTCACACCGTTTCGTCAGGGTAGGTCGACGACCTCCCCACGGAACATTTGAAGCTCTAACCCCTTCACGATGCGTGGGCGACACGTTTAGCCATCGTGAAGTGGTCCCCAATCATCACACGTGGGGCACACGGGTCCTTCTGACCACTTCTCCGGAAAAGTACACCATTGCGGGGGCCTATTCCGCCAGTGTACGTGCAGCATTCAAAACAGGGATGCCGAAATCGGCGTAGATTAATTTTTACAAAAATATGCGAAGGATTAGCATCTGTCATCTACTTTATTAACCGGTTAGCAATAAACATTTTAGTGACATGTTGCACTCAATGCACTTACAGCACTTGATGCAAAGAACCCACCTGGTTGCAGATAACCGATCGCGCCCGCGACTCTCCTAGGCGAATCAGGACTCCTCGCGGCCTACTAGAATATCCAAAAGTACGAGTTAACACCTTACCCTAATCAGGTAAAATCAGTGGTCCCAACCACTGACACATTAAACCCACAAAATCCAAATTCATCATACTTAGAGGACCGCGACGTCAATCGAAAACCAACAAGTCAAAACCATCGAGTAAAATCGAAAACATCGAAGACTATCAACAACCGGACCGCGACCACTTCGTCGCGGACTCCGTCGGAACCCAAAACCGCTAACGGAACCCAACAAAATCCATTCCTCAACCGATAGCCCACTCGGGGTATCAAAGGTTAAACCAGGAGGGCCACGACGGCAAAACGATGAGAAATGAGATCCGACGGCGCGCCCCCGACAATTTCGTCGAGGCGCGGAGCGTCGGCGAAAACGACACCCATCATAATAAATTAGTGACCAAGAAGGTCCCAGGTGGCCATGACAAGAAAGCCACGGAAATAACGATCCCAACGGTGAAAACGGCGCTCAAAACGGTGGAAAAACGGGCAAAAACGGAGCAAAAGAACTCCGGGCTGTCGGATGGTGCACGGGGGCAACCGTGGACCGGGTTCACGGGAACAGGCGGCGGCGGCATGCGCCGGGTGCACGCAAAAAGCGTGCACCGCGCGTTTCGGGCCGGGCCGGTGCACGACCCGAGCGTACACCGGGTTCACGCGTCGGGTGGCCATGCGGCATGCGCCGGGTGCACACTGTGCGGTGGACCGCGCACTTGCGGGCTGGGCCGGCGCACGCAATGGTGCACCGGGTTCGCGCCCTCAGGCGGCTAAGCCGTGCACCGGGTGTACGCTTCGGCCATGGACCGCGGTCCGAGGGTTTGCACAGTAAACCCTAATTTCGTTATTTTTTTCGCCGTTTTCGCTCCCGTTTCGCGATTTCTTCTCCGTTTTCGCTCCCGTGCGATCCCGGCGACGACCCCGCGAACATGGTAACGACGGCGGCGGCCTCCCGTCTAACAACGGCGGCGGCGGCCTCCCGTTAACCCACTATGTCCCGCCGAAGTCGCCCGAAAAATTCCCGAAAAATTCCCGAAAAATTTCCGAAAAATTCCCGGAAAATTCCCGTAATTCTAACGGCTAAACCGACGATCGACGAACAACCAAAACGTCGATCGGAGGTCCGTCAAAAAGAACCCGATTAAAAATCATCGATTAAATTCGATAAAAAACACCGAACACCCCCAATCAAGAACAAGAAGGACGCGGATCAAAACCCGACAGAAAACCACGATGTACGACCTTACAAGAACACGAAAAACCCCCGATTAAATTTTACGGAAGGATCTACAACCACTAACCTCACTTAATCGGAAAATAAAGAACCGATCTTGGTTCTTGCGGCGTCGGAGATCCGGATCCGCTCCCCGTAGACGATGGCGTCTCGTTCTCCGATCTCCGGCACGTAAAACGGGCGATCGGGTTCCTCCGCTTCTTCCTTCTTTTCTTCCGATTAGGGTTTCGCCCTTCTTCTTTTCTTTCTTTTCTCTCCGCTCTTACGGCTAGGGTTAGAATTCTCTTTTCTTACGGCTAGGGTTAGAATTCTCTTTTCTTAACGAGGGGAAAAAACTTATATTATCCAATTATCTTAAATCTTTAATTTCCCCAATTCTGTTATTTTCCGAATCGTACGTAGGAAAAAATCTAATTTCCCCATCACCGGATAATTAATTAATTAGCTTAATTAATTAATTATCCACACGAGATAACCCCCATTATCCACAAACGGGTGCAAGATATTTTGCACGGGTTTCGATGCACGACTAATCACCGCATTACTAAAAATCCCGTTCCGGGGGTTCCCGACATCGGATTTTCGATCCGATCGCACCGTCGGTCATTATTTTTCGCGCTCTTTCGCAGAAAAATACAAGCACCACACACACCGACCGACAAGCCAAAAGTAATATTCCCGGAGTACTAAAGGAATACTAAAATAGAAGGAGGGTTAAATATTACAAAATACCGTGTCATTACACCACTCACACTTTATAAAAAGTTTCGTCCCCGAAACTTAAATACAACCCTCGCTAAACAGCTCGGGAAAACACTCCCGCATTTTCGATTCCAGCTCCCACGTCGCCTCGCGTTCCTCGTGGTTGCTCCATTGGACCTTCACGTAAGGGATGGTCCGGTTACGCAGTTTCTTGTCTTCTCGCGCCAGGATCCGCACCGGTGTCTCTTCGACAGTTAGATCCTCCTGAAGCTTGATCGTGGATATGTCCAGGGCGTGAGAGGGATCGGGTAGGTACTTTCGGAGCATCGATACGTGGAACACATTGTGTACTCGGTCCAGGCTTGGCGGCAAGGCCAAGCGATAAGCCACCGGACCCACACGCTCTAGAATCTCAAACGGTCCCACGTACCTCGGGCTTAGTTTCCCTCTCAGACCGAAACGTCGGGTCCCTTTCGAAGGCGACACTCGCAGCAACACGTGCTCGCCCACCGCGAATTCCAATTCCCGTCGCCTGCGGTCTGCGTAACTTTTCTGTCTGCTCTGGGCGGTCAGCAATCGCTGCCTGATGAGGCGCACCTTTGCCTCGGTTTCTTCGACCAAATCCGGTCCCAACCATTTGCGCTCTCCCAAGTCATCCCAGCATAAAGGCGACCGACAGCGGCGCCCGTACAAAGCTTCGTATGGCGCCATCTTTATGCTGGCTTGGTAACTGTTATTATAGGCGAATTCCACAAGTGGCAGATATTGAGACCATCCGTCGCCTAGGTCTAGCACGCATGCCCGCAGCATGTCTTCAAGGATCTGAATCACCCGCTCTGATTGTCCGTCTGTTTGCGGGTGATAGGCCGTGCTGAAATGCAGCTTGGTCCCCATTGCTCGCTGCAGACTGTGCCAAAAACTCGACACGAACCGCGTGTCTCTGTCCGACGTGATGGACACCGGTACACCATGCAATCTTACTATCTTATCTATATAGGTTCGTGCCAGCCGCTTCCGGGTCCACGTCGTATGAATCGGCAGGAAGTGGGCGGATTTCGTCAAACGGTCCACTATGACCCATATCGCGTCGTGCCCTTGGGATGATCTCGGAAAACCAGTCACAAAGTCCATCGTGATCATCTCCCACTTCCACTCCGGCATGGGCAACGGCTGCAACCTCCCAGCTGGGCGCTGGTGTTCAGCCTTCACCTGTTGGCATATTAGGCAGTGTGCCACGAATCGAGTCACATCTTCCTTCATCTTGGGCCACCAGAAGGTTTGTTTGACATCCTTGTACATCTTTGTTCCCCCGGGGTGTGCCGCATAAGGTGCGGTATGCGCCTCCCTCAGGATCTCTTCCTTGAGTTCCGGTAGGTCCGGCACGCAGATTCGCCCCCGAAAACATATCGTGCCGTTAGCATTTATCGCAAAATCACCTCCTTGGTCTGTGGGTAGCCTATCACGTACAAGTTGTAGCTGGGTATCCGTCGATTGACCTTCACGGATTCTATCCAATAAGGTTGGTCGGACTACCAGGGTCATAAGTCGTGCGACCGTTCCTGCTGGTACCACCTCCAGTCTTAATTGTGCAAATTCCGCAATCAAACGATCCTGTTGGGTGAGGGCGTTCGTCACCGACTCCGCTGTCTGCCCTTTGCGGCTCAGGGCATCCGCCACCACGTTCGCCTTCCCAGGGTGGTAATGGATGGTTAAATCGTAATCCTTTAGTAATTCGAGCCACCGCCTTTGCCGCAAATTCAGTTCCTTCTGGGTTAAAAGGTACTTTAAGCTCTGATGGTCCGAGTACACGTTGCAGTGTGTCCCATACAGGTAGTGCCTCCATAACTTGAGGACGAAAACGACCGCTGCAAGCTCCAGATCGTGCACGGGGTAGTTCCTCTCGTACTCCTTGGGTTGCCTCGACGCATAGGCTATAACCTCACCCCGTTGCATAAGCACGCCTCACAACAAACCTCAAAGTCTTAATCAGGCTCCAGTAGAGCGAGTACCGGGGCCTGCGTCAACCTGACTTTGAGTTCCTCAAAACTCTTCTGGCATTGCTCCGTCCATATGTACTTTTCTCCTTTACGGGTCAGGCGAGTGAGGGGCAAAGCTATCTTGGAGAAGCCTTCCACGAAGCGTCTATAATACCCTGCAAACCCTAGGGAGCTTCGAATCTCAGTTACCGTTGTCGGCCGGAGCCCCGTCGGTTATCGAACCCATCTTCTTCGGGTCGATTGCAATCCCAGCAGCCAACCAATATGCCCCAACAAGCCCACCTCGCGGTGCCAAAACTCACACTTTATAAGTTTTGGCATATGGTTTCTGATCCCGGAGGGTCTGGGGAATACCCGCGGGTGTTCCCCATATCCCTGGTCTATGCGAGAGTAGACCGGAACGTTATCTGGAGGACTATCACCGACTGGTCTAAGATGGGCTTGAGTATCCCATTCCTCATGCCCGTGAACACCGCTGGTGCGTTAACGAGTCTAAACGGTATAACCGTAAACTCATGTTGACCATTCTGAGCTCGCAGGGCTGTTCATGGTATGTCGTCACCCGAAATCCTAGGCTGGTGATAGTCGGTCCGCAGATCAATCTTTGGGAATGCCATTGCTCCTTGTAGTTGATCGCTTAAGTCATCCATCCGAGGTAGGGAGGGTACTTGCTCATCTTGTGTAAAGATCTATACGAAACTCGTGAACGCTACACGACTGTCGTCTACAAAGCTTCCTGCCCGCAACCAAGAAGTGCGAGCAGAAGGCGCTCCTACACGCTAAGTTTACAAGTTCCGGCAAATCCGGTTCCCGGAGACACGCTTGGAACTTCAAGCAGTCAATACCGCTTAAAGATTGCCGCAACTGTCGGCCCCAAGCGCTATGCCGACAACCCTTTAACGGAAACCTCATTAGTTCTCTTAGATTAAGAACCTGCCTCACCCTCGCTAGGTAGGAAGGAGTACAGTCGCCTGCCTGGAGGGGTAGCCGGAGGATTCGACTGAACTTATTTCTACGATGGAGATTTCTTCTAATAACTAAGGTAGGGCGAAAACATGAAGCGAGGTGAAAGAGTGGGACGCTCAGGTGTTAACACAAAGGTTCTAGCTCGAAGATCTGAAACTTGAGTATTACCTGTTACATCGTGCCCCATGGGTCCGTCCCATGGTGGGTCATCGCATAGACTCTCCCTCCTCCCGATCGCGGAGACGAAGGTGGAGACGCTGCTACGGATGATGTCCCCGTTTTCGAGGGGCAGTTGCAACGACAGTGCTCCGGTTTGCCGCCTCGAAAGACAATGGTCTTCATTCTGGGGACACTCGGTCACTGGGTGTATTCCGTCACAAATAATCCAAGACTTGTCCACTGGCCTTTGTCCTCCTGTCGGCGCATTCTTGGTTCCTTGTTGCAATCTCGGGTATTTAGGAGACCGGCTCCTCTTGGTATGCCCTCTTCCGAAGTTTGGCCGGGCTCGTTCCTTATCCCTGCTGTGTCCCGAGCTCTCCCGTCGGGCTTGAGAAATCGTAATTCCACGCTCCACCGCGGTGGCTCTATCGACCACCTTGAAGATATCGCTCCATAAGCCATTCACAAAAAGACGGGCCTTATGAGGTTCATCTCTTATAACAAAGGGAATGCATTTGATCAACCTCACAAATGCCCGTTGATATCCCATAACTGCTCGACTTCTTTGCTTGTGGTGCCTCGGGTCGCCTTCCATCTGCTGCTTGATGCTGTCGGAGAGAAATGCCCCAAACAGTTTTCCTCGAAACGTGGTCCAAGGTGGAAGGGCGGTGCCCTCCGAAGGGTCCGGGTGCACCGTCTTCCACCACTCGCGGGCGTCTCCCTCAAGAAAATGGACTGCCAAAGGGACCCGTTCACCTTCCTACATTAGCAAAGCTTCGAAGAGCCTTTGCATGGTATCTACCTATTCTCCTACGACCCAAGGGTCGGTCGTATCTCCCTCAAGGAGTCTCCAATGATGGCTCCCAGCGTAGGTCCCAAAGTTGCTGGTGTTAGTGCCACTGAAGGCGTCGTCGGATGAACCGATGGTATCTCGGTCACCGTGGTCGGAGGAGGGGCGACCATGGTGTGATAACCGCGGGTTTAGTTGTCCTTCTGGGCTCTCCTTTGAACTGTTATGGAACCGTTTTGCGACCAAGGGGATTCGGGGGTGACTTAATTTTGCCTTGTTCCTGGGCAGACCGTCGGGGCTCGCGGGTATTTTTGGATAATAAAGCCCGCGAAACGAAGACCGGCGGCGCGATCGGATCTGATTTCCGACCCCGGAATCTCCCGGAATATTTTTCTGAAGTTTGTAGCAGCTCGGGTGTTCAGCACGTCTAATTAGGGGTAAACCAGACCCGGGTTATTTAACTTAATCTATTTTATTTGGGTAATTTAATTTAATCTATTTAAATTGGTAATTTAATCTAATCTAAACTTGATTTACATCCGTTTGGGTTCAGACCCAATTACGCCAAACCGTCTATTAAATAAGGGTTGGGGGTTTAGGTTTGGGAACCCTATTTCCCTCCTCTCTTTTTTTTTGGCGTGAGTTGCCCCGAGCGTGGACGAAGAACGCTCTTCCCCAAACCCTTCCCCTTGATCGGCGTGGAGCATCGCGACGGAGCAACCGAGAGGAGGAAAGAACACCGCACGCTTTCTACCGGAACCGGGCACGCAAGAACGGACGATCCTCCTCCTCTCAACCATCGTCGTCGAAACCGAGGTGAGACGAAGTTCTTCAGTTAATTGTCTTCGTGGGGTTCTTGATCGTCCCTTCGGCGAGGAGGGAACGCACGCTTCTTGTTTTGTTCTTGATCCGGGCAAGGGAGGGGAAATCCTTGGAATCGTCAGGGCGGGATTTCCCTTCGTCTTGTACCGCGAGCGAGGCAATTTTGGGGACCGAACGGGAGGCCGCCGCCGCCGTGGTTAAACGGGAGGCCGCCGCCGCCGTCACCGTGTTCACGAGGTCATCGCCGGAGCCGCCGTGATCGCGGGGTCGCGACCGGAGCCGAAAACGGACGCGATATTGGGGTTTTCTGGCTGCGGTCCACCCGTCCGGGTGCACCCGGTGCACGCCGCACCGGCCCGGGGCCGCGAACCCGGCGCACGGAGCTGTGCGCCAGGCCGCGCGGTCCACCGGGCCGGCGTGCACCCGGCGCACGCCCTTGCGGCCCGGGGACGCGGACCCGGCGCACGGCCCGGTGCGCCAGGCCGCGCGGTGCACGCCCGGGCGAGCACCCGGCGTACGCCACAGCAACGCGGGGCCGTGGACCCGGCGCGCGCCCGCACCCGTGCGCGGCCCGGCCCAAGACGGTGCTGGTCCACCGCGCAGCGTGCACCCGGCGTACGCCACAGCAACGCGGGGCCGTGGACCCGGCGCGCGCCCGCACCCGTGCGCGGCCCGGCCCAAGACGGTGCTGGTCCACCGCGCAGCGTGCTCCCGGCCCACGCCCATGCCGCCGCCGCCGTGGACCCGGTCCACGGTTGGACCCGTGCACCCGCTTCCAGAAAATGGGCCCAGGAGCTCCGTTTTTAGCCCGTTTCGCACCATTTTTGAGTGTTTTTAACCACGAAGACGTTTTTAACAAGTATCATTGTTATTGCAGCGGTCTGGGCACACAGCGAGGGCATTTTAGTTGGAGTTCCGCACGCCTTCTCCTTCGCACAGAGGTGGGTTGTTGCCTTAAGTCCTTGCTTTTAATTCTATTAAATCGGGTGGGGTCAATCTTGGTGCGTACTTGGGTTAAAGATCGAAGGGTGAAAGACATTACTTGTTTTGACTGTGCTAACGTTTAAAACAAAGAGAAAAAGAAAATATAGAAAAAGAGGGGATGTTCTAAACTTCATATGGATCTCGTGCTTGGATTGAAACAGTGTGGGTTTGATTTTGAAAGTTCTAGCATTTAGTTCTATCATGTTGGACGGGGACAAGCAAGTGCGTACGTGGATTGAGTGGGGTGTTTAGCGTCGATCCCCGAGGACCGTTTACTTTAAATATTACCTATTATCGTTCCACTTTAGATGCTACCGGTTATCGTTACTCTAGATGTTACATGTTACCACTTTACTTCGATTATACTTGTTAGTAGGGTACTTTGATTACACATGCGACTATCTTGCTCTTGTTCATTACTACTATCTTGCTCTTGTTCATACATCATGGTTACTTGGCTCGAGGCTGCAGCACGCGCACCCGCGGTTTGGCCACCGCAAAGGGTGCGCTTTTCCGGAAAAGTGGTCGATGACCCGTGTAGACCCACGAGGTGACGTAGTGGGGGCTCCCGTAGGTGGGGAGTTTGAGGCGCCGAGGTGCGAGCGTTGAGACCCGTCGGGGTAGGTGCCCGACGGGGTTACCGAGGTAGGTGCTCGGATGGGACGCCGGGGTAGGTGCCCGGATTTTGGTTGTGCAGGTGTGCGAGGTTTATCTCCCGTGTTGGGGGAATGGTTGCTCCGGATAGTTTACGGTTGGATGCACTTATTACTTTCCTGCTTACTATCGCTTTTATATTGTCGCTGACTTCCCACCTTGTGACAGGGTCCTTAGGGAGGGGGAGAGTAGCCGACGGTGAGGACGAGGCTGGAGTTTCGGGTCTTTGGAGACCCCGTTTGCACTTCCTCCTTTACTTCCCGCTTTACATTTACATTGTAGTTATGTGTGAGGTTCTCGATACCCTCGTGGGGTCGACGTGGATGTCGGTATTTAGTTATCCTCTTATGCATTACTTTTCCTTTTATCTCTGTTGGCCATTTGAAAAAGAAAAAGGCAAAACCAAAGAAAAGATTGCGAAAACCGTTTTTAAAATCTAAGTGTCGTGTGGGCACTGGTTTCAAAACCCGGTGGATTTATGGATTGCGAAATGGATTTCAAAACTTGGGTGTCGTGTGGGCACCGTTTTCAAAACCTTGTGGATTTATGCTGATTTTGAAAACTAGTCTTCAAAATGTAAGTGCCGGGTGGGCGCTCTTTTAAAACTGTGGATTTATCCTTTCCAAACTGATCGGCCATGTACTTTAATGAATAATTAGAATGCTTGTTGTATGCTTGTGACCGTTGTGATTGAATGGTTGGATTTGTTTGGGAGATGTACTTAACGCTACGCCGTGCACATACAGGGGAGACTCTGTCCGTTTGCAGAGAGATCCTGTATGTGCGGCGGGTCTGGGCACGCGCCGGGGAAGAAAGGTTTTCCTTGTTATCAAAAAAAAAAATAACGAACCGTTTCCGCTAAACCAAACCCCCGGGGCGTGACAGATTAAGATGGTATCAGAGCGGTTCATTCAATCACAACAGTTAATGCCGACATCCGTGGGAATGCCTCACATATCTACAAGTGAATGAAATGGGTAGGGCATAGGACTGTAGAACGTGAGTGATCGGGGGGGGGGGGAAAGTTGGAGTCTTTTCTCGAGCTAAGTGGTTCGTTGTTGTAGGTAAAGACTGACGTTGACCCTCGTTGTGTGTGACAGTCATGGTTCGTACCAGATCGTCGGCAGGAGACGCCGAGGCAGATGCGACAACGTCGACGGCCGCGGAGAACCAGCTCCTGCGGCAGCAATTGCAGGAAATGGCGGGGCAATTGGCCACCCTCGCCGATCACGTGCGTCAGTTGACGCATCAGCAGCAGGCCGCGCCAGTGACGGCCGCCCCGGTCCCTCCGCCGGGGCCGACAGCACCGGCCGCGGCACCACCAACAGCGCCACCGCCAGCGGCGACTGCGGGACCGGCGCCAGGGACAACTAGCCGGGTTACTCTGGAGGAGACAGTGGTCACGCCTACCCCTATCATGGCTGCCGCCGCCACGAGGGGAGGGGGGGTTGTGATGACCGAGCGGGATCGAGTACGGGCCAACTTGAAAGACTTTAAGAAACACGACCCGCCCACGTTCGAAGGGGACACGACTGATCCGTGGGTCGTTGAGAAATGGGTGGGGTCGATGGAGAAACTTTTTGAAGACCTACTCATGGAGGATGATGAGCGGGTTCCCCTGGCAGTCCATTGCCTGGAGGGGAACGCCCGCTTGTGGTGGAAGACGGTACGCCCTGATCCTGCTAAGGGTACCGCTTTCCCGTCCTGGGCAACTTTCAAGAAGGAGCTGTTCGAGGCCTTCTTCACCAACAGTGTCAAGAAGAAGTTGGAAGATGACCTAAACCATATCCAGCAAGGAAACATGACGGTCATGGAGTACCAACGGGAGTTCGTTCGCCTAGCAAACTGCGTCCCGTTCGTTATAAGGGACGAGGCTCACAAGGCGCAGCTCTTTGTGGATGGCCTGCGGAGCAACATTTTCGAGGTGGTGCAAGCAGCCGATTTGCACACCTTCCAGAAAGTGGTCGACAGGGCCACTACGGTGGAGCGCGGGTTCGCGGTCACGCGCGCCAGAAGGGAGGATTCGGTACGGCAAGAAGATAGGAAGCGACAGCCGCAGAACTTTGGGGAAGGCTCTTCTAGTGGGAGCCGGCCCCCAAAACGTTGGAGACCACAGGCGGGACCTCGGAACGCGCCGACGGGAGGACCAAGACCGGGGGATGGACCATGTGTGATTTGCGCGGGCTCGCACCGTGTGGACGACTGCCCCCTGCGGCGCGATCACTGCTACCGCTGCGGCAAGCAGGGGCACTTCCGCCACAACTGCCCCTTGATCCTGGGAGCGGTCACTTCAGCGGCTTCAGCACTAGCACCACAACACTCTGGACGGGGAAAGGCTCCTTCGGGGCCTACTCGATGACCCGCCGGGAGTCAGACCCACCGGAGGACGCGCTTGCAGGTATCACCTCCGTTTCAAACTCCCATGCTAGAACTTTGTTTGACACCGGAGCAACACATTCTTTCATATCTTATGACTTCGTGTTCGTGCATGACCTTGAGGGAGTGCCCCCCCCCCCGACCTCTTTACCCCCGCCCGGGTTTGAGTTTCGAGGACGAAACTCGTTTCTAAGAGGTGAGTGGTGTGATAACCGCGGGTTTAGTTGTCCTTCTGGGCTCTCCTTTGAACTGTTATGGAACCGTTTTGCGACCAAGGGGATTCGGGGGTGACTTAATTTTGCCTTGTTCCTGGGCAGACCGTCGGGGCTCGCGGGTATTTTTGGATAATAAAGCCCGCGAAACGAAGACCGGCGGCGCGATCGGATCTGATTTCCGACCCCGGAATCTCCCGGAATATTTTTCTGAAGTTTGTAGCAGCTCGGGTGTTCAGCACGTCTAATTAGGGGTAAACCAGACCCGGGTTATTTAACTTAATCTATTTTATTTGGGTAATTTAATTTAATCTATTTAAATTGGTAATTTAATCTAATCTAAACTTGATTTACATCCGTTTGGGTTCAGACCCAATTACGCCAAACCGTCTATTAAATAAGGGTTGGGGGTTTAGGTTTGGGAACCCTATTTCCCTCCTCTCTTTTTTTGGCGTGAGTTGCCCCGAGCGTGGACGAAGAACGCTCTTCCCCAAACCCTTCCCCTTGATCGGCGTGGAGCATCGCGACGGAGCAACCGAGAGGAGGAAAGAACACCGCACGCTTTCTACCGGAACCGGGCACGCAAGAACGGACGATCCTCCTCCTCTCAACCATCGTCGTCGAAACCGAGGTGAGACGAAGTTCTTCAGTTAATTGTCTTCGTGGGGTTCTTGATCGTCCCTTCGGCGAGGAGGGAACGCACGCTTCTTGTTTTGTTCTTGATCCGGGCAAGGGAGGGGAAATCCTTGGAATCGTCGGGGCGGGATTTCCCTTCGTCTTGTACCGCGAGCGAGGCAATTTTGGGGACCGAACGGGAGGCCGCCGCCGCCGTGGTTAAACGGGAGGCCGCCGCCGCCGTCACCGTGTTCACGAGGTCATCGCCGGAGCCGCCGTGATCGCGGGGTCGCGACCGGAGCCGAAAACGGACGCGATATTGGGGTTTTCTGGCTGCGGTCCACCCGTCCGGGTGCACCCGGTGCACGCCGCACCGGCCCGGGGCCGCGAACCCGGCGCACGGAGCTGTGCGCCAGGCCGCGCGGTCCACCGGGCCGGCGTGCACCCGGCGCACGCCCTTGCGGCCCGGGGACGCGGACCCGGCGCACGGCCCGGTGCGCCAGGCCGCGCGGTGCACGCCCGGGCGAGCACCCGGCGTACGCCACAGCAACGCGGGGCCGTGGACCCGGCGCGCGCCCGCACCCGTGCGCGGCCCGGCCCAAGACGGTGCTGGTCCACCGCGCAGCGTGCACCCGGCGTACGCCACAGCAACGCGGGGCCGTGGACCCGGCGCGCGCCCGCACCCGTGCGCGGCCCGGCCCAAGACGGTGCTGGTCCACCGCGCAGCGTGCTCCCGGCCCACGCCCATGCCGCCGCCGCCGTGGACCCGGTCCACGGTTGGACCCGTGCACCCGCTTCCAGAAAATGGGCCCAGGAGCTCCGTTTTTAGCCCGTTTCGCACCATTTTTGAGTGTTTTTAACCACGAAGACGTTTTTAACAAGTATCATTGTTATTGCAGCGGTCTGGGCACACAGCGAGGGCATTTTAGTTGGAGTTCCGCACGCCTTCTCCTTCGCACAGAGGTGGGTTGTTGCCTTAAGTCCTTGCTTTTAATTCTATTAAATCGGGTGGGGTCAATCTTGGTGCGTACTTGGGTTAAAGATCGAAGGGTGAAAGACATTACTTGTTTTGACTGTGCTAACGTTTAAAACAAAGAGAAAAAGAAAATATAGAAAAAGAGGGGATGTTCTAAACTTCATATGGATCTCGTGCTTGGATTGAAACAGTGTGGGTTTGATTTTGAAAGTTCTAGCATTTAGTTCTATCATGTTGGACGGGGACAAGCAAGTGCGTACGTGGATTGAGTGGGGTGTTTAGCGTCGATCCCCGAGGACCGTTTACTTTAAATATTACCTATTATCGTTCCACTTTAGATGCTACCGGTTATCGTTACTCTAGATGTTACATGTTACCACTTTACTTCGATTATACTTGTTAGTAGGGTACTTTGATTACACATGCGACTATCTTGCTCTTGTTCATTACTACTATCTTGCTCTTGTTCATACATCATGGTTACTTGGCTCGAGGCTGCAGCACGCGCACCCGCGGTTTGGCCACCGCAAAGGGTGCGCTTTTCCGGAAAAGTGGTCGATGACCCGTGTAGACCCACGAGGTGACGTAGTGGGGGCTCCCGTAGGTGGGGAGTTTGAGGCGCCGAGGTGCGAGCGTTGAGACCCGTCGGGGTAGGTGCCCGACGGGGTTACCGAGGTAGGTGCTCGGATGGGACGCCGGGGTAGGTGCCCGGATTTTGGTTGTGCAGGTGTGCGAGGTTTATCTCCCGTGTTGGGGGAATGGTTGCTCCGGATAGTTTACGGTTGGATGCACTTATTACTTTCCTGCTTACTATCGCTTTTATATTGTCGCTGACTTCCCACCTTGTGACAGGGTCCTTAGGGAGGGGGAGAGTAGCCGACGGTGAGGACGAGGCTGGAGTTTCGGGTCTTTGGAGACCCCGTTTGCACTTCCTCCTTTACTTCCCGCTTTACATTTACATTGTAGTTATGTGTGAGGTTCTCGATACCCTCGTGGGGTCGACGTGGATGTCGGTATTTAGTTATCCTCTTATGCATTACTTTTCCTTTTATCTCTGTTGGCCATTTGAAAAAGAAAAAGGCAAAACCAAAGAAAAGATTGCGAAAACCGTTTTTAAAATCTAAGTGTCGTGTGGGCACTGGTTTCAAAACCCGGTGGATTTATGGATTGCGAAATGGATTTCAAAACTTGGGTGTCGTGTGGGCACCGTTTTCAAAACCTTGTGGATTTATGCTGATTTTGAAAACTAGTCTTCAAAATGTAAGTGCCGGGTGGGCGCTCTTTTAAAACTGTGGATTTATCCTTTCCAAACTGATCGGCCATGTACTTTAATGAATAATTAGAATGCTTGTTGTATGCTTGTGACCGTTGTGATTGAATGGTTGGATTTGTTTGGGAGATGTACTTAACGCTACGCCGTGCACATACAGGGGAGACTCTGTCCGTTTGCAGAGAGATCCTGTATGTGCGGCGGGTCTGGGCACGCGCCGGGGAAGAAAGGTTTTCCTTGTTATCAAAAAAAAAAATAACGAACCGTTTCCGCTAAACCAAACCCCCGGGGCGTGACACATGGTCTCGCTGTCCGCCACCGGCGGTCCCGTCACTGGGGCGGCTGGTCCGGGCAGAGAAGCCTGGGCGACCTCCACTGATGTAGTCGGCTGTTGCGTCAACTGCCGCATCCGTTCCATAAGGGTTGCTAACTGCCCGGCCATCTCTTGTAGTTGTTGTCGTAGAAGCTGACACTCTGCCGCTGTTGGCACCGTACTTTCTGCCCCTGCGTTCTCCGCTGATGACCCATTTCGGGCCATTATTCGCTATATACAAAGAAGCCGCATTAACCCTAAGGTTCCTGGCCTAATACTTGACCTACAAAAACACTAAGGTTACGACCCTTTTTATCCCCGCACTCTCACGTTCGAAGACACCTACGACCTGGTTATCTCATATCTCAATTTTGATGGTAGGATCATGCACTGCGGTTACTGGACACCGACTGTCGTGGTCAAGGCCGTTTTTCTCTCTGATACCATAAAATCTGTCACGCCCCGGAGGTCTCAGGATAAGCGGAAAACGTGTATATTTTTTTTTGAATTAGATAATCAACAACCCCGCCTGCCGGTGCGTGCCAGACCCGCCACATATACAAATTCACCCTGCACACGGACAGAGTCTCCTTTGTATATGCACGGCGTCTCAACTACTTTTACATGAATCACATTACACGGCGTTGATCACACAGTCATCGAGAATAAGTACAATAAGCATCAACATTGAAAGAACCTAGGAGTTCGCAAACGGTGTCCACTCGACACCCAAGTCTTTAAAACATCTAACATTCACATGCAGGCGGCTACATTATTTTGAAAGGATAAATCCCCAGGGTTTTCAAAGTGGTGCCCACACGACACCCTATTTTTGAAAAGCGTTTTCGAAATTCTTTTTCATCGTAAAACGGCAGCACAGTTAACACGAAACCTAACCATAACTAAACATTTTAAAAACACATGTCCACATATCCAGCATGATCCACATAACCACACAAAATAGCATAATGAGGAAAGAGAGAGATAACCAAACTAAAAGTCTCAACAAAGGGCCTCATTCGGCCACGCTAAATCTGCGGCACCTCACCACCGTCCCAATGTACACACCTATTAGGACCTGTCACGGAGTGGGTAAAGTCAGTGACAAATAAAGTAGATGCTTTAACAATATTAAACAAGAGTTTAGAAGGAAATACACCGCACCGGAACCTTCGCTATCCAACGTCCTGAAATTAACTTACTCATGTTCTTTATTTAATTTCACACCGTTTCGTCCGGGTAGGTCGACGACCTCCCCACGGAACATTTGAAGCTCTAACCCCTTCACGATGCGTGGGCGACACGTTTAGCCATCGTGAAGTGGTCCCCAATCATCACACGTGGGGCACACGGGTCCTTCTGACCACTTCTCCGGAAAAGTACACCATTGCGGGGGCCTATTCCGCCAGTGTACGTGCAACATTCAAAACAGGGATGCCGAAATCGACGTAGATTAATTTTTACAAAAATATGCGAAGGATTAGCATCTGTCATCTACTTTATTAACCGGTTAGCAATAAACATTTTAGTGACATGTTGCACTCAATGCACTTACAGCACTTGATGCAAAGAACCCACCTGGTTGCAGATAACCGATCGCGCCCGCGACTCTCCTAGGCGAATCAGGACTCCTCGCGGCCTACTAGAATATCCAAAAGTACGAGTTAACACCTTACCCTAATCAGGTAAAATCAGTGGTCCCAACCACTGACACATTAAACCCACAAAATCCAAATTCATCATACTTAGAGGACCGCGACGTCAATCGAAAACCAACAAGTCAAAACCATCGAGTAAAATCGAAAACATCGAAGACTATCAACAACCGGACCGCGACCACTTCGTCGCGGACTCCGTCGGAACCCAAAACCGCTAACGGAACCCAACAAAATCCATTCCTCAACCGATAGCCCACTCGGGGTATCAAAGGTTAAACCAGGAGGGCCACGACGGCAAAACGATGAGAAATGAGATCCGACGGCGCGCCCCCGACAATTTCGTCGAGGCGCGGAGCGTCGGCGAAAACGACACCCATCATAATAAATTAGTGACCAAGAAGGTCCCAGGTGGCCATGACAAGAAAGCCACGGAAATAACGATCCCAACGGTGAAAACGGCGCTCAAAACGGTGGAAAAACGGGCAAAAACGGAGCAAAAGAACTCCGAGCTGTCGGATGGTGCACGGGGGCAACCGTGGACCGGGTTCACGGGAACAGGCGGCGGCGGCATGCGCCGGGTGCACGCAAAAAGCGTGCACCGCGCGTTTCGGGCCGGGCCGGTGCACGACCCGAGCGTACACCAGGTTCACGCGTCGGGTGGCCATGAGGCATGCGCCGGGTGCACACTGTGCGGTGGACCGCGCACTTGCGGGCTGGGCCGGCGCACGCAATGGTGCACCGGGTTCGCGCCCTCAGACGGCTAAGCCGTGCACCGGGTGTACGCTTCGGCCATGGACCGCGGTCCGAGGGTTTGCACAGTAAACCCTAATTTCGTTATTTTTTTCGCCGTTTTCGCTCCCGTTTCGCGATTTCTTCTCCGTTTTCGCTCCCGTGCGATCCCGGCGACGACCCCGCGAACATGGTAACGACGGCGGCGGCCTCCCGTCTAACAACGGCGGCGGCGGCCTCCCGTTAACCCACTATGTCCCGCCGAAGTCGCCCGAAAAATTCCCGAAAAATTCCCAAAAAATTCCCGGAAAATTCCCGGTAATTCTAACGGCTAAACCGACGATCGACGAACAACCAAAACGTCGATCGGAGGTCCGTCAAAAAGAACCCGATTAAAAATCATCGATTAAATTCGATAAAAAACACCGAACACCCCCAATCAAGAACAAGAAGGACGCGGATCAAAACCCGACAGAAAACAACGATGTACGACCTTACAAGAACACGAAAAACCCCCGATTAAATTTTACGGAAGGATCTACAACCACTAACCTCACTTAATCGGAAAATAAAGAACCGATCTTGGTTCTTGCGGCGTCGGAGATCCGGATCCGCTCCCCGTAGACGATGGCGTCTCGTTCTCCGATCTCCGGCACGTAAAACGGGCGATCGGGTTCCTCCGCTTCTTCCTTCTTTTCTTCCGATTAGGGTTTCACCCTTCTTCTTTTCTTTCTTTTCTCTCCGCTCTCACGGCTAGGGTTAGAATTCTCTTTTCTTACGGCTAGGGTTAGAATTCTCTTTTCTTAACGAGGGGAAAAAACTTATATTATCCAATTACCTTAAATCTTTAATTTCCCCAATTCTGTTATTTTCCGAATCGTACGTAGGAAAAAATCTAATTTCCCCATCACCGGATAATTAATTAATTAGCTTAATTAATTAATTATCCACACGAGATAACCCCCCATTATCCACAAACGGGTGCAAGATATTTTGCACGGGTTTCGATGCACGACTACTCACCGCATTACTAAAAATCCCGTTCCGGGGGTTCCCGACATCGGATTTTCGATCCGATCGCACCGTCGGTCATTATTTTTCGCGCTCTTTCGCAGAAAAATACAAGCACCACACACACCGATCGACAAGCCAAAAGTAATATTCCCGGAGTACTAAAGGAATACTAAAATAGAAGGAGGGTTAAATATTACAAAATACCGTGTCATTACAAAAACTGTCCCACTCGAACTTGGACTGATTCCAGTTTGAGTGTACCCGAGGCCGAACCGATTTGTTTGACCAAGACCAAGAAGCTTGTCCAACTTACTCCTTCCAGAAGAAAATCGCTGTAAGTCGTCCTTTAGTTGGAGAATGGTCTTTGTCATTTCCATTTTATCCCGTTGAGCCTCGTCGTAGAGCTTTGAGAAATGATTCGCTTTATCCACCAATTTCTCATGTTCTTTCTCAAAAAGCTCATTTTTCTCTTGAAGGGAAACATTCGCTTTGGCTAGATTATCCCTTTCCACTTCAAGAGCGTTTGAGAGAGAAGATGCCCTTTTTGCTTCTTCTTCGAGATCCTGCAATCTCCCTCTCAAACTCCGGTTTTGCTTTGCCAGTTTCTTTGAATCCCTCAAAAGCTTATGGTAGGCAAGAGCAAAATCTTCACCTTCAGAATTGCTCGATTCGCTGTCCGTAGCGTTCTTTTCAACATGGGAGGAGTTGGACAAGGAATCGGAGGTACTTGCCATCAAGCACATGAAGGGTGAAGAGGTGGACGCGTGGAACGCTGTTGCGCTATCTTCTTCATCACTTGAGGATGACTCATTTGACGTGGAGTTGTCATCCCAAGTAACGACTTGCATCGCTTTCTTCTTTGCCGGATTCTTGTTGGGACACTCCGTTGCAATGTGGCCGTAGCCTCGACATTTGAAGCACTGTACTTGTCCCTCTGAACTTTTCTTATCCTTTGAGAAGTTCTCTTGCTTTCTTGACTTGTAACTTGAAGAACCCTTGCCTTTCTTCGACTTTCCGAAGGATGGAGTTTTGCTTGGATTACCCCTTCGAAAGTTGCGGCGAAACTTCCTTGTCAAGAGAGCGAGTTGCTTTTCAAAGTCCTCCATAGATAGGTTCTCGTCATCGTCTGAGGAGGATGAATCCGCGTCTTCTTCCTTTGTTGTTTTCAATGCATAACCTGAAGACTTAGAAGAGGATGCCTTTCCCGAAGAATAGTTAGTAGGAAAAGTCATTTCATAAGTTTGTAATGCACCAACTAATTCTTCTACACGCATTTCGTCCGGGTGTTTAATTGTTTCAATGGCTGCGACCTTCGGGCGAAATCGTTCAGGAAGAGTTCTTAAAATTTTTCTTACAACTTTAAATTCTGGAATCTTCTCTCCCAAGTTAGCACATGAGTTTACGATGTCTTGCAATCGTGTGTAATATTCAGTGAAAGATTCATTTTCTGCCATGAAAATAGAGTCAAACTTGCTCGTAAGCATTTGCAGTTTCTGAATCTTCACAAAGTTAGTTCCCTCATGCGTAACTTGAAGAACATCCCAGATTTCTTTCGCAGTCTCACATGCCGAGACGCGAGAGAACTCTGTTTGTGACAAGGCATTAAATAGAGCATTAATTCCCTTGCCATTGTAAGAAGATGAATCAATCTCTTCCTTGGTCCATTTCGACCTAGGTTTTAAGGTGCGAACATCAGAAATAATTTCAGTTGGATTAGACCATCCTAATTCAATTGATTGCCACACCCGTTCGTCGATGGAAATTAAAAAGGCTTTCATCCGTACTTTCCAGTACGCATAATTTGTTCCATCAAAGAATGGGGGTCTATTGATGTTTCCACCTTCAACCATTGTTTACAACCCTATTCCCTCTCTGATACCACTTGTTGGGTTATACTAATATGGATCTAAATAGGGGAAAAAACACCTAGAGGGGGGTTGTGATGACCCGGATCTCCGCATAGCTGCTACAGTGCTTTGGGGTGGCTATTGGAGGCCTACATAGTGTGTTGGAGGTGTTTGGGGCATAATTGGGCACAAGAGTTGGACTTCGGGCCCAAATGGATCATGTGAGTGATCGGAGGACCCCGTGGAGGGTTTATAAGTGGTTTCGCGCGAATCGGATATTTAAATTGGGCTCCGCACGAAGTTTGGACTAAGAATACACTTCCGGGAGCCTTCGGCATTTTTTAGAGTTGGAATTTGGCGAAACGGACGTCAAATTCGGATTCAGCGCGCGAAAACGGTCAAAATGGACTACCTACTTGATGTTTTGAGCTCGGGTTACTGTTCACCGCCGGAACAGTGATTCCGGCGATCGCCGGCGGCACGGCGGCAGCGGGCAGCGGCGGAGAGCGGCGGAGCGGCCTCGGGCAGGCGGCAGCGCGGCGGCGGGCAGCGCGCAGCGCGCGGGCAGGGGCGCGGGCAGACGCGCGGTCCACGCGCAGGCGTGCACCAGAGCGGGGTGCCACGTGGCGTGTCTGGATTGGATGGTTCACAGGTCGCGGTCCACGGAGCATTGCGGGGTGTACGGTGGACCGGAGGTGGACACGTGGCATCTTTCTATTGGTTCGGTTCATGAAGTCGGGTGCACCGGGTGCAGTGTGCGAGAGGCTGGACACGTGGCGCGCGGGGATTGGGCGCGCCACTGTGCGCGGCAGGCGGGGCGGTGCGCGGTGTACGGTGGACCGGAGAGGGACACGTGGCAGATGTTTAGTGGTTCGGTGTTTGGGGTTTCTGTGCACCAGGTTCAGCGAAGTTATGCCTTGGACACGTGGCAAGCGAGGATTGGGCGAGCTACTGTGTGCGTACGGACGGCAGGCGGCGGGGCAGGCGCGCAGGCGGCAGGCGGCAGGCGGCGGTCCGGCGGGCGTGGCGGCCACGGCGCCGACGTGGCGCACGCGTGCGCCACGTGGCGGCCGCCCGTTGGCCAGCGCCAACCACCCGTTGACCAGGGGTCGGCCACGTGGCGCGAGGGGAGCGGCCGGGTTGCCTGTTCGGTGTTCGGGGACACGTGTCAGCGTGTGGAGCGGGTCGGACGGTGTGCGGTCCGACCGGATCGGTGTGCGGGCTGGGCCGAGTGGGCCGGGCTACTGTGCGCGCCCGAAAGTTCGGGCCGGGCCGCACTGTTTGCGCCCGAAAACTTTCGGGCGCCCGAAAGTGGGACACAGCGGGCATTTTGGAATTGTTTTGGAATGGCCTATAAATAGCCAACCCGAGCCCTCTTCTTTGGTTCTTTTCTCCCAAACCGCACCTCTTCTGCCCGAGCCACCTTAAGGAGATTTGTTCACCTCTTGATGCTTGATCTTCCTCCCAAGTTCTAGGATTTTAGGAGGCTCGAATCCCGAGGTTCCCCATTTTACGGTGCGGCGCGACGTTGCATTTCCTGTTTCCTTCTTCGGCGCAGCAGTGATGTTTTGGCTCCCCTGGGCTACCCCGAGGTCCTTTTCCAGTGATTCTTGCGCCGACTGACTCCTTACAGATAAGGCTTCAACTTTCATTTTGATCGCGCTTTCCGTTTCGAGGTTTTGGCACGTTTCCCGAGGCATCTTTGACCCCCATTTTTCTGTGGTGGATTTTGGACAGCACCAACTTGCCGAATTTATATCTCAGCCTAGGAACATCGGATCGAGGCGATTCAAGAGTCGATTTTGATCTACTCGTCGCGAGGAACACAGTGGTGATTTTTCTGGGATTTTAGGAAATTGTTTCGAAGGTGAAAATTACTGTTTTCTCAGTGTACAGTGTGCAGTTTTTCTTCACAGTTTGATGTTTGGATTACCACCTTGCCGAATTTATAACTTGACTTACCGAACTCGGATTTGGGCGTGCAAGGTACCGTTTCGAAGCTATCGATGCGAGGATCGCTGTGATATTTTTCTGGGATTTTTCTGGGCACTTTCTGCAGGTGATAATTTAACAGTTTCGGGACTGTTGTTGTATGAGTTAATTAAAGCAATATTTGGGAACCTAAGTGTATTTAGTGGACTTTGTGTTGTGCCAGGAGTGTTTCGGGTGTACTGTACTTGTTGGAGCGCAGGATTGGAGTTTTTGGTATTTTCAGCTGTACGGACCCGGACAGTTAGCGCTTCAGGTGGGTGGTTGTTGCATGCCTCTACTTCTGACTTACTCACTAAGTTTATTAGAAAACCCACTATTGAGCATATTGTTTGATTATCATGCATGATTGACTGATATAAATGTGAGCCTATCATCTGAGATTAATTTTGTGGATATAGCATGTTGGGGATATTATTGGGATAATATTGCTGTTGGAACATGATCATTGGAATAATTTATTAGTGATAATTAACATGCTACATTAGCACCTAGATCTTATGAAAGTGGATTAAATGGATTAATTGTTGGGACATAATGAATATCTATGTGCGGGTTCCACTCTGGGGATTTATTATGGATCAGGGATCATATACATGTGTAGTTGACTGATGATTTTAGCATGATGGTATATTTATGTGGATATTATTAATTGTTACACATGTGAAACTGTTATTTGATATATTCCCTCTTTCATCCTGTATGAGGACTTTTGCATGCTTATTTGGACATCTAGATAGGCCACTATTTTATTGCTACACTATCATATTGGGATTTGACTTAGGAGAAACCATGATTGCTTTCTTTCTCCTTCTTATTTAGACTTTTGAGTCATGTTGCTCGAGTTCGAGCAGAGGTTTGGGATAGTGTAGCCGGGACCTGAGGGTCAGTGATAGGGTGTACTTGATGTTGGATTGTGGGTTATTGCGGCAACCGCGGACAGTAGGCGGTTGACCGGTTCTTGATTATTTTACCCAATTGCGGGTTGTGGGTTATTGCGGTGACCGCGGACTTTGGGCGGTTGACCGGATGTTTACTATTGCATCAGATCGGGGTTACATTAGTGGACGGAGTTTCCCACTTTGATCATAGTCATGATCCAGTCCTGCTATTATGAGACAGTGGTTACAGAGATGCTTGATACAGTGATACTTTACTCGTGTGGGTCGCTCCCCTCGAGTGCCACTCCGGAGTAGGCTTTACACCGTGCCGAGCGCCGGGCACCTTGGGATTTCGAGCCTTATGTGCTGGTCCCCTACTGAGTTCTTGAGTTCGACAGCAGAGCAGGCAGTACCAGTTTTTACTGGTGTCTAGATTGGGTCTATTTGGTCAGATCTGTTTTCCTGATGCATTCATACCGTCATTTCCTTCGGTATTGCATTTAGAGGCATACTTGTGGTGGTTTCCCCTTTTATTCAGTAGTTCTGTTACAGCTTTACCCCCTTGCCCTTTTCTTGCCTCTAGTAGACTTAGTGGGTACGCCGGAGCTTGAGGCTTTACCCACAGGGGGAGGCTACTGGTTTACTAGTGGTTCTCACCCCCATTGTTGTTTTCCTTTCTTCTTCCCCCCTGTTTTGCAGAGTCCTCATTGGAGTTGCTGATCTTCGGTCGTTGTTCGGGGCGAGGGAGTCACGAGCTAGATCGTACCACCCGAGGAGTGTAGCTGTATCCCCTGGTTGGAGATTCCTCGTAGCTGTTGGCTGGTTTTACTGTTATCTTGGAGGGAGATCTTTTGTATTTGGAGAGACTGAGACTGATGTACTATAGTTTTAGTTTATCTCCTTTTATAGTTGAGAGATGCTGTACTGAGGACATTGTATGATGATTATCTGTATTTGAGGGAATGGATATTGTACTCTATTTCATGATGTATAGTAATTGGATTTTATTTTACAGCATTTTATTTCAGCTCTGATATTTGTGTAGCTATAGTACTATCTTTTGCAGGTTAGACGCTTCGCCTATGCGGGTTTTGGCATAGGTGGCGGATCTGTTGGCGAGCCCGGGTCGCAGTTTCGACCCCGGGGCGTGACAGATTAAGTTGGTATCAGAGCTTAGGGATAGGTCAATTGGGACTGTAGAAACCCTAGGCTTATGGTTGGACCCTAGGATGACTTCGTGAGAGTCGTGATTTTAGCGAGAGTCCTGATTGAGTTTTATACCTCTCCCAAGTGATGGGATGGGTGATTGGCATGTTTATTCTCCTAAGCAATTATGTTGGCTGCAGACAACATAATGCGGCGGAACGGTTGACATGCTCTAGACTCTCGCCGGATTGGGTCGAGTTTTGTTTTGTGCTGTGGTGCAGTTAGTCGTGGTGAGCGGTGTCTCCCCGACGCGTTGTGCGGATTGGTGCGCACTCGTCGCAGCAGTGGAGCTTGAGCGGATTGTTTTGGGGCCGAATATCCGGATTGAGGTTAGAGAGCTCCGGACCCAGATGACAGGATTGTCTGAGGTTTATCAGCGGCAGAGTGAGCCGCTGGTCTGGGTGACACAGTTGTCGGAGCGGTGGGCAGCCCGACAGTGTTTTTCTCCTGAGACCACCTGGTTACAGTATCCTCAGCAGCAGTGATTTCTGTGGCGCCGAAAGGGCGAGTAGCCCCCTCCGTGCCAATGTTGAGTGTCGAGGCACCGAGGTGGGGTGGATAGCTGACAGTCGATGAGTTGTGGGACATCATTGATCGATGGAGCCAGTTTTGGCAGATGAACCCCCCGATTTATGGAATTAAGTTGGAGCCTTTGGAGGCCAAATCGTGGTTGGTGGTGATGGAGTGATCAATTGAGGGTCTCCCTGTGCTGGAGAGTTGAGGCAGTTGTTGAACTGTACGCTCCAGGTTTCGAGGGACGAGGCGCGTAGGATGTGTGCGATTGGGAGTGGATTGCGCCAGGATACCCTTTGAGTTTATCTGATTCCTCTGTTTTGGATTTTGATTTTGGATGCCTCGATGGAGTAGGCATTGTGTGTGGAGCGTACTGTTGCAGTTCCCGTGGATAGGGATCTGCCGCCAGAGGCGAGTTCTGGATTGAGGCGCCTGGCGCTAAGTGTTGGGGGACAGATCGGCTGGCAGAGGCCCTTTCGTGTTCCTTTTTGGATGGTGGACATCCTTGTGGACAGATTATGTAAAGCTTACCCAAAGGAAGGTTACCCTTTGTGATTGATAACATTTGTGTTTGGGGTACAATGGATGTGTTTGAGGGGTGAGCTGAGTAAGGATGATTGAATGAGGAATTGCAGGAATCAATTGTGTTTTGTCATATGACGATTGCAATAGTGGATTTTCTGAGATGTCAGAGGTCAGGTGGACCCCGGTGACAGCATCAGCATCGTTATCAGAGTGGCGCAGCGGTAGCGTGGATTTATTGTCTGCGAAAGACCGTATTCATCACCTCAGTGTGAGCAAAGGCGGAGAATTGTGCTCCTTTTGTGGATAGCCTTGATTTTTGCAGGCAGATTAAGTGACGACCACCTACAGTGAGCGATTGAGACTGTGCTGCCTGGGTGGAGGGCACCAAGGCAGTGGATTGGGTCGTCGCAGGTGTGATTTCATCACAGCAGCCAGAGTTAGAGCATGATGCATTCCTGCATGGACTAGAGGTAGATTTGTTACCACATGCACTTGAGGTACAGATTCCTGTTGGGGTGGTGCATGTGGGGGAGGCTTGTGGATCATGTCCAGTGCAGTTGAGACCTCGAGTGGTATCGGCGGATTATTGGTATTTGTACCTGGTCAGTGTTTGACCCAGTGCGTGGGATTGGTTGGCATAGTGCCACATGGTGTATGACTGCGGAGAGAGAAGATTATGATCTTCTGCAAGGCAGACATTAGAGACTTGTTCTTTGAGACAGTCAGAGTACACAAGTTGTAGCGACAATGCGAGAGGTGCTTACGGCGGCACCGGGACGCAAGGATATCCCTGTCATCATGAGATCCCGGGTGTGATTCCACCGGAGCTGATAATGATGCCGTCGATTAGGGAGATTGAGATTGCGATTGACGTGGTTCAGGGAACCACGCCAACCCCGATAGCACCTCATTGGATATCACCTGTAGAGCTGAGGAGCTGATGGCGCAGTCGCAGGATCTGATGGATCGAGGGTCTGTTCGACCTAGTGCCACCCCGTTGATGTACGGTGGTGATGCCACACCGTTGATACACGGTGGTGATGTCACGTCGTGGACACACGACAGTGAGGGTCCTTGTGTGGGTGACCGCAGGCAAGTCTGGATATTATTTAGGACCTTTTGATGGAGTTATACCCCGACAGTGGTCTGCTTTGGATGCATGTATCTTTTGGATCATACAGTTGAGTATTCCGCCAAGATGGTGTTCTGGACCCGGTAGGGGCATTGTGAGTGCAGTAAGGACAAATGGAATGACTAAGGCCCTGTCGTCCTTGAGATCTGAGGAATTGTGTATTCTTGCTGCACTTGGAAGAATTATTTGAGATATTCTTCCGGGATATTTTGATTTTACCCCATCTCTGTGTGGTTTAGAGCTGGTGGAGTACTTGTAGATGGTGTAACAAGGTCTATGAGGAAGAAGCTGTATGCCAAGTTGTTGTGGTACAAGTTTTAGCTTCGAGAGCATACCTTCTTGGATCACTTAGTCTAGCCTAAGAGGCGGTGGTGGAATCCGCCAAAAGGGATGCTATGCGAGAATGGCTGAGACCGGCAGTTATTTGTTGAGGTGAGGAGCTTGTGAGCCGGATAGTGCCAGCAGAGCTTGACGAATTGGGGATGAGATTGATACCAGCCCTGATTTCAGCATCGCCAGTGTTGGGAGATGGATTTGTGAGATACAGTGATGCCTCCCATAGTAGCTATGAAGTTACAGTTGGATTTGTGGCAAGCATCCAATATCACCCTGATAGGGCCACTGTGGTGGCGGATACCTGGAGCAGGAAAGCTATTTGGGGTTGAGTTTGTTGATGCCACAGCTGGCGCTGTGTGGACTGTCGAGGCAGACGTGGCGTATGATGGTGTCACTGAGGGGCCTCTTTTCCTCTCGGATTGCCTTGCATGTCACTGGTTTGGGAGTTGAGGACACAACTCCCGAAATTTGATGAAGTGATCGTCTGGAGCAGTTACCCTTTTTCGAGCCTGGAGGATTGGATTTACCAGCTGCAAGGGTACTGGATCTTCTCGAAGATTGATTTGCGATCTGGTTCTTCCGACTGCTTATAGTTGTGTGCTGATGCCCGAGAGTTGGGGAGGTGTTGCTACACCCTGATGGTTTTGGATTAGAGATCAGAGTTTACGTGATCAGTTGGAGGACTTATATCGGATGCCCGGGAGTACAGAGGTACTTGGATCGAGCTTGTTGTGCCGATGGACTTGTGGTTGGATCATCTGAGGCCCTGGGAAGAGCGAGGCTTGTACCGATGCAGATTACTTGGTAGCTCGAGCGGTTAGCCCAGCTGTACTTGGTTGAGTTGGTACGGTTTTCTGGAGTGCCCGCCTTTATTTGTTCTAGATGGAGACCCGAGGACCGCATCGCGCCTTTGGAGGAGGTACTTGTCAGCCTTGGGAGCTTGAGTGGTGGATGATTGGTGTTACCCCCCCTTATTTGGTTGAGATTCCGTGTTGAGGAACGACTTTAGTTTCGAGGACGAAACTTTCTTTTAGTGGGGGAGGATGTGATGACCCGGATCTCCGCAGAGCTGCTACAGTGCTTTGGGGTGGCTGTTGGAGGCCTACATGGTGTGTTGGAGGTGTTTGGGGCATAATTGGGCACAAGAGTTGGACTTCGGGCCCAAATGGATCATGTGAGTGATCGGAGGACCCCGTGGAGGGTTTAGAAGTGGTTTCGCGCGAATCGGATATTTAAATTGGGCTCCGCACGAAGTTTGGACTAAGAACGCTTCCGGGAGCCTTCGGCAATTTTTAGAGTTGGAATTTGGCGAAACGGACGTCAAATTCGGATTCAGCGCGCGAAAACGGTCAAAATGGACTACCCACTTGTCAATTTTGAGCTCGGGTTACTGTTCACCGCCGGAACAGTATTCCGGCGATCGCGGCGGCGGCGGCAGCGGGCGCGGCGGAGAGCGGCGGCGCGGCCTCGGGCAGGCGGCAGCGCGGCGGCGGGCAGCGCGCAGCGCGCGGGCAGGGGCGCGGGCAGGCGCGCGGTCCACGCGCAGGCGTGCACCAGAGCGGGGTGCCACGTGGCGTTCCCATTGGATGGTTCACAGGTCGCGGTCCACGGAGCATTGCGGGGTGTACGGTGGACCGGAGGTGGACACGTGGCATCTTTCTATTGGTTCGGTTCATGAAGTCGGGTGCACCGGGTGCAGTGAGCGAGAGGGTGGACACGTGGCGCGCGGGGATTGGGCGCGCCACTGTGCGCGGCAGGCGGGGCGGTGCGCGGTGTACGGTGGACCGGAGAGGGACACGTGGCAGATGTTTATTGGTTCGGTGTTTGGGGTTTCTGTGCACCAGGTTCAGCGAAGTTTTCCTTGGACACGTGGCGCGCGAGGATTGGGCGAGCTACTGTGTGCGTACGGACGGCAGGCGGCGGGGCAGGCGCAGGCGCAGGCGGCAGGCGGCGGTGCCGGCGGGCGTGGCGGCCACGGCGCCGACGTGGCGCACGCGTGCGCCACGTGGCGGCCGCCCATTGGCCAGCGCCAACCCCGTTGACCAGAGGTCGGCCACGTGGCGCGAGGGGAGCGGCCGGGTTGCCTGTTCGGTGTTCGGGGACACGTGTCAGCGTGTGGAGCGGGTCGGACGGGTGTGCGGTCCGACCGGATCTGGTGTGCGGGCTTGGGCCGAGTGGGCCGGGCTACTGTGCGCGCCCGAAAGTTCGGGCCGGGCCGCACTGTTTGCGCCCGAAAACTTTCGGGCGCCCGAAAGTGGGACACAGCGGGCATTTTGGAATTGTTTTGGAATGGCCTATAAATAGCCAACCCGAGCCCTCTTCTTTGGTTCTTTTCTCCCAAACCGCACTCTTCTGCCCGAGCCACCTTAAGGAGATTTGTTCACCTCTTGATGCTTGATCTTCCTCCAAGTTCTAGGATTTTAGGAGGCACGAATCCCGAGGTTCCCCATTTTACGGTGCGGCGCGACGTTGCATTTCCTGTTTCCTTCTTCGGCGCAGCAGTGATGTTTTGGCTCCCTGGGCTACCCCGAGGTCCTTTTCCAGTGATTCTTGCGCCGACTGACTCTTACAGATAAGGCTTCAACTTTCATTTTGATCGCGCTTTTCCGTTTCGAGGTTTTGGCACGTTTCCCGAGGCATCTTTGACCCCCATTTTTCTGTGGTGGATTTTGGACAGCACCAACTTGCCGATTTTATATCTCAGCCTAGGAACATCGGATCGAGGCGATTCAAGAGTCGATTTTGATCTACTCGTCGCGAGGAACACAGTGGTGATTTTTCTGGGATTTTAGGAAATTGTTTCGAAGGTGAAAATTACTGTTTTCTCAGTGTACAGTGTGCAGTTTTCTTCACAGTTTGATGTTTGGATTACCACCTTGCCGAATTTATAACTTGACTTACCGAACTCGGATTTGGGCGTGCAAGGTACCGTTTCGAAGCTATCGATGCGAGGATCGCCGTGATATTTTTCTGGGATTTTTCTGGGCACTTTCTGCAGGTGATAATTTAACAGTTTCGGGACTGTTGTTGTAGGTTAATTAAAGCAATATTTGGGAACCTAAGTGTATTTAGTGGACTTTGTGTTGTGCCAGGAGTGTTTCGGGTGTACTGTACTTGTTGGAGCGCAGGATTGGAGTTTTTGGTATTTTCAGCTGTACGGACCCGGACAGTTAGCGCTTCAGGTGGGTGGTTGTTGCATGCCTCTACTTCTGACTTGCTCACTAAGTTTATTAGAGAAACCCACTATTGAGCATATTGATTGATTATCATGCATGATTGACTGATATACATGTGAGCCTATCATCTGAGATTAATTTTGTGGATATAGCATGTTGGGGATATTATTGGGATAATATTGCTGTTGGAACATGATCATTGGAATAATTTAATAGTGATATTAACATGCCACATTAGCACCTAGATTTTATGAAAGTGGATTAAAGGATTAATTGTTGGGACATAATGATTATCTATGTGCGGGTTTCACCTGGGGATTTATTATGGATCAGGGATCATATACATGTGTAGTCGACTGATGATTTTAGCCTGATGGTATATTTATGTGGATATTATTATTGTTACACATGTAAAACTGTTATTTGACATATTCTCCCTTTACATTGCATGAGGACTTTTGCATGCTTATTTGGACATCTAGATAGGCCACTATTTTATTGCTACACTATCATATTGGGATTTGACTTAGGAGAAACCATGATTGCTTTCTTTCTCCTTTTATTTAGACTTTTGAGTCATGTTGCTCGAGTTCGAGCAGAGGTTTGGGATAGTGTAGCCGGGACCTGAGGGTCAGTGATAGGGTGTACTTGATGTTGGATTGTGGGTTATTGCGGCAACCGCGGACAGTAGGCGGTTGACCGGATCTTGATTATTTACCCAATTGTGGGTTGGGGGTTATTGCGGTGACCGCGGACTTTGGGCGGTTGACCGGATGTTTACTATTGCATCAGATTGGGTATTAGATTTCTCTAGTGGATGGTATTTCCCACTTGAGT
>JAQOTM010001958.1:0-21650 GCA_029168755.2 Tillandsia fasciculata
TGAGGGTGGAGTGCTCGGCGCCGGAGCCGAAGCCGGAGCCACTGAAGGTGATGATCTCGGGCGCCCCGGCGTCGGGAAAGGGTACCCAGTGCCAGATGATCGTTGAAAAGGTTCGTTCGATCATCGCTTCATTTTAATAATTTTCTACAATTATTTGAGGTTATGAACCTACAGAGCATGCAGTAATTGGTATATTAATAAACGAGGAGTATGATTAGATGTTCACAACTGCGAAAAGTAAGGTAAATCGCCTTATAGATGGAATTCAGTATTATGACGAACCATGATAGCTGGGAACTTGCAAGGGATTAAAATCTAACCAGTAAATTGCGATCAACGAGGGAAAGTTCTCAAAACGCCCGAGTTATTACTGAATAACTTGTTTCAACATCCAAACGGGCCGGTAGAACTAAACGCATAGGTTGTCCTGTTCAATCTCCAACCTTTTCGAGCTTGCAAGTCCCGCGAGCTTTCGGAGGTCACAAAAGTTCTTCCGACACTGGTAATAAATTGAGTTAATAAATAGAGCATATGCACATCATTGGTTACTTCATATAGGAGCAACAAGTGCAGCAGCATACACAAGATGATATTTTACTGTTTAGAAGAATGTACAGATTCTTACTGCTTCTCAGTAAACTGGAATCCTCAACTACTCTCTTTAAATCTCTCTCACCAGCAAATGCCTTAACAAAGGTTTTTTTTCCCCGCCCCCTCCTGCTAAAGAGATAATCTCCTGCATTAACTGTTATTGGTTGTAATGCACTTTGTTAATACATAATTTTGAGATGCCATTTGCCTTGTTTAGATTTTTTAATAAATCTTGGTTGAAAATGGTTCTTTGTTCTTCTATTTTTCTCTTCAGTTTGGCTTGGTGCATATATCAACAGGAGATCTTTTGAGAGCAGAAGTGTTATCAGGAACAGAGATTGGAAAGAAAGCAAGACACTATATGGATAATGGCATGCTTGTCCCAGATGAAATCGTCACAGATGTAGGACCTGAACGTTCTTGCCTAACCATCCCATTCTAAACTATCGTATTGCTGTAGGATTAAAATATGATGGTTTTTTCCTATAGATGGTCATTTCACGTATATCACAACAAGATGTAAGAGAAAAAGGTTGGCTTCTTGATGGTTACCCAAGAACTTCTTCACAAGCTCAAAGTCTTGAAAAAATGAAGATTAGACCGGACATATACATCCTACTCGAAGTATGCCATTCTCATCTATTTGTCTGTTTTATTACTTTGTTTGTATTCTATTCACCTGTCTGATTTTCCAGGATGTGCTAGAAGTTTCTAAGGCTTGGATTTAAATATGTATATTTGCTTTCTTGACTAACGTTTTAATGTTAAATAGTTGAGTCTGTAGATAACTGTGAGCTGTCGTGATCATTTTGTAAATTTTAATGATTTAAGTGTCTGGACAATCATTTGATGCATATTTTCTTATACTCTAATATTTCATATCTCCTCCTCGTCCTCTCTCTCTCTCTCTCTCTCTCTCTCTCTCTCTCTCTCTCTCATAATGCTAAGTATATTCTTCTCTTCCTATTAGGGTGATAGGGACACTGACTTTAACCTGAAAGGTTAACTTAAGTGCTGCATTGCTCTACCTTAAAATGAAGGCCCTTTGAATTTAGCACTTTGGGCCTTATATCTTTTTCTTTATTTTTTGTTAAATTCAGGTACCAGATGAGATTCTGATTGACCGATGTGTTGGCAGAAGGATGGATCCAGTGACCGGAAAAATTTACCATCTCACCAACATTCCTCCAGAGAATGAGGAAATTTCTGCACGGCTTATTACTCGCTCTGATGATACTCTGGAGAAGGTAGTTCTAACTTTTCTTTTATTATTTAATGATTTCCAACTTCTGCTAACAACAAAATCCACCTCACAGATAGAATCTTATTTTCTTTCATCAGTGTAACATGTTTTAACATCATGGAAAAGTTTTTTACTTTCTCCTACCAGGCTAGTTCACGCCTTGAGACGTATAAGAAAAACATTGAGGCTATTCTTCCAACATACCAGGATATTCTGAATAAGGTGCTTATGTTTTTTTTAAGTTTGAGGTTTAATTTATCATTTCCTATAAAAAAAATTGAAAATAACATTTTCCACTTCTTTTAATGTACAAGAATGTAGGTTGATGGAAATCGCTCAAAAGAATTAGTATTTAGAGAAATCGATTCCCTGTTGTTGAGGGTTTGGGAGAATGCCTCAAGGACTACAAACTTAGCCAAAATTAAAGGTCAGTATTGACCAACACGGGGTGCATTTTTTGTACAAACATCTATACAGTACCATTGTTTTTGTCATCATATTTCACTATGTTACCCAAATTCTCCATTTTTTGGCTTCCAGCAAACTCATACACCAATATGGCAATTGCAGCTCCAAAAAATGTATGCATTAAATGATCTTCTTATTCTATTTTATGTATCTGACTTGGTCTTGTTGACATTAGCATGTTAGCTTGGTTTTGTAGTCATTTCTCACTTAATAAACACTTGTTGACAGGATACATGGCGAGGTATTCCCACGAGATTGAACAACATTCCTCATTCTAGGGAAATAAGGGAATACTTTTACAATGATGTACAGAAGCTACAAAGAGGGCTGTTGAAGATAAAAGGAACCGATTGAAGGTTTGCTATTAATACCTTTTTGTTTATAATTTTGAAAAGCTTGTAAGAACTCCTTCTCGCTTTTTAAGTGTCAACTCGTGAATAGAATTCTGTGCAAAGAGTTCTTTTGTTCAATTTTTGGACGCTAAGGGATCATCTGAAGAGACTTTTTCTTATTGCTTTCACTTTTAGCTATTCTTTTGTTCTTATCACCTGTTTACTTAAATTCAAGTATTCTTAGCACCACGTATCATTTTGTGTTGATATTAAGTGTATCTCAACCTTGCAATATGTTATCTGGAGGTTAATGGTGTTATATTTTTATTTTTACCTGATTAACAGGTGGAGATCAACATTCCCGAACTAAACCCTGAAATGGTAAGGGTACAACTTTCCAAATGTATACTCCCTGGTTATGGTGGAACTTATTAAGCATATTGTGCTCAGGATGTTTACCGTATAGGCACCTTGATGGAACTTGTACGAGATATTGCTCTTTCATTTGCTGATGATGGGAAACGTGTCAAAGTATTATCTCTACAAAAGCTTTTTTTTTTTTTTTTTTTCTCTTTTTTGTCGAAGTTTCCGGTTTTATGTATGATCTGAGTAGAAGCAACTAAATTCTTTTTATTAGGTTTGTGTTCAAGGGTCCATGGGAGAAGGTGCACTTGCTGGTATGCCCCTACAGCTAGCCGGAAGTAGAAAGATATTGGAATTTATGGATTGGGGCGAGTATGGTGCCATGGGTACCTTCATCAATATTGGATCCATAGGTATGCAGTGGGGAAGTTTCTTTCAGTATGAAGCGAGTATTTGCTTCCATGTTTTCTTAGATGTAATTATTTACAATTTCCACACCTTTCTATCAAAACCTATCAGCATAGGAGAAAGCTACATAGTTTGTGCACAATATGCACAAAGCTAGTAGACTGCATCGTCAAGAAATTCTTTTCCTTTTCTTTCTTTCTTTTATTATTTTTTTAATTTGAAGAGAAGGAAATCCTTTTCCTGAGAGATTCCATGAAAGGACAGCTGTGAATTTCAAAATATTCTTGATACTGGAAATAGTTAGTATCGAATATAGAGTTAGAAACTCCTTGGAAGAAATATTAATCTCTCATACTCATAACCTGTCAGAAATAATTCTTTGCGACATTGCAGGGGCTAAAGAGGTTGATGAGCAAGATGATTTGTTTATTCTAGTGGCTCCTCAAAATGCTGTTGGGAACTGTATTATTGATGTGAGGAACTGGTGAAATTAGTCAATTATTATATTTGTAATCAATTGCTTACCTTTTGCTTTTACTATCCTCCAATGGATTTTGCAGGATCTGAAAGCTATGACTGATGCTGCTGGTAACCGACCAGTAATTCTTATCAATCCTCGTCTGAAGGTCATGACAAGTGTTTGATGTGTCTTTTTTCGTTTATTTCTTTTTCATCTTCTCTTGTTGCTGCCAGCTGACCTAATATAAATCATAAGAAAGGATTCTTTGCAATCTTCACCTAATTGACATTTACTTAGCTTACCTCTTGATGGTTTCAAATGTTTGTCTTCCAGTTTAATTTGAGCCAGTGAGGTTAACCTAGTCCATGTTTTTGGGGTCTCAAATCACTAGAGAAAATCCATAAAAACTTTTTAACCCCTAGTTACATACATAATAGCATATGATTTAGTTATAGCTTGTTGTATCTTGTGGATTTCCTATTATAAAGTTGAAGATTGTGCAGTCTCTTATTCATTTCATCTCATTTCTCCAGGCTTTTTTTGTGCCAGTAGTTGCTTAATGTTCCTATAATCATTGTTGACTATGATGACCAAATCTAGTGCATTATTTCCGTTTAAAACTCCACCCTTACTCTCACTTTTCACATTCTCAGGACATGCCTGCATCAAGTGGCATTATGCAAGTATGTAGTGGATCTTCATTGTCATAGCATCATTATGTTACGGGATTTCTTTATAAATATATAAAACATCTCTGAATTTGATTTGTAACTAAAACTTGGCACATTGAAGACAATGGGGAGGGACAAGAGATTGGAGTACGCTGCATCATTCGAGATCTGTTATTTCTTCCGCCTTCTTTTTGTTGCCGGCACATTCTATCCAATTGTGGGTGCTTTAAGGTAAAATCCTTCTAATGTCCGAATATTTTGTATTGGGTGTGTAGTTTCAACTTCATTAGGTTGTTGGCCCCAACATAAATTTGTGTACCTGCATTATTTTTCCTTTCCACTTTTAGTTGCTTATAACTTGCCTCATCTATTTTAGGGTAAATTGCACTACTAGTCCCTGAACTTTCAATCAAGTTTCATTTTGGTCTTTGAACTTTCAATTTCGGCATCAGTGGTCCTTAAACTCTTAAGAGTTCCATTTTGGTCCCTATATATATTTACTATTAGATGGTAAATTATTGCCTACACCCAGTGCATCTGTACATTTATGCACCATGCTTTTATCGACTAATTGCCACTTGTATATTTCAAGTTTTCAACCCTATTACTCATTGAGTTACAATTTTTTTAATATAAAAATAGATTTATGAATTGAAAATATGAGATGGATGAAGAAACAATGAATTTATGATGTACGAACATGCAGGTTGGTGCAACTGATAGTTTTTGATCTTAAGGACTAAAATGAACTACTTTTGAAAGTTTAGGGAATTGAAACCAAACTAAAAATTCGGGGTCTCGAATGTCCAAATCAGAAGTTTGATGACCAAAATGAAACTCGCCTCAAAGTTCGGGGACTAGTAGTGCAATTTACCCCTAATTTTATATCCTTTGAAGAGTTAGAATGTTGAGTATTCTTGAGCTCTTGATTGTTAGGATGTCTTACCCAAATAACTACGAGCTTTACAAGAGGATTGACGAACCTGGCGGAAAAGAGAAGTATTCCGTTATAGCTGAATTCCCTGAAAGGCCGACAGTCAACGAATTTAATGATGCTTTCCAAGGAAAATCCAGGTATTAACATTGCAAAATTTAGATGTGGTTACTTGAAGGTTGCTTTTGTCCCTCGAATAGGGAAGATTACACATAATCAAACAACTGAAGAATACTTCTTGGTTCTGAAATGCAGAAACAAAGAGAAAACAACTTCTGGAATCTGGTAGTAATATCTATTTGCGTCATAGCTTTTGCAGTTTCATCATCTTTTTATCGAAGGTGTTACTATCGAGTTCTTTCTTCTCTGTTTTAGGGGTTTCTTGAGCGGTATACTATGAACCAGAGAGGCCACTGCCAATACCATTTGAAGTTTGTTTCTGCTGGCGAGGAAAGCCAAATAGTAAGTTCTTCTGGCCTTCCAATTCTTTTTCAGATTTTGGATTCTAATTTTTTTATAACTCTTCAATCTAATAAAGCCACGATTTTGCAACGGAGCAGGTAGTCAATCAGCGCGGTTGTTTTTATATTATTGCAACTGGATAATTTAACCCTGTTAAGATTGTCATAAAAAGCATTGTCTATTTGATAGCTATTCTGTACATCTCCGTTGTTGTAATTTATAAGGATGGTTTCATGAAAAATGCAGTAGGAAGCAGAAATATCAAAACCAAGTTGAGAGAAAAATTATGTATCTTTTGGAGATAACACCACAAGCCTTTCTGCATTTTTCTTTTTCTTTTTCTTTATCTTTTTATTCTTTTCTGTCTTCACCGTAATAATCTACATTGTTGCCTCTTCCACTCTTCCACTCTGTTTTTGGTTTCTAGCTGCTTCATCTTGTAAGAAAGCAGGGCTAATATGTCTTAGAATTAGATATTCAAAATTTAAGATTTGTAATATACAGGTTTCCTTTTTCTTTTTTAAGATCTCGTATGTATGTTGAGATAATTTTGATATTAATAAATCTAAAAGTCAAAATAAAATTTGTCGCGGTCCATGGAAGGGTGTGAATACACCGGGTGCAGGGACAGAATCCTTGCGTGGCTTACCCTCCCCTCTGCCCTCACCTCTATGGGCCGCGGGGGCGCGGCGTTGATTCGGCCACGTCGCCCACTCGCGCACCGCGCCACCGTGGTCTCATAGGATCACACCACGTGTACGGTGCAAAAGACGCCAAGGCGAGCTCTATACGGCGCCCCGGCCCATTGGGCCGCATTTTTTCCTCGGTGCACCGCCATATATATTTGTTTATATATACACACGCACGCACGCATGCACACACGTATATACTACGTACGTATTCGGTATTCCTAGCTATTTGAACATGTATGCAAAAGAGTCCTTGTTCTTCTTTTATATTACAATTCGGCCCTTAAAATTTTTATTTTATAGTCTTACTGTGTGTGTTTCGTTCTAAAACATTTTTTTTATTGTTATGAATTATAAAATGGAATGACACGTTGCTTGTATCTATATCTATCTAGATTTATAGTAATAAGAAATGGCATTTGCAATATCTTTAATTGGTTAAGGTCGATTAAGCTCTATGTAGATCAAGAATATCTAATAAGTGTATATTATAGTATATTGAGGCACGTACAAATTAAGTGAGATTATAGGGCTGAATTGCAATAACAAATGTATAGGTACGTATTTAAAGGGCTTGCTATCATATATATATATATATATAAATATATATATATATATATTATATTATATATTTCCCCTATACCTGGGTTCATCCACTCTCCTAAGTGAGAGAGAGAGAGTACTGTCAAAAAAAAAAAAAAAAGAAAAAGGAAAGGAAGAAGAAAAGATAGGGTGAAGGAGCTGAACATACACAAAAAATTAAGAGAGAAAGGCATCGGACGCACACGGCCTGGAACGATCAATGTTGAGGATAAACTATGATCGTGCCACGCTGTGTGCGTCTAATGCTCGTGCCACTATGATCGTGCCACGCTGTGTGCGTCTAATGCTCTCTCTCTCTCTCTCTCTCCTCTCTACCTACTCTGAAGATTGCGCTCTCATCGATTGCTATACAAATTACTCGCAACTAGATTGTACACAATTACAAGTGAATCAATCAATTATGATGGTCTGCTCGAGCTGTTAAACTCGGTTACATCTTTACTTTTTCAATAATTAATTTTATATAATCTTTTATCAAAAACATCATCCTATCTATATATGTTGCTTTTGTTTCTAGCCACTTATTCTAGTGTTTATTTGCAGCCTTAATTTTGGACCAGTTTCTTACGATTGTTTTTTTGTCTATATCTCCTATTTTTTTTTAGTATTATTAATTATATATACTTTGTTAGATCTCTTTCTCTATCCTTTTATCTCTCTTTATTTTTATTTTTATTTTTTTTTTTTATAACCTTGTTGATACAAATTACATAACATGTTACAGATTTTAAATGAAGCATTATTAGTAAATATATGTTTTGAGATTTTCTATAAAAAAAGTGAAAATTATATTGTTTCTCCAACAAATTGGTCTCATTATCACTATTTGGGCAAGTATATATATAATATAATATATTTATATAATATATATCGATATAATTATTTAAAAAAAAATATATATAATTGATGCTCCATGTTTATATAAGTACTAAATTTTTGTGCTTGTTGAGTTTTTTACATTAGATATAGAAATGTGCGGTTAGTATGAATGGTGGGTCCTCTTCTGGATTTAGTAAATGCAACAATGGTTGGTGGAATAGTATGATATAAGAGGTAGAATTAACATCAAGGATTAGATTTAACGGGAGAAAACTTACAACACCATAACTTATACTTGTACAAGCACAATATCCGTATGAGTATAAATCCTTTATACTAATAACTTTTTTACCCTTGGATGAAGAAAATGCGGTAGATAATATTTTGTTCTCCTAAGGTTTACTAGGTTGTTGGAGAATAGTATATTTTAGAGACTATTAAATTCTAAACCGCACATTTTTTTTATCTGAGGGATAAAAAGTTATGAGTACAAAAAGATTTTAACTTATTATAAGTAGCCGTCCTGATATATATATATATCAGTAGTGCTAGTGGTACAACCCCTGTTTAGGGGTGATAGATCCTACACCCCTAACAGGGACGCTGGGATTGAACTAAAATCCAGCCGGTATTCTCACAACCCTATTCCATTTATATATATATATATCAGTATGTATGGTCACCAGTCTAGGACACCCATGTATATCCCATAACAGGGACGGCTGGGATTGAAACTAAAAATCCCAGCCGGTATTCTCACACCCTCTTCCCTTCTCTCTCTCTCTCTCTCTCTCTCTCTCTCTCTCTCTCTAAAACGCCTCTCTCCACCTCTCTCCACTCCCTCCGCCAAAACCGCCCCCCATTCTCTCGCGCTCCGTCTCCAGTGGTGTCTCTCCGCCAAAACCGCCCCCCTCTCTCTCGCGCTCCCTCTCCAGTGCTCTCTCGCGCTCGCTGTCTCGCTTGCTAGGGCTCTCGAACTCTGTCTCGCCTGCTAGCCCTCTCGAACACCATCCGAGGACTTCTCAAGCAGGGCTTTCTCCCCTCCGTCGGTGTAGGGTTTCCTTCACTCGCATTTCGCAGCACCCGAGCACCGCTCTCTCTCTCGACCTTGAAAATAAATATTATTTACAGGTACATTCAATCCCATAAATCCCTGTTATGTCTGCTGCTATATAGCTCTCCATTCCAAATTCATATAGATGGGTTAAGCACAGTTATATATGTTCCATCGACAGCTATCCATGGCTTTTGTACAAATTCAAGTTGCCACCCAATTAGACCATTTCTTTTGTAGAGAGAAAAGTGTACCGGTACAAAGGGGGAACACAAGCCCTGTACCGGTATGTATGGTTGTGTACCGGTACACACTGGCTACACAAGAGTGTTCAGAAGTTTCACAAGAGTGTAAAACTATTGTGAATTGTGGTTAGCTTATGATATGAAGATAATTTCATACTTCCATTTTTCATTCCATACGTCACCAAACCTTGAACAATGGATTTTGCAATTTTAACTTAAGTTTCATACAAAACTGATCCTCCAGCTTATTATAATGATTGTGCAATCCATCCAATGTTTCGGCATTTAGATTAGCATATGTTAGGTTACAGAAACCAGAAAACAGCCTAAAGTATCAACTTCTATATATAGATTGCCCATATATCTCAAAGCCTGAAAATATACAAGCACAGAAAAGCAACAATTTCCACTGAGAATAACACATCCAACATGCTTAAAGACATACCTGCTTCACAATTGGAGAGAAATTTCCTCATAGAATCAATTAGTAGGCGACAAGACAAAGCCTTACCATCATTAAGTTGAAGAATCTGAACAATAAAATTAACATGTTACTATCTGCCATCCAAGTCTTGTTGCTTATAGAGTTTCATCACCATTACACAGAATAGACAAGCAGACAAATTATGCATCCTATATCAGCAAAGTTATGGCAAAGCTAACAGGAACCAAACATTCAGAATGCCATTGTTGTTCAGGTCATCGTCTTTGTCATCTAATGGAGCAGAAAGGAATTTAATATACCAGAATCAGTAATAAAGTATAATGCAAGATAGTATGCTTTTGTTATAATGTTTGATTCAGTATTTAAAAAAAAAAGAATTGAAAACAAAATTCACATGGTAGTAGGCTTGTGTTACACTTTATAATGCAGCAATTAAAGAAATGTAGAGATGTTTGACTAGTCCATATTGCTTTGAATAGTTCATAAATTCATGATGTACTAATATATGATTTTATCAATACAAACTGATATGGTTATTATAATGCAGCTGAATATATGGTTTCTACCAGAGCTATGTCATCAAGCAGAGTGGCCAAGGAGGCCAGCACTAGTAGTCATTGTAGGACAAAGAGCCCAACGAAGACTCAATTGGTTTGTGGAAGATGTTTTCCAAAACATCTATACAATACGATGAATGTACAAGAGTCTCCCAAGACTGAGGCCAACTATACCACTGCTGGCCCAGCACTAAGGGAAGTTATATCTACTGAACAAATGGCACTCTTGAGAACAACGCCATTTGCTTCATATATTGACCTTCCTCCTCTAAAGCAAGACCTTGTATTAGTCGATACTCTCCTAAGTTTTTGGGATGAGGAGAACAGAGGTGTTAGAATCGGAGACACTTTCATTCCCCTGATTCCAGATGAAATAGCTGTCTTGGTTGGGTTACCGACGCAGGGGGAGCCGATAGAATGGTCAAAAAAGAGTATAAAGTCTAATATATTTGATAGATACTTTAATGGCGAGTATAAGCACGCCGATAGAAGAAAACTTCGTCATATCTTATACACTCTTGCTGGACAGCAGGGTGTGGACGCTGTGACCGATTTTGTCTCCATTTTCGTATTATATGTTTTTGCGACGGTTCTCTTTCCCACTAGCCACTACAATGTGCCGAAGGCTCTGTATAGATATATAGATGATATACATAGAATAGGCGACTATGCCTGGGGGCATACTGTATATAATTTTCTGGTAAGTTCTATTTCGAAAGCATCCCGTCATGTAAAGCGTCGGAATAGAGGGGACGAAATAAAAGCCGGGTATATTGATGGGTGTACAGTAGCGTTCACGGTGAGTACAATTCTAAATTAGTGTTTGAATATATTTTATATTTAAAATATTTATATGTTCATTCCATTACTGATAAGTCATTATGACTCTGCATGTAGAGCTGGGCGTATGAGCATATAAAGGGTTTGGGTACTTCTGATGGGGATAAAGCTGTCCCACGAATGAGAAAATGGAAAGGTTCAGTAGCATTTAGGAGCTATGATAAGCTTAGGAAAAAATTGTTGTCTTATTCTCCTTCAGAGGTAATAAATTCTTTACGGAATTTTAATTTTATAAATCTCCTTTAAAATATTAAATGTAAATATGTAATGATATATATATATATATATATATATATATATATATATATATATATATATATATATATATATATATATATATATATTTTGCAGGTTATACCCAACTTTACCTATCGTCCTGAAGAAATGTATATATTAAATCGTATGGCACGTGTTTGGCAGCAGCCCCAGGTATTGTATAAGTTAAGGATTATATATGTTATGATGTGGTTACTTTACTAATTTCCCTACTTACCGTCTTTGTGTTCTTCTTTATTGATACAGATTCAACCGGCTACTCCTGTCGCTACTACCTCTACAGCTGGGGATTGTACCAATATCAGAAATTCACTTAATAATTTGGAACAAACTCTTTATGTCCTTGAAGAGCGGATTAAAATCTTGGAAGCAGAGAATATCAAGTTAAAGGATATAAATAAGAAGCTTCAGGATAAAATTGATAGCGGCTCTGCTGTTGCAGCAGAAGGGGGCGCGACACTCGATGTTGAAAAAGAAAATGTTGAAGATCAGGGTGAAGGTGGGCACCACACAGCAGAACGTAAAGGAACTTTCGAACATCCCGTTGATGGTGGTGAGATTAATATAGTGGTGCCCACTGCCGATATTAGAATCGAAGTCCCGTCAAGAATTGAAAGGATTAAAGCCCGTGAAAGGAAACGAAAGGAATTATCTGACGATTTCACGGCCGGGACAAGAGGACGTAAAGCATATTATACTAGAAAGCGCCGCCTTCATTCTAAAGAGCAGGGGTCGAAAGAAACTGAAGCATCAGATTCTGCTTCCGGGGCCATTGCCGACGTCCTTATGGTATTATTGTATTATGTTTGGTGTATTGAAGCTTAACAAATTTATAAAGTATGACAGTTGCATTATTTTTTTAATGATAACAGGCATTAAAAAAAGAGTATGATGATCCAGAAGGTGGAGTTTCATCCATCAATGTTCCGGATGAACCCTCTCTGGATAGCTCACCCGGTTTCGTTATTGAGTCTCGTCGCGAATATCCGGGTCGAGATAAGATTCCTAAAGACGATGAATTTGCAATCAACTTTTTTATAGCACAACCAATAACTAAGTTAGTCCACCATATCATATATTATTTTAATTGTTATATATGTCTATTTCCATTTTCGCATTACTTACTATAATATTTCTAATTCTTTTTGATAGGGGAGCTATATGGGAAGATAGCACCAAAGGATCGGATTCGCCTTCTATTAGTGGCGAAATCCTCCGACACTTCTTATTTGGAGGGCCGACCCGCGATGAGGTTCGTGCTATGAAATCGAGAAAAATACAGTTAAATCTTGATATATATATAGATATATATATATATATATATATGTGTGTGGGTGTGTGTGTGTGTGGGTGTGTGTGTGTTTATGTGTGTGTGTGTTTTAACATAATTTATTGTTGTTTTCTAATATAGGTGATAAATGTATATTTTCATATTCTTAATACGAAGAATATGAAGGGTGTACAGAAATTTAGGCATCCTGCTCTTTTTTGTCGAACTGAAGTTTCGGTGAGTTTCATATTTGTTTCAGTATTATATTAATTTTATAAAGTTACATTTATATTTATATAATCTTAATGAAACCAGGAATTATCCCTGAGTGTCTTTTTAAGATGAAATTTAGCTTTTTTGTATATATATGACCTCACATTTTACAATTTAGTATATACTCAATCTCACAATTTACATCTCTTATATTGTGACTTTCAAATCTGATTCCTGTTCTATTGCACAATTAAAATGCTGAAACATAAAAGCATTGTTACTGGTAATAACAGTAGTTAATAAATATTTATTACCTTTTGTTTATTTACTTATGTTGCATTATTCACCGTAATTTCATTCATTCAACCCTGTTGTCGTGATAAGCATTTATCAAAACCAAGATTGGAAGGATTTCATGATTACATTGATGTTTTAACTATATTCCCTTTTATGTCCAGATGCACATACTTAACAAGATGGCAGGAATAGGGCCGGACCAGGCCATCACAGCTGATTTCATCCAGAATGTTGCCTATGAATCGGCTTCCGTACGGCACTTTTTGGAAATAATAACTCCGGAAAGTATTAGCTGTAATAGATTTATAATTATTCCTGTAAATAGTAATTGGCATTGGCATTTGCTTGTTATTGATTTGAAGGAATCCCATTTTGAGAGTTGGAATTCTTTGTGGAGTCATCGTCTGGCAAAGGATGCGGCAAACGTATTGGTATGTATATTACTTTTATATTTATTACATTGATATATGAATAGAAGATAGACTTCACTATTTCTCTTATGCAGGCGAGGTGGTTTGCAGCCTATCTTGAGTTTTTCTTTGAACAACGCATCCGCCACCCAAATGTCATCTGTCAGCTTGATTGTCAGCAACAAGGTTCGACTGAGGTTGATTGTGGCATGTACACATGCCTATTTGCTGAAAGAATTGTAAGAGGCGGCTCTCCCGATCTTTTGGTTTATCAAAAATATCCCCCGTATTTCCGGGCCCACATGGTGAGCCAAATCTTACGAGATCCCTCTTGCGTGACTTCTAGTTCGATGCATACAAGCCTTGCGTCAAGATAATTATGTACAATAAATACTTTGGTTTAATTTATATGTTGACTTGTATTCATATGTTGTATATTCGATGATTATTGTATGGAGTCATATATACGATTCATTGTATTCCATTTTTTTTCAGTTTGATTTTAGTTTAATTTTGAGTTGTATTGATTCGTTGTAGAGCATATGAATGTAGAGCAGATGAATATTGTATGAATTCTCTGTATCCCTGTTTTTTTCAGTTTCAGTTTGATATTGTATTGTATCAATTTTTTGTAATTTTTATGAATATTGTATTGATTCCTTTTATTTATTCATTGTATCTTAGTTATGATTGGTTATTGTTTTATGGTGAGTTGTAGTCATTCGCTGCAAATGTGATTATTTTTTGCTGATTACCTAAATACTTGAATTTTATCCTATATTTTACATTTTCTAAATTAATTTAATATTAAATATAAATATTTTATTAAATTATAATTGTTTCAAAATTTGGTATTTATAAATTATAATCTATATACAATTCTTTTATATAATTGTAAAGACAAATTTTACTCAGGTCCTCAATACTATTGTACCGTTAGTGAGGAATCCAAGTGTGTGGTGTTTCTGGTTTTGAGGACCAGAAATTTGTACAGGTACACATTGTTCAACTTTTTGGTTCTGATGAACTTGAATTGGATGCGGATGCGGCATTCAGTACCGGTCCTCATTATTTAGTACCGGTACGTAATATTCAGTACCGGTACACAATATTTCGTACCGGTACATAATGTTCCGTTCCGGAACATAACGTTATGTACCGGTACATAATCCTTATTTCCGGTACTAAAAATTTGTACATACCACAATATTTCGTACCGGTACATAATGTTCCGTTCCGGAACTTCTTTATACAGAATTACATCTCCATTTCAAATCCCCGAATCACATTGCAGTCATCTTTTCAGATTTACAATTACAATCCTTTACAACATACAAGTTACCATAGTACAGTCATACATCTTAGATTTGTACATGTGAATTAACCATATACCAATCACAATCAGCTTGGCTTATGACCCCCTTTTATACACATATTGCCACAATTATTATTACCCTAATGATTTACAGATTAGTTCCCTTTAAATCTATTTACAATTCAAAATCTACTCATATTTACATGCATCATTAATTCACTTGAAAAATTTTATTTACATTACCCAAGCATTAACAGCATCAGTAATTAGAAGAACATGGGGAAAAAATAAACACATTTGCAGTTTGATAACCAACCAAGCATAACAACATTTGCAACCCTCCACACCTCCCCCCCCCCCCCCCCCCCCCTCCCTCACTTGTAGTATTTCGTCAACATCATCAATATAAGAAGTAAACACCATATCGGCCAAATGCTTGTGAAACTCTATTTCCACTCCTATCGATTTCATGAAAATGAGCGCCGCCAAATCATCAGTAGTACTAAGGTATGCGCCTATAAGTGCCTCAACACAATCACCAACTCTCTTACTCTTGATGGACCTCCTTCGCTGAATATATACATCTTACGAATTTAAGGGCGACATTTTGTTTCCATCCTTACAATCATAATGAAAACCAGGAATGACCCACTTCTTCGGTTTGAACTCTTCGTCACGTATGTAACCCTGCCAAAATATTAATTATAATAATATTAATAATAATAATAATAATAATTATTATTAATATATAGAAGAGAAATAAGGCGAACACAGCTACATATGACTATCTACAACAAAATCCCTGTAGCCTTACAAAAGCAGAACATATTCATGTATGTGGTCAGATATTATTGTATCAGTTAAGAAATAACTAACTAAATCGAAATGAAATGCAAGAACAATATGGCGTACCGGGTCACACAACGTCATGTCTGTCCTCAGCATGATCATCATGTGATGTATGTCCATGTGAAGTACTTGTTCCAGTGGCTCCCGGAACAACATCGTCATGCTTGCAGCCGAGGATATCAAACAGCTTCTTTAATCCATCCTCCATCTTCTTGAACCCTTGTTCCACTATATTCTTAATTGCTTGTACTTCCCGATTTAATGATTGTACAGTCACTCCCTCATGTGATCCAGTAGCGGCTTGATGTTGCACCTGACGAGGCGGTGCACTTGTAGTCGCATCACTTGCACCACCTTTCGCTTGCCCAAAGGTCTTTAGAGTTCCAATTGACTTGGACAAAGTGATTCTATCAATAGCGCCCAAGCCATAGTCATATTTGTCACATGTGACATCAACTCCGTGATCTTCCAATAGGCTAGTGATGAAGATCGGGTAAGGAAGAAGTGAACGGCTATTGGTTCCCTCAACTACATGCGACATGTGATCCCAAACAAGATAAGGAATATTGATACAAAGTCCAGCTGCACTCTCAGGGTGACCAAGTAAATAAAGAAGAAGTAGACGTTGCCATCTTATCCTTTTAGTCCCCACCGTAGGCAACAGGTTGTAGCAAAGAATCAAAGATAGAATGTGGTATTCCGGCTTTAAATCCTTTGATACCACATATTCCCTGTTGGTCTGTGTACCCGCCTTGCAAATAGCATTAACGACAACATCCCAATGAGTGTTACTCTTAATTTCACCCATAGTATAATAGTTACCATATGTATCAACAGGCAAACCAAGATTCGCACCTATTACATCTGGAGTTATATCAAACTTGACCCCTCGAACTGAGGTTTCGAATTTGATTATCCCGGTGTCACGATCCTCTACAATTTTATCTCCCATCATGTAAAACTCCCTTATTAACTCGGTACAGAAACCCTTATTTGCTGGAATTCTACCTAGAGCCCCCAAAGGAATTCGTTCTAGAAGCCTCTCAAATTCCGGAACTTGTCGGCACAAATCATTGAAGTTTATATATCGCTCTCCAAGACATGCTCTATTTTGATATAATCCACGCCTGATTGAATTTATTTTTGTTTCACCTTCTCCATAATTTGCTCGGCTATCTGTTTGAGACCCCTCTCGAATTACCGGTCCACCGGAATTTCTTTGTGTAGAATATTCTCTATCTTTCTTTTTCCTTGAAGCCATCGGTGCCTTTCCCTTCCCTATTACCGATTCTCCCTCATTTTCTGAAGATTGTTCAGATTCCGAGCTTGTTGACACTTCATTCCGTGATCTTTTTGAAGATTTCTTCTTCCCACTTCCACGACGACTTCCACTCCCAGTGGCCATCAAAACTACAAGTGCCAGTAGCAACGAGAAGGCCATTCTCCTGTGAAGAACATAATGCACTATGAGTTCATCGAATATGAATATCAGATATTCATATTTTGGGTAATGTATTATCAAAATTAAGCTCTATCTCTTATGAAAATGACATTAATTTGATGCCTATGCCCTTTTCAACTACATATGACCAAATTACATTTTAATAGTGACAAGATTGTCTAACGAGTCATTCCAAATTTGAACAAGTGTTCCATCTTGTAGTTGTATTAATGGTCACTTGTAGCAAACATACAACTAGTGACCTCCAAGTTTCTTGATAAAACAGAGGGATCCCTCACAATGAGGGATCCCTCACTGTGCATACAGAGGATCGCTCACAATGAACGATCCTTAAACAAATTTATTAATAGTCTGCATACATAATTTGTCTCTTCCTTAAACAGGCTAAATATCCAAACATGTATCAAAATCTGTTCCTTATACATGAACTCTATTATTATATTCATGCTATATAATAATAGATGCTATATAGTGTGCATACCAAATTCAGGCTATATAGTCTGTTACTTAAACATGTATAAATAGTCTGCATACAAAAATATTTTAGGGCGATCTCACAAATTATTTATTTTCTCGCTTCCTTAAACAGGCTTAATATACAAACATGTATAATTAGTATGTTCCTTAAACATGAACTCTAATATTATTTTACAGCTTAAACATGATCTCTATTATTATTTGAGAGCTTAAACATGCTTAACTGTGACCGATCTCACACTTATCTCTCTCACTGTGAGGGGATCTCTCACCGTGAGAGTGAGAAAGAGAGACAGAGAGCAGAGAGAGGTAGCGAGCTGACAGTGATAGATGTAGAGAGCGAGAGAGACGGCGACGGCAAAAATTTGCTTCTTCTCTCTTCTCGGCGATGGCGAAGGCGACGGCGACGGTGAAAGGAGATCGGCACTCTCAGGCACTGTGCGGGAGAGGAGCTCGGCAACGTGTGGGACTGTGCTCGGAGCGGAGCTCAGTGCGGGATTGATAAGAAGCTCGGAGCGGAGAGGAGATCGGCAGTGGCTAGCGGAGCTCTGGGCGGTTTCAAAAGAAGAAATCACCTTTAATTTTCGAATTTTAAAGTAGGTGTAAAATATATAAATTTTTTAAAAAATATATATATATGGTCCATTTTTAAAATTTACTATGTTTTTAAACATAATATTTCTATTTTTTTATTTATTAAAGTATAATATTAACAAAATCACAAATTATAACATTTAAAATTTTAAATTTAAATTATTTTAACTAAAATTTTCAAATTTTAAAATTTTGAAATTTAAACATATACAATTTTCAAATATTAAATTGTGTAGTAAGTTGCTTCTCTAAAACGGGTGATGTCAAAAGGATACTCCAGAACAAATCAATATAACTGTTACAGCACCAAATACTAAAGGAAAATGCTATTGGTACACCCCTAACAGGGGTGTACCACTAGCACTACTGAATACTAAATACTCTAGATTAATTAATTTTATATGTTGGAGAACACATTGAGTCAATTGCAGAACATTCATATACAACATATCAGCGTCTCATACTTACATATCCAATTCAAGTCCCGGAAACACAGTGCAGTCATCTTTTCAGATTTACAATTCCATTCCTTTACAACATACAAGTTACCATAGTACATGTCATACATCTTAGATTTGTACACGTGAATTAACCATATACCAATCACAATCAGCTTGGCTAATGACCCCCTTTTATACACATCTTGGCACAATAATTATTACCCTAATGATTTACATATTAGTTCCATTTAAATCTATTTATAATTCAATCTAGTCATATTTACATCCATCAATAATTCCTCTAGTCATATTTACAATTCAATCTGAAGCATCACAAAATATAAGAACATTGGGAAAACATTAACAGAGTAGCAGTTTCATATCCAACCAAGCATATGTAATAAACAACATTCGCAACCCTCCACAATTTCCCCCCCCCCCCCCCCTCACTTGTAGTATTTCGTCAACATCATCAATCTTAGAAGTAAAGACCTTATCCGCCAAATGCAGCATCACCTTGCATCAAAGGCCTGTGTTGTTTGGCAGCAACCAAAATCGCCTTGAACTGGCTGAATGGAACCGCCATGAAACTCCTCTGTCAACATGCCAATAAAACAGGCAAATTGTTCTTAGTGACAAGTGAGTGCAGCACAATATCATACATTACAAACAGTCACATGCCGTGCATGTTAGCAACAGCGATTACCAGATTATTTTTAGATTAAAACCTCAAGGAAGGTTCCTGATTTGTTAATTTAAATACAATAATAACTCCTGAACAATAGCCATAATCTCCGCCAAAAATAATTTGTACCACCATGCTTCTCACCCTACTTACGTCATAACAGAAAGGAGAGAAGAAATTGAACAAATGCCAACAATACATGATATTTAGTAGTGTTCTGTACCATAGCAACGCGGCTTAAATGGCATTGCCTAATTCAATGTGAATGGTATGATCATTGGGGAGTTACTAAATTTCTTGAATGCTATTATATCTTTCAATACTATTTTAAATATGTTTCCACCAATTTCTCTTTGCCTCTCATTTCACAAAAAATCAGCTAACAATCAAATAGCCTAAGCTAGCACTACAATTTTGAAATTTATGACGATAGACTAAAAGACACAAATGTTATTTTACATACCCTAACCTGATCATGTTCATTTTCAATACAGCTTACTCAACCTCATACGCTCCGCATCAATTACCTGACCAAAATGAGAAACGCAAAACATCAGAAAATAATCCTCGAACAAATTCATAGACAAGCAGATGTGATAAAAATCTTTGCAAATGTAACTCTAAATATATCTTCAATAGTATAAAATGTTCCTCATTGTTGATGTTAAATCAGAAGGTCATCTACATTCTAAAATGTCATTGCACATTATTTGGTATAACTCATATCCCATTTTCAAAATCCAACAGTCTTTTATTCATAACATTCAAAGTTTAGCCATATTACTGAATTATATAATAATATTGGTATTAAAACCCATTCACTCCACAAGAAATGCCTAATCAGATTGAACAACGATCTTCCTCCACGGGCTATTACTTTGACTAATAATATAACCCAATCGGTTAAGAAACAACAAACTAAATCGAAATGAAAAGCAAGAACAAGGTGGCGTACCGGGTCTGAGATCGTCATGTTTGTCCTCATCATCATCATCATCTGATGTATGTCCATGTGATGTACCTGTTCCAGTCACTCCCGGAACTACATCATCATGCTTGTAGCCGATGATCTCAAACAACTTCTGTAATCCATCCTCAAGCTTCTTGAATCTTTGTTCCATATATTTCTGAACTCCTTGTACCTCCCGATGTAATGAAAGTACAGTAACTCCCTCCTCTGATCCAGTACTTGCTTGATCTTGCACCGTACGAGGCGGTGCACTTGGTGTCGCATCACTTGCATGACCTTTCACTTGCCCAAAGGTCCTTAGAGTTCCAATTGAGTTGGCCATAGTTATTCTATCAATAGAGCCTAAGCCATATTCATAGTTGTCACATGTGACATCAACTCCGTGATCTTCCAAGAGGCTAGTGATGAAGATCGGGTAAGGAAGAACTGAATGCCTATCTTTTGCCTCAATTACATTTGCCATGTTTTCCCACATAAGAGTAGGAATATTGACACACACTCCCGCTGCCCTCTCAGGGTGACCAAGAAAATAAAGAAGAAGGAGACGATGCCAACGTATCCTTTTAGTCGCCACCGTAGGCATCAAGTTGTAGCAAAGAATCAAAGACAGAATCTGGAATTCCGGCTTTAAATCCTTTGATTCAATATAGTCCCTGTTGGTCTCTGTACCCGTCTTGCAAATAGCATTGATAACGACATCCCAATGAGTGTCACACACAAAATCACCCCAAGTATAATGCACACCAGCTTTATCAACAGGCAAACCAAGATATGCACCTATTAGCTCAGGACTTATAAGCAACTTGACCCCTCGAACTGAGGTTTCGAATTTTATTCTCCCGGTGACATGATCCTCTACACTTTCTCCTCCCATCATGTAAAACTCTCTGATTAACTCGGAACAAAAACCCTTTTTGCTGGAACTCTACCTAGAGCCCCCAAAGGAATTCGTTTTAGTAGCCACTCAAATTCCGGAACTTCTCGACACAAATCACTGAAGTTTATATTTCGCTCTCCAAGACATGCTCTATTTTGAAATATTCGACGGCGTTGTGCAGTAATTTGTGGTTGACCCTCTCCATAACTTGCTCGGCGACCTGATTGAGAACCCTCACGAATAACAGGTCCACCGCTAATTCTTTTTGGATAATATTTCCTATCTTTCGGTTTCCTTGAAGGCATTGGTGCCTTTCCTTTCCCTATTACCC
>JAQOTM010001959.1:0-21608 GCA_029168755.2 Tillandsia fasciculata
CGTAGGGTGTCCCTCAAGGACATCTCAGTAATACACAAAATCGTAGCCTCGTCAGGCTCAGTATCAAACTCCTCGCACTCCGATCCGAATCAAGCGTAGCTCACGGGGAGGCGACACCCGGCGAACTCAAGTATCTCAAGTATCTCATAACTGGCATAAAATGCCAGGCTCAGCAGGCTATAATCCCTCGATCAAACAGATCGTATCTCAAAGCTCAAAGCACAACTCAGTCGGAAAAAGAACCTCGACTCAAACTGTCACGCCCCGGGTGTAAACCAGAACCCGGGCCGTCTACAGATCCGCCGTATACACGGAATTTCCCGTGTATACGAAGCGCTGGTAACCTGCTCAAATATAGAGATAATAATAAAAGAGCATAAACAGAGCTAAACTAGAACTAATACATCTCAGATAAAGCAGAAAAGTAAAGTGCATATAAACTCTCAATAATACAAATGTCTCTCCCAGCTCACTAATCAAATACAACCAGCTGGCAGCCAGTCCCAAAGAAATGAAAAGTAGAGTATCTGAGAGTATCGGGGTACATCTACTAACTGAACTGGTGCCTGGGTAGACCGCTATCTAATCCGCGATCCTCTTACCTCGGTCCGCTGAGGAGGGTCCCGCAACTCCCGCAGACGACTCTGCAAAACAAAGGGGAAGAGAAAAAGAGAAGCAGTGGGGGTGAGAACTACTGTAAACAGTAGCCTCCCCCTAGTGGGTAAACCTCAACTCAAATGTGCCCACTAGGACTAAAGAGGCGGAAAAGATGAACAAAGGTGGTAAGCTGTAAATGAAACTGCTGATGATGAATAGAGCTACCACTACATGCCTCTAATGAGCTAACTGATAGTATAGCTATAAGTATGCATCAGAATGTAAATGCCTGCCTGCCTAGACCCAATCGATACACCAGTAAGCACTGGTACTGCCTGCTCTGCCTGCCTGCCTGCCAAATCGGGTATGCTGGCCAACGCATAACACCGATAGGGGATGAGAGTCCCAAGGACTCGAAGCCTGTAAAACGCACACTCCGGAGTGGCACTCGAGGGGAGCGACCCACACGAGTATAATGCCTGGGTAACAAGTACCAATCAGCAGGACTGGATCATGACTCTGATCAAGGTGGAAAACCCATCCACTAAAAGAAATCCAAATCCTCTATCCCAATCTGATGCAATAACCACTGTCCGGTCAACCGCCAAAGATCCGCGGTTGCCGCAATGCCCTGCCCTCACAGCCTGCCTGTCCAAAACCCACAACTGTCTGACTACACTATCCCAGCCCCTGCTCGAACCCGAGCGCACTATCCCCCAAATATAGACAAAAGAAGAGAAAAGCATGGTTTCTCCTAAGTCAATTCCAGCATGATAGTGTAGCAGAAAAAGGTGGCCTAACTAAATGTCCATACAAGCATGCAAAGTCCTTTATCATTATTAAACATGATTCAAGTATTCTAGTTCTCACAAAGTAGAGATATGCCGTCTAAATAACCTTCATTTTACTAGGTTGCTCCAAAATAGTTTTATGTATATGTAAAAGAGGTCCCATCATGCATATACCACATATCCATTTTAACAAAGCTCTCCCATGGTTTTAAGCGACATATTAATTACAAGAATCAACCATTAATCAGCACTTAGTCCTTTTGAAGTCACAAACACTAGTTATAAGCCCAATTCCCAAATTAGCATGCCATGTTCATTTTACCGGTTCATTTAGCCAATAACATATAGCACTCAAATAGGCCTAGTGGGGACATCACAAGTAGGAGGTTAAACAACGGTACCCACCTCGAGCGCTAAATCCAAGTCCTGACAGCGAAGTCCGCGCTCGATCCTCAACAGTCCCCGCAACACTGCGCCATAAATCCCAAAGGATACACACACAATTACTATCCAAGTTAATCCCAAAATCTGTCCCCAAAACTAGATTTACAGTTCAGCCATTTTCACCTGCGAAACGTGCCCAAAAATTCCCAGAAAAATACCACTGCGATCTACGCGACGAACCGGTCGAAACGAGTACCTGCACGTTTTCCCACGATTTTTCTATGCTGAGAACCAAAATCGACAAGAGGACCACCTCGAACAATATTTTCACCCAAAAACTGTGCTACAAAGTTCTGTAAAAAGGGGTTCTCACCTTCAGGGAAATTCCACAAAATTCCACAAAAATTCAGAGAGATTCCTTGTGATGCGTAGATGCAAATCCCCTTTTGAATCGCCTCAATCCGATGTCCGGTTGCGGAGATATCGCCGAAATACCGACCGCTGTCCAAAACTCCATCACAGCAACATGGGGTCACAAGATGATCCGAAAAACCCATGAAAACCTCGGAATGGGGGAAAATCAGTAGAAATAAGAAATGTAGCCCTACCTGTTACGAAGACGATGGCAAAGAATCGCTGAAAAATACTGCCTGGTTAGCTCGGGGAGCTAAAACACTGTCGCTGCGCCGAAGAAGAATCCAGGAATGCAACGTCGCGCCGCGCCGGAAAAATCCCAAACCTCGGGATCCGAGCCTCCTAAAATCCTCAAACTTCACAGGAGTGTTCCTCTCTTCATGATGAAGATTTCATCTTCTCATCCCACAGGAAGATGAAGCCTCTAAGGTGGAGAAAAACCCCTCTTGAATGAGCCTCGGATGGAATTAATAGGAAAACCCAAAAAAACAATTCCCATAATTCCCATTGTGTCCCACAGAACACGAAACACCGGAATTACCCAACGAAATCGCGACACGTGGCCCACCCCCGACCGCACTGCCCCGCGCGCCCAGACGCGCCCCTGACCGCCCTGCCCGCACAGTTGACCCACCAATAGGAGAGTGCCACGTGTCACCGCCACTGTTCGGTGCACCCGGTGCACAAATTCCTGTAGACCGAACCAATAGAAACCCGCCACGTGTCCAAGCCGGTGCACCATGGACCATGAGCCAACCCAAATATTCCGTGAACCAAGTGCTGTGAGCCATCCAACCATAACATGCCACGTGTCACCGCCTCGGTGCACGCCCGTGCGTGGACCGCGCACCTGCCCGCGCCCCGCCGCGCCTGCCCGCGGCCCTCCGCGCCTGCCCGCGGCCCTCCGCCGCCTGCCCGCCGCCCTCCGCCGCCTTCCGCCGCCGCGCGCCGCCGCCGCTGCCGCCGCCGGTGATCGCCGGAATCACTGTTCCGGCGATGAACAGTACCCGAGCTCAGAAAAATGCCGTAAATAGTCCATCTGAAGCGTTTTCGCGCGCTGAATCCGAATTTGACGTCCGTTTCGCCAAATTCTCACTCTAAAAATTGCCGAATGCCCCCGGAAAAGTATTCTTAGTCCAAATTCCGCGCCAAGCCCAATCTTAACATCCGATTTGCGTGAAAGCACCTCAAAACATCCGATGGGGTTCCCCGATCACCCGCGTGATCCATTTGAAGCCCGAAGTCCAACACTCGTGTCCAAATTGGCGCCCGAACACCGCCGACATGCCCCGTAGGCCTCCAGAAGCTGCCGGTCACCTTGTAAAAGCCCCAATACCTCCCGCACACCGCGTAGGCCTCCAATGGCCACCCCAGTGCACCGCAACAGCTCTGCGGAGATCCAGGTCATCACATCCTCCCCCACTAAAAGAAAGTTTCGTCCTCGAAACTAAAGTCATTCCTCACACGGAATCTCAACCGACAGGGGGTAAATATCCAGTCATCCACCACTCAAGCTCCCAAAACTACCAAATACCTCATCCAGAGACGCGATGCAATCCTCGGGTCTCTAACCAGAACGAAACAAAGGAGAACACTCCAGAGGACCACGCCACCTCAACAAGGTACAGCTGGGCTAACTGCTCGACCATCAAGTAGTCTGCACCGGTACAAGCATCTGCCCCCCCTCCCAGGGCCTCAGATAATCCAACCACCAGTCCGTCGACACAAAAGCTCGATCCAAGTACCTCTGTACTCCCAAAGTATCCGATATAAGTCCCCCAACTGATCACGTAGACTCTGATCTCAATCCAAAACCGTCGGGATGTAGAAGCCATTCCCTAACCTTCCGGCATCAACACTCAGCCATGAGCAGTCGAGAGAACCAGACTGTAAAACAACCTTCGCGAAGATCCAATACCCTTGCAGCTGGTAACTCAAATCCTGCTTGACAGAAGGGTGCTAGCTCCCGATGATCACTTCATCAAATTCTTACGGGTCCTCACATAGCCGAAGTGAACCAACCTTCCACAACTCGAATAGCACCGGCGCCCCCAAAGGTGCCACACTTGGCCTGACACAAATCCAAAACATCAAATCCTGGAGTTGGGTCCTCAACTCCCAAACTGGTGTCATGCCAAACAACTCCGATAGGAGAACAGCTAGAAACTCACCACAAAAAGGGTATCTCCAAGTCCTGGTGCCGCCGCAGATCCCTCAAACACACCAGCCAAAAGACTACTCACCCACTACGAGACATCCGCCTCGCTCACAAGGTCAAAACCAAAGAGGCGAAGATACTCTCAAGCAACCCAGGTACACCAACACCTCCAGGCCTGGCTCCCACGAAACCGTCCTCGCAGCATAATCAGCTGCCGCGAAAAGAAAAAGAAAACCGAGCCAGCCTAACCGTCCTAAGTACCAAACCAAGCCCCACAACTAGGTCAAGACCATCAGGCCTACAGGTACAACCAAGGACTCAACCGCACCGGGCAGGACCCACGACACTCCCCCCAGGTGCAAAAGATAGGGAATACGACCTCCCGAACACCAGGTAACCGTCCTACCCCTAACCCAAAACAATGAAGCCAAACACTACCCACCAAGAAGGGAAAACCTCTCGTATCGAAAGATACGAACCCAAGAGCCTGGAACAATTCAAACCTACCGCCACACTGGCCGCTGGAATCTATGTGCTCTGACGGTCTCAAAATCCACTATCCAGAAAAGAAATCAGGAGTGCCTCATCCGACTGACCTGTCCTCCAACACCCGGCGCCAAGCGCCTCAATCAGAACTCGCCTCAGGCGGCAGGTCCCAATCCAAAGGAACTGTAATGCCACGCTCCATACCCGGCGCCTACTCCAATGAGGCGTCCCTAGAACTCTCAATCCCCCACCGAACAAGACCCTGCCACCAAGGCTCCATACACAATCCCACAAATCGGGGCAACTCATCCGCCAAAACTGGCTCACTCTTTCAATGCAATCCCACAGTTTTCCCTGCTGTCAACTGTCCACCCTTCCTCGGTGCCCCAGCACTAAACGTCGGCACGGAGGGGCTACTCACTAGTCCGACAACTGTGCCACTGCACTGATCCGACAACTGCGCCACTGTGCTGATCCAACAATTGTGTCACCGTGCTGCTCCGACAGTTGTGTCACTGCTCCGACAACTGCACCACTGTGCTGATCCGACAACTGTGTCACCGCGCTGCCCCGACAACTGTGTCACTGCTCCGACAACTGCACCACTGTGCTGATCCGACAACTGTGTCTCCGCGCTGCTCCGACAACCGCACCACTGTGCTGATCCGACAACTGTGTCACCGCGCTGCTCCGACAACTGTGTCACCGCTCCGACAACTGCACCACTGTGCTGATCCGACAACTGTGTCACCGCGCTGCTCCGCTGATCTGCCTCCAACACTCCTACCCTTCGGGTCCGGGGCCCCCCCCAGACTCCAATCTGGGTATCCGGCCCGAAACAACCAGCTCAGGCCCAACTGCCGCACCAAGGTGCACTCGGGTCAGAGCCCCAACGTCGGGGAGACACCGCTCACCACGACAAAACCGCAAATCAGCACACCCCAAACACTCGACCCAATCTAGCGAAAGTCAAAGGCATCCCCCTATTTTTGTAACGTTATGTTGTCTGCAGCCAACATAACTGTCCCACAAAAATAGGGTATGCCGATCCCTCTTCACTCACTGGAAGAGTCAAAACCAAATCACCGACTTTCGCTAAAAGTCACGTCTCTCACGCCCTAACATCCTAGGGTCCGCCAAAAGCCTAGGGTTTCCTAAGTCCCAACTGACCTATCCCTAAGCTCTGATACCAACTTAATCTGTCACGCCCCGGGTGTAAACCAGAACCCGGGCCCGTCTACAGATCCGCCGTATACACGGAATTTCCCGTGTATACGAAGCGCTGGTAACCTGCTCAAATATAGATGATATAATAAAAGAGCATAAACAGAGCTAAACTACAACTAATACATCTCAGATAAAGCAGAAAAGTAAAGTGCATAAAGTAAACTCTCAATAATACAAATGTCTCTCCCAGCTCACTAATCAAATACAACCAGCTGGTCGCAGCCGGACCCAAAAGAAATGAAAAGTAGAGTATCTGAGAGTATCGGGGTACATCTACTAACTGAACTGGTGCCTGGGTAGACCGCTATCTAATCCGCGATCCTCTTACCTCGGTCCGCTGAGGAGGGTCCCGCAACTCCCGCAGACGACTCTGCAAAACAAAGGGGAAGAGAAAAAGAGAAAACAGTGGGGGTGAGAACTACTGTAAACAGCAGCCTCCCCCTAGTGGGTAGACCTCAACTCAAATGTGCCCACTAGGACTAAAAGAGGCGGAAAAGATGAACAAAGGTGGTAAGCTGTAAATGAAACTGCTGATGATGAATAGAGCTACCACTACATGCCTCTAATGAGCTAACTGATAGTATAGCTATAAGTATGCATCAGAATGTAAATGCCTGCCTGCCTAGACCCAATCGATACACCAGTAAGCACTGGTACTGCCTGCTCTGCCTGCCTGCCTGCCAAATCGGGTATGCTGGCCAACGCATAACACCGATAGGGGATGAGAGTCCCGAGGACTCGAAGCCTGTAAAACGCACACTCCGGAGTGGCACTCGAGGGGAGCGACCCACACGAGTATAATGCCTGGGTAACAAGTACCAAATCAGCAGGACTGGATCATGACTCTGATCAAGGTGGAAAACCCATCCACTAAAAGAAATCCAAATCCTCTATCCCAATCTGATGCAATAACCACTGTCCGGTCAACCGCCAAGATCCGCGGTTGCCGCAATGCCCTGCCTCACAGCCTGCCTGTCCCAAAACCCACAACTGTCTGACTACACTATCCCAGCCCCTGCTCGAACCCGAGCGCACTATCCCCCAAATATAGACAAAAGAAGAGAAAAGCATGGTTTCTCCTAAGTCAATTCCAGCATGATAGTGTAGCAGAAAAAGGTGGCCTAACTAAATGTCCATACACGCATGCAAAGTCCTTTATCATTATTAAACATGATTCAAGTATTCTAGTTCTCACAAAGTAGAGATATGCCGTCTAAATAACCTTCCATTTTACTAGGTTGCTCCAAAATAGTTTATGTATATGTAAAAGAGGTCCCATCATGCATATACCACATATCCATTTTAACAAAGCTCTTCCCATGGTTTTAAGCGACATATTACTTACAAGAATCAACCATTAATCAGCACTTAGTCCTTTTGAAGTCACAAACACTAGTTATAAGCCCAATTCCCAATTAGCATGCCATGTTCATTTTACCGGTTCATTTAGCCATATAACATATTAGCACTCAAATAGGCCTAGTGGGGACATCACAAGTAGGAGGTTAAACAACGGTACCCACCTCGAGCGCTAAATCCAAGTCCTGACAGCGAAGTCCGCGCTCGATCCTCAACAGTCCCCGCAACACTGCGCCATAAATCCCAAAGGATACACACATAATTACTATCCAAGTTAATCCCAAAATCTGTCCCCAAAACCAGATTTACAGTTCAGCCATTTTCACCTGCGAAACGTGCCCACAAAATTCCCAGAAAAAATACCACTGCGATCTACGCGACGAACCGGTCGAAACGAGTACCTGCACGTTTTCCCACGATTTTTCTATGCTGAGAACCAAAATCGACAAGAGGACCACCTCGAACAATATTTTCACCCAAAAACTGTGCTACAATTCTGTAAAAAGGGGTTCTCACCTTCAGGGAAATTCCACAAAATTCCACAAAAATTCAGAGAGATTCCTTGTGATGCGTAGATGCAAATCCCCTTTTGAATCGCCTCAATCCGATGTCCGGTTGCGGAGATATCGCCGAAATACCGACCGCTGTCCAAAACTCCATCACAGCAACATGGGGTCACAAGATGATCCGAAAAACCCATGAAAACCTCGGAATGGGGAAAATCAGTAGAAATAAGAAATGTAGCCCTACCTGTTACGAAGACGATGGCGCAAGAATCGCTGAAAAATACTGCCTGGTTAGCTCGGGGGAGCTAAAACACTGTCGCTGCGCCGAAGAAGAATCCAGGAATGCAACGTCGCGCCGCGCCGAAAAATCCCCAACCTCGGGATCCGAGCCTCCTAAAATCCTCAAACTTCACAGGAGTGTTCCTCTCTTCATGATGAAGATTTCATCTTCTCATCCCACAGGAAGATGAAGCCTCTAAGGTGGAGAAAACCCCTCTTGAATGAGCCTCGGATGGAATTAATAGGAAAACCCAAAAAAACAATTCCCATAATTCCCATTGTGTCCCCAGAACACGAAACACCGGAATTACCCAACGAAATCGCGACACGTGGCCCACCCCCGACCGCACTGCCGCGCGCACCAGACGCGCCCCTGACCGGCCTGCCCGCACAGTTGACCCACCAATAGGAGAGTGCCACGTGTCACCGCCACTGTTCGGTGCACCCGGTGCACAAATTCCTGTAGACCGAACCACTAGAAACCCGCCACGTGTCCAAGCTTGGTGCACCATGGACCATGAGCCAACCCAAATATTTCGTGAACCAAGTGCTGTGAGCCATCCAACCATAACATGCCACGTGGCACCGCCTCGGTGCACGCCCATGCCGTGGACCGCGCACCTGCCCGCGCCCTCCGCGCCTGCCCGCGGCCCTCCGCGCCTGCCCGCGGCCCTCCGCCGCCTGCCCGCCGCCCTCCGCCGCCTTCTGCCGCCGCCCGCCGCCGCTGCCGCGCCGCCGGTGATCGCCGGAATCACTGTTCCGGCGATGAACAGTACCCGAGCTCAGAAAAATGCCGTAAATAGTCATCTGAAGCGTTTTCGCGCGCTGAATCCGAATTTGACGTCCGTTTCGCCAAATTCTCACTCTAAAAATTGCCGAAAGCCCCCGGAAAAGTATTCTTAGTCCGGAATTCGCGCCGAGCCCAAACTTAACATCCGATTTGCGTGAAAGCACCTCAAAACATCCGATGGGGTTCCCCGATCACCCGCGTGATCCATTTGAAGCCCGGAGTCCAACACTCGTGTCCAAATTGGCGCCCGAACACCGCCGACATGCCCCGTAGGCCTCCAGAAGCTGCCGGTCACCTTGTAAAAGCCCCAAATACCTCCCGCACACCGCGTAGGCCTCCAATGGCCACCCCAGTGCACCGCAACAGCTCTGCGGAGATCCAGGTCATCACACAAACCTGAATAGCCCAAACGCTCTCACAGCTATGTCGGAGAACCCTCAACGACTCAATCTGATAAGCACGACCATGGCTGAGTCGGAAACCTCCGCGACTCGATCTGCCAGAACCCCAAATATCCTCAAAACTAAGTGGGAGAACTACCTCCGCCACTAAATCATGAACACAACCAAAAATCTAGAGTAATCCAAACAGGAAAAATAAGCTCTCAATCTCTCACACGGGAGGCCGGAAATTCTGAACGACTGCCACCTACAACCCTATCAAACAAGAACAGGCTACAGGCGTAGCCGCCCATAGCTTCCGCCCCGAACTGGAAAAATGCTAAACTCTCTCATGACACTAGAAAGTCATCTCACAATGCTCTAAAAAAAACTACTCGGCCCTCGGCACGAGTATACAAGCACCTCGAACTATCTGGACCATTCATAATACTCTAAATATTTAAAGACCCTTTAAATCTGAGTTTCACTTGAAACCAGTTACAAAATTATTATGAAGGTCCAGATAGGTCCCAAATCTCAAGAAAATATGTCGTCTAGTGTCGAATGGTCTCTAGATCATGATAAAAAAAAAATAACAGGGGCTCAGGAAAATATTTCTATAATTTTCTAGGCAACTATCAGATTTATCAATATATAAATAATCAGCTAATCATGATCAATATATGATAAATAAGCTAAACATGATCAATATGCTTACAGAAGCATTAGAGGGCATTCCATAAATTTTGGAGAAATTCCAACCCACCTGGAATGCTTTCCGCAGGCAACTGCTGAAGTCGGTGAAGTGCCGAAACCTCGAACTGACGACCCTCGAAAAACGTGCCGCGAAACTCGAAAAATCCTCGGAAGCTCCAATAAATTCACGCGAGTCCACACAAAAATTCTGGCGCGCAACGCTCACACCACACATCCACAGCACAGAAGTACACATAAACTAAGTCCATCAGTTGCTACAAAGTGATCACAGTCTACTTTACCTCAAAAACCCATAATTCCACACCACATACATCTCTCTGCATCAACACAAGTCACAAGCCTTATTGCCTTCACGAAAACCTCAGCACACTACAGATCCACAAATGCCCACATAATAATACTATTCACTTAATTCCACTCACAACGTCAGCATATTTAAAAGCTTCCAAAAGCACACACTAATTCCACTATAATTTATTCACAAAAAGGAATATCTCAAATTAAACACATACTCTCACACATAAAAACTGTAAGCTCCAATGCATGCTCTTAATTAAGTCCACAACACATACCCTTAGCCCTCCAATTAATAACCGCACACTAATAAATAGGTGCGCTCTTAACAATTACACAAACCACCAGCTCACTAACACCATTAAAAACACATACTCTCACATGTAAAAACTGTAAGCTCCAATGCATGCTCTTAATTAAAGTCCACAACTCATACCTGTTGGGTTTAGGTTAATAAGGATCTAATAGGGGAAAAAACACCTAGAGGGGGGTGAATAGGTGTAAACAATAAACACTCAAAAATCATTGTGCGATAAAACCCAATGCGGAAAAATAAAAGAACACACAAGATTTTTACGTGGAAAAACTCCAAACCGGAGTAAAAAACCACGGGACCGATAACACGGCGAAATCCACTAGAATTAACACACGTACAAGGTGATATAACGTACTCACAGACGACTCAACCTTTTACCATACGCTCCTAGTAGATCTTCTCCGCTCGCTCCACGACGCTTCTCGAATCCACGATCTGCGCCCAACGCTGAATCCACAGCGTCCAACGTCGAGTCCACGACGTCCGACCGAATCCACGGTCTTCACCCAATGGTACGCTTCGAATCCACGAACGCACCTCGCTCCGAATCCACGAGAGCGATAACACCTTGAATCCACAAGGCCACGCGAGTCCACGCGCCGATTTTGGGGTAAATCGTTGTTTGTTTGGGTGGTGATGATCCGCCGAATACTTAGATCAAGATAGATCGGAAATACCATCTAAGTATTCATTAGTTTGATTCAACTCAAGATGTGAGTATGAAAACCTAGAATCAAACTAATCAATATAGATGAAGAACCATAAATAGATCTAATGATTTCCTTCTTCTCTATATGTGGATCTAAGGCCGTATAAAATGATATTTGAAAATGACGGCTCTTTTTCCAATGTGTGGATTGCCCTAGAAATGAAAAGGAAGGGCTATTTATAGGTTAGAAACCCTAGGAAGAATATTCGGATCAAAAACAAACTTTTCTGGAAAGTTTTACCGACGGCGATCCGGATTGCGCAAGTCACGATCCGGATCGCAGACGCGTAGAGAGCAATTTCCAGAAAACCGCCTGTTCGGGATCCGGATCATAATCTACGATCCGGATCGTTCATACAGTTTTACCAGAACAATGTGTTCGGGATCCGGATTGAGATTCCACGATCCGGATCGTTCAAGCCAACAGGTAAAACTCATGTTCGGGATCCGGATCATCAAATGCCATGATCCGGATTGAACTAGTGTATGAACGAACACCCTTCGGGATCCGGATTGAAACGACATGATCCGGATCCTGAACATGTCCCATGTCCAGTTTTTGATGAATATGCAATTAAAACCTCTTCCAGGTGTTTCTACACTATAAGAAGTATTCGGATCATCAAAATTATTTAGTTAAACGTACCTGATCCTTTTGAATTCTTCTTTCTTGAGATTGAGGTATATGATCCAAAGTTTCTTCATCTTCAATCTTCAAGACTTAAACTATTCACGAAATACGCCAACTCAAATTCCGTAACAATCTCCCCCTTTGGCGGTTTCGTGACAAAACACAAATCCACAAAGAAAATTCAAAAGGATATTTTTGTTGCTATCACCATACAACAAAAATTTACAAAAGAGTTCCAGAAATTAAAAACATGAGATAAACTCCTAGAACAGACTCTAGACTTAGACATCTGTAACTTCTGCACACAGAAAACATTCTTGACAAACAAATCGTTAGATACCTCAAGAATTGAAACATACAAAACCAAAACAGAGATAGAGTTTGATCTCATCATGACATTTGAAAGAATCAGATATGTGAAAGAACATAGTTAAAACCAACATATCTTCTAAGCAATTGAAAACCAAATGTCAAAGTATGTTAGTCCAACATCAACTTGTTAGTCATATTACATGCCCAAATAGTTAGTCAAATAGTTAGTATAGAGCATGTCACAATCACAAAAGAAAAACCCAAGTTGAGTTGAGATTCATACTTACCTTGATTCATTCCTTGATTCATTCACAGTCATTGTTCAGAGTTCATTGTTTTCATTGTTCAGAGTTTATAACTCTTCACTCTCTCACTCTCATCTCTCCCCCTTTTTGTCACAAATAAAGCCAAAAATGTAGCATGAGCTACAATATGTAAGGAGAGAACAAAAGTTCATAAGTTTCTAACAATATGCACAAAAGAGATTAACCTAAGAATATGCACAAACTGAGAGATGAGTAAAGAAAAGTAATGTCCTGAAATCTAAAAACCCAAACAAAAGTGTCCAACTCTGTTTTTCAGTCTGACGAGCCAGAACTAGTACAGCTCAGCTTGCTTAAAAATCCTTTAATCAAGCTCTTAGATTTGAATTTCCTCTTGATTTCTTGTGTTCAGAGAGATTTCTGAAGTTCTCTCGATATCCTTTCATGTGTAACCGAGACCTCTGTTGTTCTCGACGAATCGATTCCAAAGTTTCTGTCTCTGTTGTTTGCGTCCTTGGAAAAGATGAACGCTGTCTAGATGCAGATGGTGCATCAGGTCCAGCAGTCCCGGTGATTCAGTTTGCAAGGATCCTGAAAGTGAGCGTGCTCTGGTTAGAGGCCCACTCTGCTGACTTGTATTTCTTTGAACACTTTTCTTTCTTTTGTATACTGTACGGTCGTGGAGGCAGATTTCATAAGTCTTTTCCTTTGGTGAACTTCCTTTCTTCTTCATCAATTTTTCGCTGAACATCCTTGAAGAATTCGTCCCATTCTTCACTATTGTAATCCGAGCTGTCTTCATTGGCTCCTTCGGTTTGTCTCCAGTTGAGACGCCTGGTTCTTCTTTAACCGATGACCCCCAGGCAGCATTGCGACCAGAAAGATGATCAACCAGGAGAATGCCATTGACTCTAGTGCTTTGAGTTTAAAGAGAGTGTCCTGTGAAAACCAACTCAAGAACATATGAAAAATTGTCAATTTTGAAAAATTTGAAAACATTGTACCTAGACAATCATAATCATGTAGAGAAGCTAAGAATCAAATTAGTTTTCCAAAAAGAATTTTAAAAATAGATCAATTTCATGTTTTACAAAAATTCCTCTTTTATGCCCTAAAACGAATTTTTAGAAATCGAAGCCTAAAAACTCGTTAATCATGCAAAAACCCAGCATAAAAGCAAAACTAATTGACCCAGAGTTCTTATTTCAAAAGAAATTTGATCAAAAACCATTCACAAACGAAAAAATCCATCTTTTCAACTCACGTTTGATGAAAAAACCTAAAAACTGTGAAAAACCGAGTTTTGATCATGAAAACTTACTTGAATCCGAAGAACTTGAGTTTTGAAGCTCCAAGAAGCAAGAGATCTAGAGAGAGAAACTCTAGAGACTTGGAAATCAGAAATTAGGGTAAAGAAATCTTGAATCTGAAGTTTCTATAAGAACCCTAGCCGCGATCATCCGTGATCCGGATCGGCCAGATCCTGATCGATCCGGATCAGCCACGATCCGGATCGGCTACCCGCAGGAAGAATCCTGCGTTCGGGATCCGGATCACTTTGCCCGATCCGGATCGGCTACACCTTTTTCTCCAGAAAAATTAAAAAATACAATAAAATCCAGAAAAAGTATGTAAGCACTTTACCATGTCAACTTTAAACAAATAGCATCGTTTCATACAACAAGAAATAGATTATGAAAATCTATCAAAAATATCCAAAAATGAAACGAAATTTACGAAAGTTAAAACACTTAAAGTTGAACAACTTCAATTACATCTATCCTGATCTTATGTGTAATGCTTTATCAAATCATCAATTTCAGTAAAGAAAATGAAATACCAAGATCAATAGATGTTTGAAATCCCAGATAAGTTAGATAATATATCTAGACAATCTGTTGAAGGAGTGGCTCTTTGAGCATCTTTTACTAAAAATCCCACCTTATACCAACCATGAAATACGACTGAGTCAAGTATTTCAATATGATTTCATCAACAATTTTCAAAACAAAAATTTGCTTTTCATTCATGGAGTATCTTTTTCTTTCATTTTCTCCATGTGGTGGTAGTTTTCACACTCCTCATTGGGATGTAACTCTTTCCACATCTTTTGAGCATTTCACATTTCATTGACTCCCCCTCAATTGGCTATCAATTATTTAATATATAAGGTATTCAACCAAACCATTGATCTCGAATTCATACTCGACTAAGCAATCAAATATGATAATGACTATACCAAGAGATCATTGAGAGAGAAATTGACTTTGATCACTTAAAAGATGGTTTAATTAACGTAAATGATCATTGCAACATTGAAATATTATGACATCAAAACATAATAAATTTCTAAATGCATAAAAGGATGCAATTAAAGTCAATTATGATTTATGCTCAATTAGTGTGCTATGTACAAAACATAGATAAAGAACAAAACAAATACAAAGAACAAAACAAAACCTAATCTAAGCAAAGGTTTCAAAAGAGGTTATTTCAAGGAAAGCATGCCAATTGCTTTACGCAAGTGAATAAAACGTTTTTGATCCAAAGGTTTTGTTAAGATGTCAGCTAATTGATCCTCAGTTGAAATATATGACAGTTGAAGAATGTTTGATTCAACTAGCTCTCTAAGAAAATGATATCTAAGTTCAATATGTTTTGTTCTAGAGTGCAACACAGGGTTTTTAGAAATGTTAATAGCACTAGTGTTGTCACATAAAATGGTTACCGAAGATGTTGAAATCGGAAATCGCTCAACACGCTTTTCATCCAAATCAATTGGGTTGAACAACTTCCTGCAGAAATGTACTCCGCTTCGGCAGTCGAGAGTGCTATGCAGTTCTGCTTTTTACTGTGCCATGCAACAAGGCAGTGGCCAAGATAGAAGCATGCACCACTCGTGCTTTTCCGGTCATCCACTGATCCAGCCCAATCGGCATCTGAGTATCCAACAATATCCAAAGTCGTTCCCATAGGATACCAAATTCCGAAATTGATTGTACCTTTGATATACCGGATGATCCGTTTCACCGCTTTCAGGTGAACCTCCTTCGGTGCTGATTGATATCTCGCACAAATCCCAACACTGAAGGATATATCCGGGCGACTAGCCGTGAGATGTAGTAGACTTCCAATCATACTGCGGTACAGTTTCTCGTCTACATTCTCACATTGTGATTCACTTCCAAGTCCCTTATGGCTAGTTCCCATTGGAGTTGGAAAATCTTTCGAATTTTCAAGGTCAAACTTTTTGACCAACTCCAGTGCATACTTGGATTGACACAAGTGAATTCCTTCATCGTTCTGCTTAACTTGTAATCCAAGAAAGTAATTCAACTCGCCCATCATGGACATCTCAAATTCGCTTTCCATGGTCTCCGCGAATTTAGAAGCATCATTATCTCTCGTTGCTCCAAAAACAATGTCATCGACATAGATTTGAGCAACTATGAAATTGTTTTGATAATGCTTCACAAAGAGAGTCCTGTCAGCTCCCCCTCGAGTGTAGCCCTTTTCCAAAAGGTGCTTTGTCAACCTTTCGTACCATGCTCGCGGTGCTTGTTTCAGACCGTAAAGAGCCTTTTTCAGTCGAAAAACATGGTTAGGTAGTTTATGATCCACAAAACCTTTCGGTTGAGCTACATAAACTTCCTCATTTAAAAATCCATTTAAAAAGGCGCTCTTAACGTCCATTTGAAATAATTTGATTTTAAAATGACAAGCAATCGCAAACAGTATACGAATGGACTCGAGTCTAGCTACAGGGGCGAAGGTTTCATCAAAGTCTATACCTTCTACTTGAGAATAGCCTTGAGCAACTAACCTTGCTTTGTTCCGGATGATAGTACCTTCTTCGTTTTTCTTGTTCTTGAAGATCCATTTGGTACCTATCACATTGTGTTGCTTCGGAGGCTTTGTCAGTTCCCAGACTTTGTTTCGCTCAATTGATGGAGCTCTTCCTGCATTGCTTTAATCCAATAATCATCTTGGAGAGCTTCATCAACATCTTTGGTTCGATTTGAGATACATAGCATGCAAATCCGCAAACCAATTGTCTCCGTGTTCTAACTCCTTCTTGTGGATCTCCAATTATGTTCGACTCAGGGTGATCCTTGGAGATGCGTAACGTCTGAGGTAGAGGAGTAGGCGGAGGTACACGAGATGATTCCTGCACATCACATGAGCTTGAAGAACCGTTAGATGCATCAATATTATTATCGAAAGAATTGTTAGAAGAAGATGCATTAGCAGGTGAATCATCATCAAGAGAGATATCGAGGGTAGATTTTTCAGATTCAAAGTGAAAAGCTTCATCTACCTTAACATTTATCGATTCTACGATCGTCTTAGATTCTAAGTTAAAAACTCGATATGCTCTGCTGTTTGTAGAATAACCTAAGAAAATCCCTTCGTCACTTCGAGAGTCAAATTTTCCAAGATTTTCACGATCACGTAAAATAAAACACCGACTCCCGAAAATGCGAAAATATTTGATGTTAGGTTTTCTACAAAACCAAAGTTCATATGGTGTATTAAAAGTCCCCGGGCGCAAGTACACTCGATTGATAACATAGACAGCCGTGTTCACCGCTTCAGCCCAAAAGTATAAAGGAAGGTTCCGGCTATGAAGCATAACACGAGCCATCTCCTGTACGACCCTGTTCTTGCGCTCGACTACACCATTTTGTTGAGGTGTGTAAGGTGCGGAGAATTCATGTTTAATGCCATTAGAAACACAAAATCAATGAATTTAGAATTTATGAATTCACCACCTCTATCACTCCTCACTCGAGTAATCCTTTCATTCTTTTCTATCATAATACGATTGCAGATTTCGAGAAAAGAATCAAAGGTATCAGCTTTTTCCTTTAGAAAGGCTACCCAAGTATATCTAGAAAAGTCATCAACCAACAAAAAAATATACCATTTACCTCCAAGAGATGGTTGACGAGTTGGCCCCATTAAGTCCATATGCAAAAGTTCCAAAGGCCGTTTTGTACCTATGTGGTTCAAATTCTTGTGTGCAGTCCTAGACTGTTTTCCCTTTTGGCAACCGCCACACACAAGGTTTTGTTCAAAAGAAAGTTTCGGAACCCCTTTGACCACATCTTTATTTGAAATTCTAGAAAGTTCCTTAAAGTTTATGTGACCTAGCCTTTCATGCCAAAGTGTTTCATTTTTCAAAGATGCTAGGTTACATTTTTCAGAAATTTTAGAAGGAACTACATAACAATTGTTTTCTGATCTAACCCCCTTTAAAAAGAAAGCATGGTTCAAGTCAGTTACAGTGCATTTATCAGATGAAAAATTAACTGAATAACCACTATCACACAGTTGACTTATGCTTATGAGGTTAGTCTTTAGGCCATGAACAAATAATACATTATCTAGAACCGGGCCATCTGGAATAGCTACCGTTCCCTTTCCAACAATTTTGGAAGACCGGCCATCTCCGAAAACAACAAGTCCTCCGGAGTTTTTCTCAAAGGTTTGAAAACAGTTTTTATCCCCGGTCATATGTCGGGAACACCCGCTATCCAAATACCAAGACGAACTATCATATGCATGCAAGGAAACAGTGGTAGCAAGACAGGGAAAGATCTCACCTTTGCGCACCCAAACCTTTTTGGTATGCGACTGTAGTGCTCGTGGAGTTGATTTCCTAGGTGAGGGCGTCTTGCTTGAAGAATTGCTGCTCCTTGATGATGTCGTCTTGAGCGATGTACTACCAAGGCTCTTTTCCGTCAATTTGGTTGGAGTGGTTTTCCGAGGAATAGCCCTTTTGGTAGTTGCTGCAAGATGTTCTTGAGGTGTGCATTTGGCTCCAGTCTTGCAGTTTCTTCTGATGTGCCCTGAAATGCCACAACGAAAACATACCTTGGTTCTTGTCGATTCCGAAGATGATGTAGTAGGTTCGTTGTCGTTGCTTGGCGTGAACACCGGTGTCGGAGGAGGAGATACCGACGAAGGCACAAATACCGTACCACTCGAACTTGGAATGTCTCCAGTTTGAGTGTATCCGAGGCCGAACTTGTTTCTTTGACCGAGACCAAGGAGTCTGTCCAACTTACTCCTTCCAGAAGTAAATCTCTGTAAGTCATCCTTTAGTTGGCGTATGGTCTCTGTCATTTCAGATTTTTCCTGTCGGGCCTCGCCGTAGAGCTTCAAGAAGTAGTTCGCTTTGTTCACCATGTCTACATAACTCTTCTCGAAATGCTCATTGGACTCTTGAAGGGAAACATTTGTCTTAACCAGATTGTCCCTTTCCACTTCAAGATCGGTTGAGATAGAGGTTACTCTTTTTAATTCAACTTCAAGATCCAGTAATCTCTCTTTCAACCCCTTGTTTTGTTTAGCCAGTTTCTTTGAATCCCTCAGAAGTTGATGGTAGGCTAAAACAAAATCTTCACCTTCCGAATTATCTGACTCATCGTCCGTTGCAATCTTTTCCACAGTGGAGTTGGACAGTGAGTCGGATGTACTTGCCATTAAGCACATGAAGGATGAAGGTTTGGTGGACGCGTGGAAAGCTGTCGCGTTGTCTTCTTCATCACTTGACGATGACTCATTTGACGTGGAGTTGTCATCCCAAGTGACTGCTTGCATCGCTTTCTTCTTAGCCGGATTCTTGTTGGGACATTCAGTTGCTATGTGGCCGTAGCCTCGACATTTGAAACACTGAACTTGTCCCTCAGAACTTTTCTTATCCTTTGAGAAGTTCTCTTGGCTTCTTGACTTGTAGCTTGAGAATCCCTTGCCTTTCTTCGACTTTCCGAAGGATGGAGTTTTGCTTGAATTTCCCCTTCGAAAGTTGCGGCGAAACTTCCTTGTCAAGAGAGCGAGCTGCTTCTCAAAGTCCTCCATAGAAATGTTCTCGTCGTCGTCCGAGGAGGATGAATCCGCGTCTTCTTCTTTAGTTGATTTCAATGCGTAACCTGAAGACTTAGAAGAGGATGCCTTTCCAGAAGAATAGTTAGTAGGAAAAGTCATTTCATAAGTTTGTAAAGCACCTACTAATTCTTCTACACGCATTTCGTCCGGGTGTTTAATTGTTTCAATGGCTGCAACCTTCGGGCGAAATCGTTCAGGAAGAGTTCTTAGAATTTTTCTTACAACTTTAAATTCTGGAATCTTCTCTCCCAAGTTAGCACATGAGTTCACGATGTCTTGCAATCGTGTGTAATAGTCAGTGAAGGATTCATTCTCTGCCATAGAGATAGAGTCAAACTTGCTCGTAAGCATTTGCAGTTTCTGAATCTTCACTAGGTTAGTTCCCTCATGCGTAACTTGAAGAACATCCCAGATTTCTTTCGCAGTCTCACATGCCGAGACGCGAGAGAACTCAGTTTGTGACAAAGCATTAAATAGAGCATTAATCCCTTTGCCATTGTAAGAAGATAAGTCTATCTCTTCCTTGGTCCATTTCGACCTAGGTTTTAAGGTGCGAACATCATCTAAAATTTCAGTTGGATTAGACCATCCTAATTCAATTGATTGCCACACCCTTTCGTCGATGGAAATTAAGAAAGCTTTCATCCGTACTTTCCAGTACGCATAATTAGTTCCATCAAAGAAAGGGGGTCGATTGATGTTTCCACCTTCAACCATTGTTTACAACCCTATTCCCGCTCTGATACCACTTGTTGGGTTTAGGTTAATAAGGATCTAATAGGGGAAAAAACACCTAGAGGGGGGTGAATAGGTGTAAACAATAAACACTCAAAAATCATTGTGCGATAAAACCCAATGCGGAAAAATAAAAGAACACACAAGATTTTTACGTGGAAAACTCCAAACCGGAGTAAAAAACCACGGGACCGATAACACGGCGAAATCCACTAGAGTTAACACACGTACAAGGTGATATAACGTACTCACAGACGACTCAACCTTTTACCATACGCCCCTAGTCGATCTTCTCCGCTCGCTCCACGACGCTTCTCGAATCCACGATTTGCGCCCCAACGCTGAATCCACAGCGTCCAACGTCGAGTCCACGACGTCCGACCGAATCCACGGTCTTCACCCAATGGTACGCTTCGAATCCACGAACGCACCTCGCTCCGAATCCACGAGAGCGATAACACCTTGAATCCACAAGGCCACGCGAGTCCACGCGCCGATTTGGGGTAAATCGTTGTTTGTTTGGGTGGTGATGATCCGCCGAATACTTAGATCAAGAGTAGATCGGAAATACCATCTAAGTATTCATTAGTTTGATTCAACTCAAGATATGAGTATGAAAACCTAGAATCAAACTAATCAATATAGATGAAGAACCATTAAATAGATCTAATGATTTCCGTTCTTCTCTATATGTGGATCTAAGGCCGTATAAAATGATATTTGAAAATGACGGCTCTTTTTCCGATGTGTGGATTGCCCTAGAAATGAAAAGGAAGGGCTATTTATAGGTTAGAAACCCTAGGAAGAATATTCGGATCAAAAACAAACTTTTCTGGAAAGTTTTACCGACGGCGATCCGGATTGCGCAAGTCACGATCCGGATCGCTTACGCGTAGAGAGCAATTTCCAGAAAACCGCCTGTTCGGGATCCGGATCATAATCTACGATCCGGATCGTTCATACAGTTTTACCAGAACAATGTGTTCGGGATCCGGATTGAGATTCCACGATCCGGATCGTTCAAGCCAACAGGTAAAACTCATGTTCGGGATCCGGATCATCAAATGCCATGATCCGGATTGAACTAGTGTATGAACGAGCACCCTTCGGGATCCGGATTGAAACGACATGATCCGGATCCTGAACATGTCCCATGTCCAGTTTTTGATGAATATGCAGTTAAAACCTCTTCCAGGTGTTTCTACACTATAAGAAGTATTCGGATCATCACAAATTATTTAGTTAAACGTACCTGATCCTTTTGAATTCTTCTTTCTTGAGATTGAGGTATATGATCCAAAGTTTCTTCATCTTCAATCTTCAAGACTTAAACTATTCACGAAATACGCCAACTCAAATTCCGTAACAA
>JAQOTM010001960.1:0-21565 GCA_029168755.2 Tillandsia fasciculata
CTGTCAACCGGTGCGTGCCAGACCGCCACATACGCAAATTCACTCTGTCCACGGACAGAGTCTCCTTTGCATATGCACGGCGTCTTATTTACAACATGTCATTCAATCACAAATATTATGCATCAATTCCCAACCAACAACCATACCGTAGACGTTCACCATCAATTATAGCAAGTTAATTAAGCGGCATCACTGTTTGGAAAGGATAAAGCCCAGAGTTGAAAACCCGTGCCCACACGGCACTTCATTTTGAGAAAACATTTTCGCAATCCTTTAACTCATCATGAAAACATGCCGCACATAAGAACACTACTAATAGTATCATACTATAACCTACACCTCATCCACAGAGCTAATACAAGTTCACAACTAAGCCATCCACAAGCAAAATAAAGATTCATGCATAAGGAAATGAGTTGGAGTCAAAAGAATCAAGATAACCAAGTGTCCGACTACGGTCCTCACTACGCAGTCCCACCGTCACCCCGGCTGACGCACCTAATAGCAGTACCTGTCACGGAGTGGGTAACGTCAGTGACAAACAAAGTAGATGTCTAATAGTAACAAGAAGGGAAAACAAACCGAATACACCGAGTACCCCGTAACCTTTCGTTAAACCCCTGTGCATATTTTAAGCTGGGCACCAGTCCCAGAGTACCTGTCGGGGTGACTAAAGTCCCCCCTCGTGCACAAACACCTTTTTGATGCTTTAACCACTTCACGGGGCTAGTGCGGCCCCTATAGCAGCCGTGAAGAGGTCCTCACGGCTCCCACTCCTTTGTGAGGCACACGGGTCAAAAAGACCACTTTTCCGGAAAAGTACACCATGCGGTGGCCCGGTCCGCCAGTGTACGTGCAGCATCCGTCACCGGATTGCCAAAATTGGCGTGTAGTGAGCACCGCGACCGCAGCCGCTTAAATTGTCAGATAAAATATCTTTAATCGAAAGGTTAGCTTACCATCTACTTTGTTAGGTAAATTAAAGAATACTTTAATGGCGATAAATGCACTTACTGCACTTGTTGCACTTATGGCAACTCTACCCACCTGGTTGGAGAGAAGACGGGTCACCCGAGCCCTTTGCACTCTCCCGCTGCGCACCCGGACCTATATAAAGTCCGCACGGACACTAAGGTCAGAAAATATACTAACATATCGCAATAGAAAAATACCCCACATTATTATTTACAAAGGTCCGGCACCGTCCCGCTGTCCGGCGGGGCACCATGCCTTGAACGGCCGTCACCGTCCGTCGGAGCCGCGCATGGCGGGGCTCCGCGGACGGCGTCCTCACAGCACCCAGCGCGGCGTCGCGCGGTGCTCGTGCGGACACGGGTCCGCGCGCGCCCGCGCGAACCGCCACGCGCGATCCCCGGGCGGGTGCCCGGCGGCACCCCGCGTGGCTCCCCGCGCGGGCCGCCCGCCGGCACCCCGCGCGGGTGCCCGCGCGGCCCCGCGCGGGGCCGCCCGCCAGGGCCGCCCGCGCGGCACCCCGCGCGGGTCCCGCGCGGCACCCCGCGCGGGCCGCCCGCGCGGCACCCCCGCGCGGGGCGCCCGCGCAGGGCCGCCCGCGCGGGGCCGCCCGCGCGGCCCCCCGCGCGGGTGCCCGCGCGGCACCCCGCGCGGGGCCGCCCGCGCAGGGCCGCCCGCGCGGGGCCCCCGCGCGGCGCCCCGCGCGGGTGCGCCGCGGCGGCGCCCGCTCGGCACCCCGCGCGGCACCCCCGCGCGGGCCGCCCGCGCGGTGGCGCGCGGTGTCCGCGCGGCGCCCGCGCGGTGTGACCCGCGCGGCGCCGCGGCCGCTTGCGGTGGCGCCCGGTCGTCCGTGGGTGTTTTCTCCCCCTTCACCCCGCGCGATGCCCTAGTGGCACCGCGCGCCTCCTTTGTCCGTTCCGTTCGTCTAACATAACTACGATGACGACGACGGTAACGGGGACGGGGAGAAATTCAAGAAACCTAAAACGGGCGACTAGGAAAATTCGGAAAAATTATTAAAAAATATAAAACTAACCGGAGATCTTCGGGAAAGTGTCCGTCACGTTTCTTGCCCTCGGGTCGGCGTTTGGGACGATTGGTTCCTTCTCTTTCTCCGTTATGGATCCGTTCTCTCTTTTCTCTTACTTTTCCTCACCGTTGGGGGTTTCGGTAGCACGAAAGAGGAGGTTTGAGGAGGCGTAAAATAAGAATAGGGTTTCGCTCGGCGCTCGGTAAACAGAGGAAATAATAGTTCTCCCATTTACTTATCCAAAATCACGCCAAAATCCCTTCGGATATTTTCGGTTCGATTAATTAATTTTTAATTAATTAATCCCTACCGAAACCCTATCTTTAATGTAGGATACCGAACTTCTAAAAGTAGAAGTTAGACATTAAGTAGAATATGCCCAATTAATTCAAAGAAATCCTAATTAACCATAGGTAAAATGTGCAAGTTCAACTTTTAAAAGAATACAATATAGAAGTTACGGTGGGATATAGTAAGTCGGAAAAATTATTATATAAATAAAAATAAAAATAGTGTAAGATACTATTTTTATTGGACTCATAGAAGCATAATATAGGTTGAAAATGACCTGCGCCGAAATCGGAGCGAAAACAGAAGATTTAATATTTTCTGTGAGAGACGGGGCAGATAAATTAGCAGAAAATTCACAGTGTCGGAAAATTCCAAAAAAATTCGGGGAGCTCCGTAATATTATTTTAAGGCCACAGAAAAAGTTTCGTGTTGATCGGATGCCAGATAGTGAGAACGGGCTCCGCCAACAGTGTCGAAAAATTCTGAGAAAATTACGGGAGCTTCGTAATATTATTTTAAGGTCACAATAAAAGTTTCGCATTGATCGGATACCCGAGCAGTGAGAAAGGTACCTGACAGCGATTTTAAGTACAGCGAGACTTTTGGTGACCCAAAAATAGCCCAAACTGAAAATTTAAAATATCTCGTGATAAATTAAGTTGAGATGAGCCTGCCTGTCAAATTTGAGCACAAACGGACACTCAGAAGGGTTCCGCAGGCAAGTATCAGATCAAATTGGACTAAATAGTGAATTACCACTATTGTAGGGGGCCTTTATGCAAAAAGGCTAACTTTACCCTTTTCTTCTTCTTCTTCTCCACCCGCACGCAAGCACCAGGACGGACCACCTCCATGGAGAGCTCTCTCTCTCACCTTCTCCACTCACTTTCTCTCTCTAAATTTTCTTGCTCCACGTTGCACTAAATCGCGGAGCGATTTGCGGGAAGCTAAGGCGAGCGAGGGCGAGCTTTTGAACCAAGAAAAGCTTGGAATCCTAGCTCTTTGAGGTGAGTTTTGTAAAAATTAAATTTGGTTTTGCCGTAAATTTTTAGACCTAAAATTTATATGATCTTAGAAGAATTCTTGTCGAAGAAATCGGCGAAAATCGTGGAAAAATCATAATGAATGTGTATATGAAACCTAGGGTTAAAAGAGGAGTTTTTGGATTTTCATGGGATTGATCTCATTTGAACCTATGGAAACACAATTACTATGTAAAGAAACGTGTTGGCGAAGACGGATCGACATTCCGTCAAACGGTCGAAAAGTTAGAGCCGAAATACGCGCTCTAGGACTTTTGAGGCAAAAAGAGAAATAATTACATTAGTAATTTTGGTGGGGGATTTAAATGGAATCCTTCCATCATGGAGGGGTTTTGGGTAAACCCTTGACGATCCAGGCCACAAATCGTGGAAGTTCGTCGTCTTTCGTCGGCGCTTTTGCGCACACGTGAAAACACTAAGCATAGTGCTTGGAGGTTATTAATAGGCCGTTTTGGACTTGTTTAGGACATCCGACTTGAGGCGACCCTTGTGATCGAGACCGGTGCTCTCGTAGATTTTTTTTGGAGAGCCGAGCCGAGCCAAGGACCCGAGGTGGGTGGTGCTTTTACCGAAGCCGTTGGGCTTCTCTCTATGTCTTAGCCACTTACACTATTGCATATCGCACCATTGCATTGTAGGATAGTATGTATTGCCATCTTTATACTTTCCGGTTGATATAGATATTTAGCAAATGTTATGCTAATATGTGGATTGGGAAAGATTGGGTCGATACCGAGGAATCCTATAGTGCGGATTGGGTGTTGGACTTGTGAGTCGACAATAAATGAACGAGTGGCATATATGTAGAAATTGTGAACACCACACAATAAATGAACGAGTGGCATATGAAAAGTAGTGTAGGTAAACCTATCATGACACCTGTGAGACATAGATTGTGTATTATCTATAGGGATCTCAGTTGCCATTAGCCTTATAGATAGGGTATCCTCGTGTGGAGAGGATTGGATCATGCTCATAGTCTGTTTTAGGCTGGTGGAGGTCGCTCCTCTACGGCCGCCTACTCCGGAGTTGGTCACGGGGCACGCCACCCCGAGGGACAGTCAGGTCCCGCAGACGCGTTCGATTGGTAGGTTGAGACATAGTCTCCCTCGTCGTGATAGTGAGCCGTGGGCAACCTTCGGGTGTGCCGTGAGATTTGAGATGAAGTGTTAAAAACCACACTTCTTGAAAATGAGTTAGAGAACAAGTATGAAATAGTACTTCTTGGACATAGTGATATATTTGGATATCTCTCCCCTGAGCATGCATACATGTTTTTCCGTGTTGGGCATAGTAGTGTAGTTATTTACTGCATTTACAGTTTTCAGATATATCTATCTATCTATCTATCTATCTATCTATCTGCTTTGCCCTCTTGGACCTAGTGGGAAGACCGGTGGAGTCGGTGGCCGAACCCACTGGGAACTATGGACCATAGTTCTCATCCCACTATTATTACAGGGCCGAGTACAGGTACTCCCGGCGAGGATCGCGGTAAGGGCTTGGCGCCCTAGAGACGTTGGTAGCAGCCTCCCTACATCTATAGCTCTTGTCACCTTGTCTTTACATTTTGAGAGTAGATGTTGTATAGGGTGAGGATGTTTTGGATGTGATCTATGTATTATTCATATGCTCGAATGCAATGGTTGTAATAGATAGAGTTTCTCTCTTTGTTGCTTGTATGTTTACTGTTATATACTCGTACCTTGCTCTTATGTTCTTGTTAGCACTGGTTGTGCTCTCGTTGTGATTGTGTATATCTAGAATTAATTCCTGGGTGATTCTTGTACATGATCTTGTTGCTTAGCCTTGGGCGGACAGGGGAGGTTCTGTCCGTTCGGCGTCTGTTCAGCGCGCCCGAACTATGCCAAATTGGTAGCAGTTTCGGGGCGTGACAGATAAAGTGGTATCAGAGCAAGATAAGAGCAAGTAAAGAGAGAGAGTCTAGGATGACTTAGGAAACCCTAGGCTGGTAAACCCTAAGGTTGTAGGGACGTGAGTGAAACGTGAACCCTTGACGTTGGCGGAAGTGAAATCGATTGGGTCAAAGAAGATTATATGTCTCTAATTGAGAATAGAGACGGATTCAAGTGTGCTTGTTCGGTGACACGAAGTGTTATGTCGGCGGCCGACGGCATGATGCTAAGGGTCTAGGACTAGTATGCTTGTATGCTTCCGCCCGATTTATTATTGAGTTGTCTAGTTTCGTAAATGCTAAGGAGCTATCGGGTTAAACTAACTGACTAAGTTCTTGTTTCCAGGAAGGAATGTCAGGGAGACGCCACACTCGTAGGTCCTCTCCGGTGCCGCCTCCAGCGGCGCCCGAGCAGTCGGGATCTGGCGAGGTGCAGGAGCTGCGAGAGCAGGTCGCTGCTTTGGTAGGCGCGATGCAGCGCCAGGGGGCTCAATTGGAGCAGCTCCAGTCACTGTTGGAGCAGCAGGCAGCGTTGGCGGCCGCGACGGCGGCTGGGAGCCGTGATCCGCCTGCACCCTCGACTCACGCGCCGGGAGCGGTTGAGGGTGAGGGCGTGGGGGCCGTTCCACTGTCGGCGTGCCCCCTTCCGAGGAGTGCGCCTCTGGCGGCATCGGGTTCTACTACACCCGATATGACGGCGGAAAAGGCGGAGCGGGAGCGCGCATTGGCAGTTCTGATGCAGTTCCTAAAGTTCAAACCTCGGACCTTCGAGGGAGGGAAGATGGAGCCGGCGGTAGTGGAGTTGTGGTTAGGCGCTATGGAGACTATCTTTGGAGATCTCCCTGTCCTGGAAAGGGACAAGGTGCCCCTGGCCACGCATAGTTTTGGAGAACCGGCGTTAGTATGGTGGAAGCGGGTGCAGCGTGATCGACCCGCGCATCTTCCTCCGATGTTGTGGGGGGAGTTCAAGAGGACGGTGTACGGGCACTACTTTCCCGACGCCGATAAGCGGGTGATGAAGGAAAAGTTCCGCAAGCTGCAGCAGGGAAATCGCTCGGTGATGGAGTACGAGGAGGAGTTCACCCGCATCATCGACTGTGTTCCCGATGTTGTTCGCGACGATGCGGACCGGGCCGATTGGTTTCTGCGGGGGCTTAAGCCCTGGATCTACCGGGCCGTGCAGCTGTTCAAGCTCACGACCTACGCCGAGGTTCTTGATCGAGCGCTGTGGGCAGAGCACGGGGATGCCCATGTGCGCGAGGAGCGCGAGATGGCGGCGGGGTCCAAGGATAAGGGCAAGAAGCGCCAGGGCGGTGGTTCGGGGGCACAGTCTAGCTCCAGGAGGCCCCCGAAGCAACCGAGATCGCAGCCGTGGAGGCAGGGACCACGGCCTTGCATTATATGCGGTAGCAGGGACCACCGGGTGCAGCAGTGCAGGCAGCGTGAGGGCAGATGCTATAGCTGCGGGCAGGAGGGGCACATGAGCCGAGAGTGCCCAGCGAGGGGTTCGCGTGCCCCCTCAACTGCGTCGACTCCGGCAACCCCTGTTCATTATGGAGGCGCTCCTTATGTTCCCGTCTCTGCGGGGCGCGCGATGGCTCCTAGGCAGCAGGAGATGACGCGATCGGCGCCGAGCGGGCGGGTATTCGCCGTTCAGGCCCAGGCCCAGGATCCTGTCGACATCGAGGAGCCCAGTGTCGTGGCAGGTATGGTTCTAATACATGGAGTTCGCTCCAGGGCCATTTTTGATACAGGTGCTACGCATTCATTCATTAGCGGATCATTTGCACGCACTCATGGTATTATCTTGGAGGCAACGGGCAAGTGGCGAGTCGAAGGCCCGGAGTCGTCATCTATTACTTACACGGGGTGCTTATCCTGCCCGGTGCAAGTGGGCGACTGGATTATGCCCGTCCGGTTGCTCGAGCTCAAGAAGTTGGAGGCGTTCGACGTCATCTTGGGCATGGACTGGCTCTCGAAGTATCACGCTGTGATCGACTGCAGGAGGAAGTTGGTCACTTTTCGGGAGCCGGGACAGGAGGAGGTTATCTATCGAGCTCATCAAAGCTCGTGCTTCGTTGCAACGGTGTCGGCGACGAGAGCGAGGAAGTTGGTCCATAGCGGTTGCCCGGCATTTTTGGCGACCGTTGTGGAGGTGGACCGTGCGACTCCGATCATGGAGGAGTTATTGGTGGTGCGGGAGTTTCCTGATGTGTTTCCCGCGGAGTTACCGGGGATGCCGCCGGATCGGGCGATCGAGTTCATCATAGACTTGATTCCCGGGACGGCGCCGATCTCGAAGGCCCCGTATCGTATGGCGCCGGCAGAATTGAAGGAGTTGAGGGATCAGTTGCAGGATCTTCTCGACAAAGGGTTCATTCGGCCAAGTGTATCGCCGTGGGGAGCCCCGGTATTATTTGTGCGCAAGAAGGATGGTTCTTTTCGACTCTGTGTGGATTATCGGGAGTTGAACAAGGTTACCATCAAAAACAAGTACCCGTTACCCAGAATCGACGACTTGTTTGACCAATTGCAAGGGTCGCTGGTGTACTCCAAAATTGATCTCCAGTCCGGCTACCACCAGTTGAAAATCAAGCCGGAGGATGTTCAGAAAACGGCGTTTCGCACACGCTATGGTCACTACGAATACACGGTCATGCCTTTCGGGCTTACTAACGCCCCGGCGGCGTTCATGGATCTGATGAACCGTGTGTTCAGGGAGTACTTGGACCGATTTGTCGTGGTCTTCATTGACGACATTTTGGTCTATTCGCGGAGCGACGAGGAGCACGCGGAGCATTTGCGGATAGTGCTTCAAATCCTTCGGGAGGAGAAGCTATTTGCAAGACTAAAGAAGTGCGAGTTTTGGCTCCGCGAGGTGGCTTTCCTCGGGCATATTATTTCTGAGGGGGGATTTCAGTTGACCCGAAGAAAATTGAGGCGGTTAGGGATTGGCCGCGCCCGACGAATGTCACGGAAGTCCGCAGTTTTGTGGGCTTGGCCGGGTATTATCGACGGTTCGTGGAGGGTTTCTCGAGGATTGTGACTCCACTTACTCGGCTGACGCAAAAGGGCGTCAAGTTCGTTTGGAGCGACGAATGCGACCGGGGTTTCATTGAATTGAAGAAAAGGTTGACGTCGGCTCCTATTCTCGCCTTACCGGTGCAGGGCGAGGACTTCGTGGTGTATAGCGACGCATCCTATCTGGGTCTGGGGTGTGTCCTGATGCAGGGCGGAAAAGTGATCGCTTATGCATCCCGCCAGTTGAAGGACCACGAAAAGAACTATCCCATTCACGATTTGGAGTTGGCGGCGGTGATCTTCGCGCTGAAGTTGTGGAGGCACTACTTGTATGGTGCACATTGCGAGATCTACACCGACCACAAAAGCCTCAAGTACTTATTCACCCAGAAGGAGCTCAATTTGCGGCAACGGCGGTGGTTGGAGCTGCTGAAGGATTATGATGTCGATATCCTTTACCACCCCGGCAAAGCAAACGTGGTCGCCGATGCACTAAGTAGAAAGACGGCGAGGAACCTCGCTATGGACGTCACGAATCAAATGCCGTTATGTTTGGACATGGGGCGGATGAACCTTGAGGTAGTCGCTCCCGGGGTGCCGGCCCTGATGATGGCGCTTATTATTCAGCCGACCTTGTTGGAGAGGATCAAGAATGTGCAGCCTTCCGACTCAAGTCTCCAAAAGGTGCGGCGTGACATCGAGGAGGGCAAAGGCGGCGATTTCCATGTACACGCCGATGGCACACTTCGGTTTCGGAACCGTTGGTGTGTGCCGGAAAATGAGGAGCTCCGCGAACTGATATTGCGAGAGGCGCATCGGTCACCTTATGCCGAGCACCCTGGTGGCACCAAGATGTACCACGAGTTGAAGATGCTCTATTGGTGGCCGGGGATGAAGGCGGACATTGGGCGCTTCGTGGCAAAGTGCCTTACATGTCAACAGATAAAAGCGGAGCGTCGACTCCCGGCGGGGAAACTCCAAAGCTTGCCTATTCCCGTGTGGAAGTGGGAGGACATCTCTATGGACTTCATCGTCGGGTTGCCTCGCTCAACAGGAGGCCACGACTCGATCTGGGTGATTGTGGATCGTCTCACCAAGTCGGCACATTTCTTGCCGGTCCACACCACCTGGGCGGGAGAGAAGTTGGCACAGGTATATCTTGACGAGGTGGTGAGGCTGCACGGGGTGCCGAAGTCGATTGTATCGGACCGAGACCCCAAGTTCACCTCGCATTTCTGGAGGAATCTGCAGGAGGCCCTTGGCACACGGCTCGATTTTAGCACCGCTTTTCACCCTCAGACTGATGGTCAGACAGAGAGAACCATTCAGACCTTGGAGGACATGTTGCGGGCGTGCGTCATCGATTACAAGGGCGGTTGGTGCAAGTACTTGCCGATGGCCGAGTTCGCCTACAACAACAGTTATCACGCTAGTTTGGAGATGGCACCGTTCGAGGCTCTTTATGGACGGAAGTGTCGATCCCCTATCTATTGGAGTGATGTGGGCGAGCGCACGGAGTTCGGGCCGGACATTTTGCGGGAGGCGGAGGAGAAGGTCCGCCTTGCTCGCAAAAGATTGCTTACGGCGCAATCTCGGCAACAAAGCTACGCGGACAAGCGTCGGCGGGATTTGGAATTCGCGGTGGGCGACCGCGTCTTCTTGAAGGTTTCGCCCATGAGGGGCGTGAAGCGATTTGGAGTGCGGGGAAAACTAAGTCCCCGCTATATTGGCCCCTATGAGATATTGGAGCGTGTGGGAACGGTGGCGTACCGGCTTGCATTGCCGCCGAAGTTGGCGGATGTACATAACGTCTTCCACGTCTCCAATCTCCGCAAATATGTACCCGATCCGGAGCATGCGATGCTATATGAGCCGCCGGAGCTTCAGGATGACTTGAGCTATGAGGAGTTCCCGGTGGCGATTATTGCTCGGGAGGTGCGCAAATTGAGGAACCGCGAGATTCCTTATGTCAGGGTCCGGTGGAGCAATCACGACGATCGCGAAGCCACGTGGGAACTTGAGGAAACGATGAGGGCGCACCATCCTCATCTCTTCGAGGAGATGAATTAGAGGTATGAATTTCGATTCGGTTGAATTGCATTAAATTTCAATTTCGCGGACGAAATTGCTTAAGGGGGGAAGAATGTAGGATACCGAACTTCTAAAAGTAGAAGTTAGACATTAAGTAGAATATGCCCAATTAATTCAAAGAAATCCTAATTAACCATAGGTAAAATGTGCAAGTTCAACTTTTAAAAGAATACAATATAGAAGTTACGGTGGGATATAGTAAGTCGGAAAAATTATTATATAAATAAAAATAAAAATAGTGTAAGATACTATTTTTATTGGACTCATAGAAGCATAATATAGGTTGAAAATGACCTGCGCCGAAATCGGAGCGAAAACAGAAGATTTAATATTTTCTGTGAGAGACGGGGCAGATAAATTAGCAGAAAATTCACAGTGTCGGAAAATTCCAAAAAAATTCGGGGAGCTCCGTAATATTATTTTAAGGCCACAGAAAAAGTTTCGTGTTGATCGGATGCCAGATAGTGAGAACGGGCTCCGCCAACAGTGTCGAAAAATTCTGAGAAAATTACGGGAGCTTCGTAATATGTTTTAAGGTTACAATAAAAGTTTCGCATCAATCGGATACCCGAGCAGTGAGAAAGGTACCTGACAGCGATTTTAAGTACAGCGAGACTTTTGGTGACCCAAAAATAGCCCAAACTGAAAATTTAAAATATCTCGTGATAAATTAAGTTGAGATGAGCCTGCCCGTCAAATTTGAGCACAAACGGACATCAGAAGGGTTCCGCAGGCAAGTATCAGATCAAATTGGACTAAATAGTGAATTACCACTATTGTAGGGGGCCTTTATGCAAAAAGGCTAACTTTACCCTTTTCTTCTTCTTCTCCACCACCCGCACGCAAGCACCAGGAGCGGACCACCTCCATGGAGAGCTCTCTCTCTCACCTTCTCACTCACTTTCTCTCTCTAAATTTTCTTGCTCCACGTTGCACTAAATCGCGGAGCGATTTGCGGGAAGCTTAAGGCGAGCGAGGGCGAGCTTTTGAACCAAGAAAAGCTTGGAATCCTAGCTCTTTGAGGTGAGTTTTGTAAAAATTAAATTTGGTTTTGCCGTAATTTTTAGATCTAAAATCTATATGATCTTAGAAGAATTCTTGTCGAAGAAATCGGCGAAAATCGTGGAAAAATCATAATGAATGTGTATATGAAACCTAGGGTTAAAAGAGGAGTTTTTGGATTTTCATGGGATTGATCTCATTTGAACCTATGGAAACACAATTACTATGTAAAGAAACGTGTTGGCGAAGACGGATCGACATTCCGTCAAACGGTCGAAAAGTTAGAGCCGAAATACGCGCTCTAGGACTTTTGAGGCAAAAAGAGAAATAATTACATTAGTAATTTTGGTGGGGGATTTAAATGGAATCCTTCCATCATGGAGGGGTTTTGGGTAAACCCTTGACGATCCAGGCCACAAATCGTGGAAGTTCGTCGTCTTTCGTCGGCGCTTTTGCGCGCACGTGAAAACACTAAGCATAGTGCTTGGAGGTTATTAATAGGCCGTTTTGGACTTGTTTAGGACATCCGACTTGAGGCGACCCTTGTGATCGAGACCGGTGCTCTCGTAGATTTTTTTTGGAGAGCCGAGCCGAGCCAAGGACCCGAGGTGGGTGGTGCTTTTACCGAAGCCGTTGGGCTTCTCTCTATGTCTTAGCCACTTACACTATTGCATATCGCACCATTGCATTGTAGGATAGTATGTATTGCCATCTTTATACTTTCCGGTTGATATAGATATTTAGCAAATGTTATGCTAATATGTGGATTGGGAAAGATTGGGTCGATACCGAGGAATCCTATAGTGCGGATTGGGTGTTGGACTTGTGAGTCGACAATAAATGAACGAGTGGCATATATGTAGAAATTGTGAACACCACACAATAAATGAACGAGTGGCATATGAAAAGTAGTGTAGGTAAACCTATCATGACACCTGTGAGACATAGATTGTGTATTATCTATAGGGATCTCAGTTGCCATTAGCCTTATAGATAGGGTATCCTCGTGTGGAGAGGATTGGATCATGCTCATAGTCTGTTTTAGGCTGGTGGAGGTCGCTCCTCTACGGCCGCCTACTCCGGAGTTGGTCACGGGGCACGCCACCCCGAGGGACAGTCAGGTCCCGCAGACGCGTTCGATTGGTAGGTTGAGACATAGTCTCCCTCGTCGTGATAGTGAGCCGTGGGCAACCTTCGGGTGTGCCGTGAGATTTGAGATGAAGTGTTAAAAACCACACTTCTTGAAAATGAGTTAGAGAACAAGTATGAAATAGTACTTCTTGGACATAGTGATATATTTGGATATCTCTCCCCTGAGCATGCATACATGTTTTTCCGTGTTGGGCATAGTAGTGTAGTTATTTACTGCATTTACAGTTTTCAGATATATCTATCTATCTATCTATCTATCTATCTGCTTTGCCCTCTTGGACCTAGTGGGAAGACCGGTGGAGTCGGTGGCCGAACCCACTGGGAACTATGGACCATAGTTCTCATCCCACTATTATTACAGGGCCGAGTACAGGTACTCCCGGCGAGGATCGCGGTAAGGGCTTGGCGCCCTAGAGACATTGGTAGCAGCCTCCCTACATCTATAGCTCTTGTCACCTTGTCTTTATATTTTGAGAGTAGATGTTGTATAGGGTGAGGATGTTTTGGATGTGATCTATGTATTATTCATATGCTCGAATGCAATGGTTGTAATAGATAGAGTTTCTCTCTTTGTTGCTTGTATGTTTACTGTTATATACTCGTACCTTGCTCTTATGTTCTTGTTAGCACTGGTTGTGCTCTCGTTGTGATTGTGTATATCTAGAATTAATTCCTGGGTGATTCTTGTACATGATCTTGTTGCTTAGCCTTGGGCGGACAGGGGAGGTTCTGTCCGTTCGGCGTCTGTTCAGCGCGCCCGAACTATGCCAAATTGGTAGCAGTTTCGGGGCGTGACATTAACTTCCTTAATTTTACGTACGTAGGAAAACCCGAATCTCCCCGTTTCTATCTCTCACATAAATATCGGCTGACGGGATATTAAATCTTAAAATCTGACCACCGGTTATTTAATCACCTTAAATTCTGACCACCCGATTATTTAACCACCCTTATTAAATAATCAAATCCCAATTGGATTCAAATTACCGGATATTTAAATCAACCTTTTTTTTAAATTTTAGTCACCGATTATTTAATCACCTTTATTAAATAATCTTGTGGGAAACAAATCCCCGATTTAAATATCCCGATTTTATCTCTTATCTAATGCACGAGATAAAATCCCACAATTTAAATCCTAAATTAATTCGTACGTAGGAGGATTTAAATTTCCCTCACCGGATAATTAGTTAATTAATTAATTAATTACCCCTACGAGATAACCCACCTTATCTCTAACGGGTGCAAGATATTTTGCACGGTCCCCGATGCGTGACTAATTACCGCAACGCTAAGGATCCCGTTCCGGGAGATCCCGATATCGGATTTCGAATCCGATCGCACCGTCGGTCATCGTTTTTCGCGCTCTATTGCAGAAAAATACACACACCTAGTCCCGGCCGACTTAAGAAAATTAAATAAATTTTATTTCGCTTAAGGCCTAAGCGATTACATGTGAGTTCAAAAATACCCGAAGGGTCGGATCACTACACGGACCCTCTCACATGGTGGGAGTTAGTGACCAATAACACCTTTTCCATTTCTAGAGCAGCCTTTCGAAATCGTCGATCAATTCGTCAAACCTTGGCATAAACAAAAAAGGAGAGAGAGGCGTTGAAGTTGTTCCGATTGCGGCTAACACTCTACTTCCAAAGTTCCAAAAAGTGGCATCCACTAAACGGTTACCTCACTCCAAGGTTGCACTGCTTGCCTAGTCAAGGCCTCCACTGTCACTCTTGCAGCTGAAATCACATGGCCTAACAACGACACCTTCCGAAGCCAAAATGCGCACTTTCTCAACTTGGCATACAACTTCTTATCTCTTAGAAGTTGCAGCACTATCCTCAAGTGCTCCTCATGCCATATGTCACGTCGGGAGTAAATCAAAATATCCATAAAAAGTACTGCTACCAACTCGTCCAAAAAACAGCAGAAATACACAATTCCTCAAATTGTAAAGGCGACAGGGCATTATTCAATCCAATTGGCCTCTCTTAAAGCTCATAATGCCCCTACCGTGTCCTGAGCGCTGTCTGGGCATAGTCCTCGGCTGTATGGTTCAATATAGATACCTGTAGTGACCCCGACCCCCATGCAGCTTTCCCCATGACCTATGTAGTGGAACACCTATTAGTAGTGTGTCGGACCCGCAACGCGTCAAATAGACGCGCTGAACGGACTCAGTGAGATTTTTGGATCAAGCTTGTCCTTTGGCTGCTTTCGCCGAATTTTAGAAAAGGTTTCAAGCTAATCTGAGACCAGATTTGGATTCAGCGTGGAAAAACGTCGAAAATCGGCTATTTATTTGTATTTTTCGGAGTCTGGATGCTCAAAAGCGAATACCCGGAAGTTTACCGCACGTTTCGGTGCATGGGGGGAGCTGTGGACCGAGAGAGATGACACGTGGTGGCCCCGGATAGGTGGGCACAGCGCGCGCAGTCCATGTAGGAGGCGTGGACCGCGGCGGGGACCACATGGCGGCACCTAAGTGGACGGCGCAATGCGCGCGGTCCACGTAGAGGTGGGGGGCAGGCAGGGCAGTTGGGGCAGGTGGGCGCGGCATGGCGCGCACGCGGGCGCGCCATGCGGCGCCCCACGGTTGGGCCGCGCCACCCGCTCCCTCTGCGCTGTCGAGCCACGTGGCGCGGCCCGGTTGGCCGCGCCACACTGTTTAACGCTCCGGGACACGTGGCACGCTCGGAATGATCCAGGCGCGACCTTTGGTGTGAGCTGTTCGGTGCCCGAAAGTTTCGGGTGCCCGAAAGTTTTGGGCGCCCGAAAACGTACCCAAAAGTGTCTTTTCTCCCCTTTTTCTTTGGCTGTAAATTGAGTTCCTCTCCCTCTTTTCTCTCTTTTTGCTGGGCTTTTCGAGTGGGTGTTTTTAGTAGAGCTCCTTCCACCTTTGCTCCATCTCCCACAGAGATTTGATGATTTTTGGAGATCTCGACATCGCCGATTTCTGCGATTTGGCACACTGCGACGTTCTTTCTTCGATGGCCTTTTTCATTGCATTTCGGTCCACAAGGTCCCCAGAGCTACCCCGAAGGAATTTTTGGACGATTTTTGCGGCATTAGTTTCATGAGAGGTAGACCTTCGATTTCCTTGCTGATCACCTTGCTTCATTCTGAGTTCTTGGCACGATTTACGAGGCATCTTTGAACCCCTTTTCTGCTGGTGGTTTTTCTGGATAGCGGAGGCTTGTCGGATTTTTATCTCTGCACTCAAGTATCGGATTTCGACATGTGAGGACTCGATTGACATCTACTCTTCGTGAGGATTGCCGTCGTTTTTTTATTGGAATTTTTAGAGATTATCTCGCAGGTGGTAATTAAGCTTCTGTGGGACAAATTTTACAGCAGCTTGTGTTTGTGGGAATTTTTGCTTTTTGCAATGTTTGGACCGTATCTTTGTGCCCAGGAGGAGTTTTATGGTGTTTTTGGACTCGTTTGAATCGTGGGAATTCGAGGATTGTCCATGTTCAGTTTTCACCTTTTTGGATCTTGGATTGACGCGCGCTTCAGGTGGGTTGCTTCGTCTCCAAAATCGGTGGACGGTTCTCTAACTCTATATTTGTTAGTGTGCATGCATTATGTGAGCAGTATTAGAAAGCATGTTGTATCAGTTAGGATTTTCTAGTGTGGTGATTCTGATCATTTTGATTATTACTTCCTATCTGTGCTGATTAAATGTTAGTATTGGACTTGACCTAGCACCCTGTCATATATTGCATGTGTAACCAGACTAGTAGAAAACTCTCACTTGGGCTTGGTTTATTTATGCTTTAGACATCCACACTTCGTATTCTATTCCTGGACATAGTGTTTTTCTCGCCCGGGTAGTGGGCCGAGTGGTCGGAATTTATTTTAGTGTGGGATGCATATTACACTCGTTCTTGGGGGCCGAGTGGAGTCTGGTAGATGTAGCTAGTCTTGTGTAAGTGGCGAGAGCCGTTTGGGTAAACAGTGGTCCCCGGTTGTCGTATTTCTCTGTTTTATTTGTTGTCACTATATTAGTGACAGTGGTATACTAGTGATAGTAGGACCTAGAATCCATACTATTTTTAGACACACATAATTTCTGTAAACTAATATTTTCTTTTCAAACTTCGAGGGGTCGCTGGAGCCTGTTCTTGTTTGATTTGGGTGAAGACAATAGCCATTTGGGGTTTGAAAAATAAAATTTATTTGAACTGATTTTATTAAAACTAAAATATATTAAATTGGGTTTCTCAGATTAAAATAGTTCTTAGTAATAACTGTCGTCTTTTATTACAAACTTCCTCACCCGAGAGAGTTTGGGTGACCTGGGTTTATGGGTCGTTCCCTTATTTCGGGACGAAAGCTACGGGGGCTGTACTTGGAACCTGTTCTTGTTTGATAGGGTTGTAGGTGATAGTCTCCTGGAACTTTCGGACTCTGGTTGGTTTCTTCCGTATATTTTACCAAGGGAGTTGTTTTTCCCGAATTGTAAGGGGCCGAGAACTTCGAAAGGTGGAGCCTGGAGTCTGTTCTTGTTTGATTGGGGTTCTAGGCATCGACCTAACGGGATTTTTGAACCCTTATGGTGTCGGTCCGTTCTGTGTCATCTGTGAGTTGGTGTTCTGCGTTGGGGAGCCGTTGGGTGGACGGCAGTCCTGGCTGTTGAGTTTTTCCAGCTAGTGAGTTAGAGATGTGTTTTGGGCACTATTGATCTTGTAGATCATTGATTTGGATTATAGCCTGCATGAGCCACATTGAGCTCGACAGAGATGCGCTGATACTTTCCTCGGTGGGGTCGCGCCCCTCGAATGCCACTCTGGAGCTGGGCCTGTTACTTTGCTATCGCGACTTGTTGACGCAGTCCCTCTGGCTGGGCCAGTTTTGGCAGTCACGGACGCCCTACGTAAGTCCAGTCCTCCGTGGATGTAATGGTAGTAGTGGGCGCAGGTTTGACTGGACCCATGTGGCAGTCACTGTGATTGGGTTGATTGAGTATTTGGGTTAGAGTCGATGCATCATTTTAATCTATATCACCCATTGAGCATTGTAGATAGAGGCATGATAGCCGTAGACTCTTTTCAGCTTATCTTTTCATTATTACAGATTTTCTGTTATCTTATGCCTCTAGTAGACTTAGTGGGCAGACTGTCGGGCTTGGTTGCGGTACCCACTGAGAACTACGTGTTGGTGTAGTTCTCACACCCGCTGGGGGTTTCCCCCTTCCCTCCTCTTTCCTCTCCTTTGTTTTGCAGATTCTTTTGCGGGTGTTACTGATTCTTCTGTTGCTGATCGAGGTGAGGGAGTCGCGAGCTAGTTCTCTACCCGACCTTCGAGTATAGCTGTACCCATTTTTGGAGCTTAGTAGTACAGTCTGCTGGATTATTGTTGTTAGTTACTTTTGAGAGCTTTATTTTTGAGAGACTTATGTAGTGAGGTTCAGACTTGTACTTTTGGAGTTGTATTATTTTTTATTTTAGTAGTTTACTTTTCAGCTCTGATATTTGTATAGCTATAGTATCCTTCTTTTTGTAGGTTAGACGCTTCGTCTATACAGGGTTTTCCGTATATTGGATCTGTTGGCCGGTCCGGGTCGCAGTTTCGACCTCAGGGTGTGACAGATTAGAGTGATATCAGAGCCTAGGTTGTCGGTCATTGTGGACCTAGAAATCCTAGGCTTGTGGTTGGACTGTAGGATGACTACGTGAGAGTCATGATTTTTTTAGCGAGAGTCCTGATTGAGTTTTATACCTCTCCCAAGGGACGGATGAGTGATTGACATGTTTATTCTCCTAAGCGATTATGTTGGCTGCAGACAGCATGTCACTCCCCGGAGGTTCTAAAGAAGCGGAAAACGTATCTATTTTTTTTTTCTTTTAAATGAACCTCGCCTCCGGTGCGCGCCAGACCCGCCACATATACAAATTCACTCCCTACATGGCGGAGCCTCCTTTGTACATGCACGGCGTTTCGAGCATGACAATTACTTTAATCATGCACACAATGAACGACAACAAGGAGGGATTTACACCTCATCATACCATCACCTTTATCATACTGGAACTATAGCATAAACCCATGGTTTGAAAGTCGGTGTCCACACGACACCCAATTTTACAAAATATTTTCGCAATCTCTTTTGAGCGGCAACCTTGGTTGAAAGGATAAATCCACAGGTTTTGAAATCAGTCCCCACACGACACTTGTTTGGAAAACACTTTTGAAACCATGTTTGTATTTGAAAATGAGCCGCATTCATGCATATGGACATTCACAAATAAGAGAAGATAATCCTACACTAAGTTCTCAATCCAACATCCACAAAAAACCTCACAACTAAATCACAGTTAAACTAACCAAACATCTAAAGACATAACCATAATATTGTAAAGTTTACTAGCCACCATGGCTAGGGTCCTCTAACCGATGCCTCACCGTCGTCCCGGTTCCCACCCCTGCTCGGACCTGTCACAGTGTGGGTAGTCAGTGACTGATAAAGTAGAAACAAATAAGTAAATGCGATAACTGAAAAGGCGAACCGATACAACGGAGCATTTACTTCCCCCTCATGTACCGCTAAATTCCTGTCACAAAACTCACTGGGCACCTACCCCAGATTTAAAATAAGTTGGGCCCCAATCCCCTCCTTGAGGGGTCCCCATCATCGCTAGTCGTGGGGTACACGGGTAAACTTATCATCTTTCCGAAAAAATACACCCTGTGCGGTGGCCAAACCGCCGGTGTGCGTGTAAGCAATATGAGTATATAAACAATGCTGCGACCTCAGCCGCTTCGGTTAGATTAATAAAATGATATTGCGACCGCAGTCGCCTCAATTAGAATAGTAAACGGGATTTACATGCAATGGGGTTAGTCAGTTTACCAAAAACATCTACTTTATCATGCAAAATACTCGAGAACGACCTTACACCGAAAATAACCAAAGGTACCCCCTCTAATGTGCTGACCGGAACACCTAAGACCGAAGCAACGCTCACAGCTGGCACTCGGACCTAAAAATTGTCACGCCCCGAGTGTAAACCAGAACTCGGGCTCGTCTACAGATCCGCCGTGCACACGGAATTTTTCGCATACACGAAGCGTCGGTAACCTGCTCAGATAAATCAGATACCAAAATAGAGTAATAAAACAGAGCTGAACAGAAAATACTACATCTCAGACTGAACTGTAAATAAAAATACAAGTATCAATAGAATAAAGTACAAGTCTCTCTCCCAGCTCCCCATAAAATACAACCAGCTGGCTAAAGCCAGACCCCAAAAGTACAACGTCTGAGATAGGATACATAAGAGTTGCAAGTCTAGCTAACTCACTGTCGGGTCCACAGTCTAGCTACTCTGCCGTCCTCTCTCCTCGACCCGCCGCTGTATGTCCAACAACACCCGCAGAAGGCTCTGCAAAACAAAGGAGAAGGAAAGAAAAAAGAAGAATGGGGGTGAGAACTACTAGTAAACCAGTAGCCTCCCCTAGTGGGTAAAACCTCAAACTCTGACACACCCACTAGGTCTACCAGAGGCAAAAAGGAAAGGAGTATGGTAAGCAATGATGACTGCTGAAGAAAGGAAACTACCGCTACTATGCCTCTAAGATACAGTTCTAGACTGGAATAACCGTATGCAACAGTAACCAACCGTCCCAGATGACTACCGCCCTCATCATCGGGCAAGTAAGCCGCACCGATGTGATAGCAAAACTGTCAATAACTGTCTGACCCCGGCCTCCGGAGGGGAACTCGAGGGGAGCGACCCACTCGAGGAAAGCACCACCGGGCAATAACCGCGCCGGTATAATCAACATCAAAAGCAGGACTAGATCACAACTGTAAAGCCCCCAGTGGAACACACCCCTCCACTAAAAGAAACACAGATCCCCAATCCGATGCATAAATGAACATCCGGTCGATCGCCCAAAATCCGCGGTCGCCGCGATACCCGCTAAACCATGTCCTACCACCGACGTCCTATAACCGACATCCGGTCAACCGCCCAATATCCGCGGTTGCCGCCAAAACCCATAATCCACAATCCAGGCCCCGGCTACACTAACTCAACCCCTGCTCAATCCGAGCAACCATAACCACCTGACTAAAGAATAAGGAGAATAGAAGCAAACAGGGTTTCTCCTAAGTCAAGTTCCAGCATGAAAGTGTAGCGACAAAAGATGGCCTATCTAGATGTCCATACAAGCATGCAAGTGTTCTCAAGGAAATAATCATTTAAGCCATAGATCATTAACAGTATCCACCTATGCATGTCACCTACCCTCGCGTAGTACCACTAACAGGATAATCATATAGTCCAGAATAAATATTCCATTCCACATGCAAGGTTAAACGTTATCATAGCAACCCTATCCCCACAAAGGCATGCATAAACCCAACCCCAATCATGATTACTCAAGATGTCCAAATAAAGGGGATCACTCTAATATTCCTAGTGAGCATGTCAAAATAGAGGCAAGCAACAACCACCCACATCGAAAAGCGTGCACAACAAACCAAGAAAATACCCGCTGTCCTCTAAGCACACCGTCAGCTGAAACAGTATCCTACAACATCACATAAGTGTACACGGTGTAAAAACTACAAGTCTCAAAACAGATTTGCTGTTTTTTATAATCAGCACGCAAAACGAGGAATTTCACCTCTGTCCTGAGCTCTAAAAATCCCATAAAAATCACGGTTGCGTTCCTCGCGAAAAGTAGCCCAAAATCGACTCTTGAATCGCCTCGATCTGATATTCCTACGCCGAGAAACAATTCGTCGAAGTTGCCGCTGTCCAAAAACCCAAACAGCAAAAGAGGGGTCAAAACACCTCGGGAATCGTGCCAAGGAATCGGAATCCAGAGAAACCACTTACACGGAAAACGAAGCCCTACCTCTCAGGAACACACCGGCGAAGAAATCGTCGAAAAAGGACTCCTGTACAGCGCAGGGGACTCCTCGGACTGAAATGCGACGATAACGGGCCAAGTTTGGGGAAAAACGAGGCACACTGTAAAATCCGGATCGCCGCTGTCGAACTTCCAGAAAATCTGGGAACGTACCACGAA